>OX403622.1:5822932-6422932 GCA_948107755.1 Campoletis raptor | reverse complement strand
GGTTATGTACCGGTTAAAATTACCGCCACAAGCGCCATTTCGCCAAACACAACGTCAAACTGCTTGCGTATTATCAGCAAAGATTACGCAAGACTCGTATCACTGATGATTCTCGCTGTCGAAGATAAAATAACGCGTACAGAAATGTACCAAGATATTCGTGAGAATATCGTCACGTTCGATCTAACGGAAAGTATGTTTTTGAATATATTTCCAAGCAAGGAGAATTGGGGCTGTGGTCTTTATCTTTTGATATCACCACCCTCAACTTTTATGACTTATCAAACAAGATCACGCAAAACTGAAGCGCTGCCTGAGGGTTTTCCTGAAACCGGAAATAATCAAGAATTGGCCATTTATTTTTCTCTCGATTGGTATTTGAGAGTCGAGCGATATCCAATCTTGCGAGAATACATTGTTTGGTTTTTGGGTGGTGCGAGTGACGGACACGATGGAAATACCAATTACGCTGGTGCATATGCTTACGGAAATCTTGCGGTTGATGTTTATCGCAAATTCAAAAATCATGAAACTTACTCAAGTTCAGGAATCAATCAAATCGACAATGAGTATTTGCACGCGGAAAAACGTGCCATACACGAGTCCATACTGCCGCACTCCGTGCTCGCTTCCGGTAATGCCAATCTCTTCTTTCTCAATGTCAATGCTGGTGAAGAACTCTTGAAATTGGGTAACGCCAATAGTTTCACTCAAACTCAAGTCGGTGATTTGCATCTTGTCAGAATCGTACGTTGTCAGTGCTGTTGTAACGGTCTGTGCACAAAGCCGTAACAATGTTTAATATTTTTATGAAACATGTCAATTTTTTAGAAAAAAAAAAAAAATCAATAAATCGAACTAGAAAATCATAATTATTATAAAACCGCATCGAAGAATAAATTCACTGCATAATTAGGAGTTACTTTTCAACAAACTCGCATCATCCTTCTGGTTTGACGTACGGTTACGCAAATAATCACATTTCAACCCACCGAGATCTATCATATTCTTCAGACATTCCATGAACGCACTGGGCGAGCTTTAAGTTTAATCTGATGTTACGATATGTGTTGTAGTTTTTCGAAATATACGAAAAAAGTTTGGCTAAATCTTCAATGTATCCACGAAAGTGTTTGATAAAGATTATTCATTATTTATAGGGAAGAATAACGAACTCGAAACTTTTTTGTTTGCAAGACTCGCCATCACAAGATAAAATCTGGACTGCGCCTTCATTTCCAGCTTTAATTAAGTCATTTATATATTCTTATAGGTGAAAAGAATCATTTTCAAAACAATCATCATTTGATTACGCTTCGAAATATTAATTGCTAAGAGTATAGGGAATCAGGGCGATAAAAAAAAATTATCACACACAGAAGACCAATTATATACCAGTAAAGTGAGGCAAAAATGAGAAATTTGAAACGACATTTATGGTGTAATTGTTGGGATATACAGAAATTTATTTCTACGCTGCCTGAGCTTATTCACATAATAACGGGTTTTCAAGCGAATACTGTGGTGCACAACTTTATAAATAATTTTTCATTATTTCGCCGTCAGATATGTAACCGGCCCATACTTACCAACTTGAAGCTTAGTTCCTACCGAATGGATGGTTTTTTTTCGTGTTTATGTTATACTATCTGCGATCGGTTGAAAGTTTGATTTTTTTTTTACTTTTCATTTTATCTGGCTTCGAATTAGCGTAAAATAACATACGCTCGAAATTGCCCGCATGTTAAATCGCGCAGGTGGTAGGAATGTTGTATTGACTCTATGCATGTACGTATGCGATTGTGTGTAGATTCAAAGCCGTTTTAAGTAGTACCATATACTCTGTACACATGACGGTATTTCGGTTTATAACGTTTCGCTCGTTTCGACCACAATTGTAACCGTCCGTCGGAGCAATTATTTCATAATCAGTCACTGAGGAGGTATGGTATGCCTTTAGCCCCCGCAAGCGTAAAGTGAAAATAAACAACGAACGCATAGTCTTTTTAACTTCAAAATGCATGCATTTTTTTTTTTTTTAAATTTATTATTGAAAAATTGAAGCAAAAACTGGTCTTCAGAGGCATGAATGATCGTTTTCTTCAAAAATTACGATTCATTTTTTGAATGCAACTTTTTGTAGCTTTTTAGCTGGAAATTGCGAGGTTTACAGCCTGGGAGCGCGAGCCTCAATTCACTAGGGATCGACGCTCTCTCAAGCAATCTATAATTTTGGTACATTTTCTCAAAAACTGGAATGCATGGGTGGCCACAATGCAAATGCTGTTCAGTGCTGTGCTACACTGAGGAAAAAATTTCATTAAACGAACAACATTCATTTTGTTAGACGAAAATATGGTCAATTTAACTGATTTTTTGTTGAATCAAATGATGTAGAACCACAATTGAACAAAATAATCGAATTGACAATATTTTCGTTCAACAAAATGAATTTTGTTCGTTTAACCAATTTTTTTTTCTCAGCGTAGGCAAGAGTGGCTGTAGGCAATACTCTGAAAGGGAGGTCTCACATGGAACAGTGAGTAGGATGAAAGTGGGATTAAAGTAATGGAAGGAGCTCATGTAGAATAATTGCTGGGTAAAATAATTCACGATGATGTAAAAAATGATCGGTGGTTACCAATAAATCTATAGGCAGATATTAACCAAAAGGTTTGATTCACTAAGAACGCACTATGTGCCTGTATAATTTGTACACCAAATATATAAATGCATATTTTCGTAACTGAATAATGAATGTAATAATGAAAGCGTCCATCATGTTGAGAGATTATAATGAAACAAGCTGCCTTTGAATAATTAGGTGCAATGCTTCTGTTACTGCAATCTGCAATATATTTTTCTTTCTTTTTTATGGTTTGTATTATTTATTACAACGGATTATTATAAAATACGTATGGAAACTAAATAGAAATATAATGCGAGCCAACAAATTAAATATCAGATCAGTCCGATAAATTTGAATTTGGAGTTGCTATTTCAATAAACAGTACAATATTTTCACAATGCTGTGAAAATATTACAATCAGAAAAATCCCATCGAAGCATCGAATCCCGTTCAGTTCATTGTGTTTAATTATCTTCGTACATTATCGTAACCAATATTACGGAGGTATTTCAACACTCCAAGTTCATTTTTTCTCGTGTTTATTTTAAGAACTATGACTACTCGAACTCTCGGATTTCCTTTCTACTTATCATTATCATTATTCGATAATGTATCATCAAGAGGGAGAGAGTTCGCATCCGAAACAGAAAAGGAGAACAAGAGTATCACTTGAAGCTCTAAAAAAAAGTCCATCATAAAAAAACCTCCCGTAAAACGAATAGTCTGTGCATGCGTCCGTGTTCTTCGTTGATTTCGTGAAACATATTGCCCCCAAACGTCCACTTGAACGACTGCACGTTCTCTTTGAGATAATGAATTTATACGCTAATTTCTAGCCCGATCTATTGAGTTATAAATGAATCAGCGATATTATTTCGCTTTGTTCATTTGAACGAAGTTCTCATCATTAATGGATTGAGATATTCATATTTCGTGTCAGCAATTTAGTTAGGGAGATGAGAAAAAAAAATCGTTTCGAAAAACTTATTTCAAGAAAGTACGATTTGGAACTGGTTATTTGCAATTATTATATTTTCCGTTGGAATGAAAAGCTATATCCACAAGAATGTATAGTAGAAATTTTTTTTACTGCAATTCCTTTTTTACTACTATAACCACAACACGAAGATGCGAATTGAACTGCGAAAAAGGACGTCACCACTTCGAGACTAGAGTAAAGGGGATGAGGTTAAAAGTTTTTGTCGTTCTAGGCGAAAGGTAAGCGAACCTTGAGCCGACTCTGCGGCTAGTTGGATTACACACCGTAAAAATCTCCCCTCTAAAGAGCAACAGAGGAAGCTTTTCTCTGCAGTTAAATCTACAATGCAAATTGGGCGCCCCAGAAAGAGAAACATAGAGAAAAAAAAACTCGGAAACCAGGTTTGTACGGACCACATATGCGACTGTTGGGGGACTGAAAGCGCACTCGGGAACGTGGACAATAGTGAATTCTGATATTGACCAATTTTTTATTTTGTAAATATATTTACATTTAACTACGAGGTCAAAAGATGATTTCTCTCGTTTATCTTCTCATCAGATTCTTTTCTAAATCTGATAAATCTCGTTCATTTTTTTTTGTTCCCAGGGTTCTCATTTGCATAGCTGCAGAATACTGTTTGAAAAATTTATCATCGTATAAAAGTCATTCGCAATGACTTTCATGGATTCTCAAATGAGGGTCTCCCCCTATCGCCGTAATTATTGAATCTGAAATTCGGAAATATTTGCAGAACAGATACTGACTCGTGTTTTTAACTGAATCCATCAAAATCGACGATTGTACATATTGTGTATAACGAAGGAGGCAAAGTGGAATGTTTGCCGCGCGTGGCGTTGGTACTCCCGTTGTGCCTTAGGATCAAAACTTCACTTTTAACTCCTAGTAGTTAAAGTGCTACTTTTTGTACTTCCCACCTCTGACCTATCTCGGAAGTTGCAAAAAAACCTACTTCACTTATCGTAGACACGTTCGATAAAGCGAGGAAAACGTGTTTGCGTCATATAATCTATTATTCCTGCAAATGGCACAACGATTGTTATTTCAAAAGTTGGTATCGTGAGTATTCTGGAAGACCCCAAAATTATTGAGACGCCCATTGAATTTATCAGCAAAAAGATTACCTTAAGAATAATTAACAATTTTTTATTTTCTATGAATTTTTAAACCAGACATCGCATCGTATTTAACCCTTAGGAACAACTAAAAGAACCATGAGAAAGGCTCATATGGTCCGTTTTTGCATAAAACCATAAAACAGACGAGCCTGAGCGTCGACTGTGATCCACGTCATGGGGACTTCTGTGGTATAGCAGGTCCGATTTTGATCATTAAGTTTCGAAATGGATCGAAGATAAACATTCAAATTTTTTTTCAAATTGTGGTACGAATAAATTCATGTACAAATATTAATATATTCACTATCACTAAAAAAATGTATAATATCCATTAAAATGTTTTCTCTCTTCTTTGTATTTTTTGAAAAAAAAGTAAAAATTTGTAATGAGTGTTTTGAAGTTTGAGACGACTCGAGTTGTTTTACCAACGGTTTCGTGTTCCAAAGGAGAATAACGCGGAATATTCATCTCCAAAGCCTTGCAACTAACGCTAAGTTTGATCAAAATTTCCTAACCTATTAACCACCGCAGTGGAAACTTGAAATTTGGTGTGCAGTGACATCGTTCTTATGTGTGCATGAGTCTGTGAAAGTGGATGAACTGCTGTATAAGCTCGATTGTTATCGAAGCAGTGCCACGGGCATCGTAGGGTTTACTAATTTGAACGTCTCTTCATGAGAATACTACACCTCTTGTGAATATCTCATTTCTGATAATGGTTTGACTAATACATATACACGCAGGCACATGTCTACCACGTTTATGGTAACCCTCCCATGAGACCCATGATTGGTATGAAAATTGGAATACGTGTACGGTAGACAATTAAATCATACAGTTTTGGCTCTTTAAAGTTTGGAAACGACAGTCTAAAATAACTTGATGTCTAATATTAATCACTACTTCATTAATCAATTCAAATTAAAAAATCCGCAATGTACATATACTGCCATTTACGTTCACCATTTATTTTTAAATGCATAAAAATATGGACATAAAAAGAGGTTGCTTAGCGACGAGTAAAATTTCATTGGTGTGAAGCGTTCGTAAAAGTTTCACTAGTTAAGGATTCATAGCAGTGACTACCCTAGTCAAATGGGTGTTGACATTTCCCAACAGTTGTTTGCAATGTTCAACACATAATTTCATTAATCGACACTGGATTCGTCTTGCAGTATGTCTTGTTAACATAGAAAAATATTAAATACTATAGATTTGCTTAACGATTAACTGATGAATGTAAAACTCCACGAAGTCATATTTCAATCGATATTTTTAGAAGAATAATTTGCATTTTCCAAGCGATTTCAACGCATGATCGCTTATTTTGTTCCTCAAGAAATTCTCCACAAATTTACTGTGTCGATTTTTTTTTAACTTCACCGTTTCAATGTTGCAGTCGAACACAAGAAAACTATGTCATAAACAAATAGCTTGTATTAAAATCGTTTAAAAAATACGGATAATTCTTCCAAAAATATCGATAAAAATATGACTTTGTAGAATTTTGCATTTATCAGTTGTTGATTAAACATATCTATACTTATCAACATTTTTCTAAGTTAACAAGACATCCTGCAAGACGAATGTACCGTCGATTAATTAATTTATGTGTTAAACGTTGCATACAACTCTTTTAAAAATTTAGCACAGCGTTGACTAGGGTAGTCATAAGCCGACTAAGTAGTCGGCTATAAATTTTTAAGTTCGAATGCTCTGATCAATTAATTTCCATTTGAAACAAATCTACGTCACTATTCAATTCATTGATATAGTTTCGAAAAAAAAATTCTATGTGCATTCTACATTAATTTATATTCCTAGATGGTACATTGTCGATGTAGCAGCAGGGGCAAAAGGATTCTGAAGGCGCATGTGTCCGATCGTATGGTACAAAATTTATATATATGTTTATGTCAAAGTAGAAAGTGCGAGGCAAGCTCTCGGAAGATTTGCCCACGCTTTTCGCGAGTTGGAGCTGAGTAAGTATTCCCGAACGGAGTACCAGGGCTATCCCTTGGGAAGTATTTATACTACGAGAAGGCAGGTTGCTCGGTCTTCGAATATATATCGATTGTCAGTAAACCTGAAGGACGTAACTCGCTCGGGAAAATATAGAAAAAAAATTGTGTCGTGACCTTTTGTTTGTAAGGAGTCAATGAATGGATACAGATTCTAAAGGGCGTCGAATAAATGTTTTTACATTCCCAATAAGCCTTTCCAACTTTGGGTTATCAATGTGTGCGTATTCGGTTTGAAATATATGTAAGAACGCTCTGCGAGATTGTGCAAAAGAGACCAGACGGAGCAGTATAACGTGGTACTGAGAAAGGCGTCGCCACTTGCTTCAGTCCAGGACTCACTTATTCTCAATCTCTCTTGTCCAGGAGCTTTGTTGGCTCTTTCGGATGAACCGGATTGCCATATCTAGCGAGCCCATGGGAAAAACCCTCTTTTCTTATCTTCCCACACTTGCTAAATCCCTATTACATTCCTCAGTTACGAAATTATATTTTTTGCCAACTCTACATTCATTCCTTCTCCACTATCTTCCCGTTCCAATAGGTGAAAAAAAAATTTAAGACTTGTATCAAATTGGAATATTACGAATACGAAATTCGGAATATACGTATTTTCGGAACGTCATCTTATAGCCATGGGATCCTCAAGAGCAGGAAATAGGAGATAATACATCGTGTAAAAAATCCCACTTCTGTCATTTTTAGCCTTCCCTTTAACAATAATTAAATCCCCATTGCGTGGAATAATTTTTTTTTCGTTAGCGTAGCCATACAAAAATTCAATTTATCAGAAAAATGAACTGTCAAACAATAATCCATTTCCTTCTAAAATTCACGATTATTATGTACACGAGAATATTGCTATAGAATCATAAATACGAGGAAAAATTCGATTTGAGCGATGAAATATTTACTCTCTTTCGATAGTGGATAGTAGATTTTATTTTTCAAGTGATTATATCGACAATCAGAACACAAAAGGGGTCAACCCATCACTGGCATATTTGTGAGTTAGGTCCTCCTATTTGCTTTTTTCGATTACTCCATGTACATTTATATATATATCTGTACTCACACGTATATATATATGAAGTGGAGACTATGAGCATCCGGTAAAATGGTTTGCTTTTACCTCTTGAAAATAATGCAATCGGACCGAAGCGAATATCCGTGGGTCCGGTCGATCCTATTGACTTGGCTAAATGGCAAATTACTTGGAGTGTGGTATTCGTTGCCACGCAATGGGTTAAGAGTTGAAAGGTTTACGAGAGAGTTGCTTTAAGTAGGAGAGGGACAATTGACAAGGAAAGTAAGGGGGTGCTCGCGATACACACCTGAATGACGTTTTTTTCTCCTTCTTTTTTTTTTACATTGTTTTTAAATATCTAAACCCAAACAAACCCAGACAGAAGGCCCTGAATAAAAAGTTTTGACTGATAAAAGGACGCTCATTACGCCCTTCTAGTCGATACACGATTTTACGTAAGCTTTTCTCTTTTCTATCGTCTTTATATGGCTTCATGAGGCTCCAGGAAATTTCACAATTCCCAATTGACCCACTTCGAAATCTCGTGCGACTCTCTAACCCCGCGCCAAGAGATTCGTCGACTTCGTGGTCAAATCACAGACCACCCAGTTGTGGTACTATTCAGCGAACCAGAAAGGGAGAAAGAGAAAGAAAAATATACACTTTGTTTGCCTGCTGTGCCATCACAAGTTCAACGAAAACCAAGACTCTTCTCCATTTCCACACAGAGATTCGACTAAACTTTCCAATCGATGTTTACCCCGATACGTGATGCTCTTCTTATACCCCGTTTCGCACTATCGAGATAGAAAGCCACGAGCGACTGCAGAGCACAGCAACCCTCGTACATAAAACTTTTCCTTCGTAATTTTCGACCCTCACCACTTGGGCATAGGACATAATATATACAATGGATGTACAAACACATATATATATACACATTACTCATATATATGTAGACCTGTAGGTATATTTATGAGTTGACGAAAGATAGCCACGTTGAAATTGGGCCATGCTCCCCGATGACGGATGGGGCTATTTTTCTTTTCACTGGGTCTTCAGGATTAACTGCTTTCTCGAAAGCGTGTAGAAGATGGAATCGTCAAGACCTTTCCCTGTACAGCTGTGATAAAAAATGAGAAGCTAAGATTGAACTGTGCAGGAGAAGAATATTTCACGGAATGTTCATTTTTTTACGTGTATATTTTTACTGTGTAATAATTAATAAAATAATATGTTTATTATTTTTTAATTCATCGAGATAATTGAGAAAAATATAATATAAAAATGCAATTGGCCTTATGCGCTTGAAATGAAAGTCACACATATACACATATATATTTGATAAACAATAATAATCATATTAGAAAAAGAAACAAAGTATATAGCGAAGGATCGCTTGGCTGGAGAGCAGTATAACAATAAAAGTGGATAAAATACGAAAAGAATGTTGAAATAAAAGCAGTAAGACGGTAAAATATATACGATAACCGTGAAAAATCGTAGAGTGCAGCTCTCTTCGGAAATTTGCAGCATCAACGAATAAGAATTTTTGTAAAAACAAGGACGTTCTTTTCCTCTTTTCTGGATAACTTCTCAAGTTGCACTCATTTTTACGACGAGCCACTGCTTGAGATGTTGGTTGATATAGAACCACATAGAATACGAAAGAACGGAGGTTCCATGTGTAAGTGCAGTCGATGGTCTAAGGCTTTTTCTTCTATCTTGTGTACATATGACTCTTGTATTATTCATGTATACAGATATCGGTTTTAGGCGCTTTTACGCTGACGTAAAGCAATAAAAAAGGTTTGTTCCATCCTCGTTTCCTTTTTCACCCCCTGTCTTTATTTTTAACCTTTTTATCCCTCTCTCCATTTCTTACATACTATTTCGACCCTTTTTACGATGGAAATTTTCGCATATAAACGAAAGCCCACTCTACAAAATTGAGGTCCGTATTTGTCGCTGCCACGAGTTACTTTGAAACTTAAATAATAAAAAAAGAAACATCGCTTTGGCTATAAAAAAAGCTGCGGAGAAGCAGGGTAAGCCTTGTATGTATATGCAGTGATACTGCACGTGTGTCATTGCGAATATTTATACGGACATCATTCAAACGTATGATGTAAATTTATTGGAACGAGTAAGTTTACTCAGGAGCTCTGGAAATTTAACACTATTATAAGTTTTGTTTTGTTTTTTTATTTTATTTTATCATGAAGAGCCATTTATTTTTGCAAAAAGTTACAGTTGTATGAATTTCTTGCCATAAATTTCGGCCCTTTCATAAAATACTTACTTTATCGTTAAATTTTTTTAGTTTATGGATATTTTTTTTAATGTCCTAACTATACTATTTATTCGTTATTGTATTTTAACATTAAACAAGACTCGAGGGGACATATACACAGAGCTAGAGGGGCGAAGAGGATTTATCACAGAAATAAAGACGATGAGATGGCATCGTAGATAGTAGACGGTTTGAAAAGCTCGAGATCATTTCTGGAAGACCACTGGACCGATTGTCTCAAACATTTCGATGCTCGCAATTCTTAATTAAGTATCGTGTATCATGGGATTTTTTCTCCCACACTTAGTTTTTTTCTGTTTTTAGCAAAAAAAAACTAACAACAACAAAAAGTTGATTGAGGTAGCAATCTCGTCGAGGCATTTTTTGGTAAAATTTCATTATATTTCGTGTACACATACAGGACACTATTGTTGTAATTACGTGTGACAATCCAAACGGATTGAATCCCGAATTCGATTGTTTTTATGGAGAGACGCAAAAGATTTAACAGGTTATGCGATAACGCCAAAACTTTTTTACAGATTTGTATTTTCTTTCTTTCTTCTTTATTTTTTTATAAAGTGTACAAATAATTATGTTTGCAAGAATATCTCGAAAGTAATAACTCTTGGCCTCGAGAATTCGGTTTGGATATATAAACAATTCTGAAAATAGATGCTGAAATTATTGCCGAACCTTATACGCGATATTTCAAATGCAAATAAAGTCCACAGCAAAAATTTCATGCGTAGTAATTATTTGTCTGCGGTTTTCAAATAGTAACCACGGCAGAAATGCTCTTAGCATTGGAAACTCTGGGAACATCAATTTTCGGTAGTGCTACGCCGGAAGTTTGGCAGTATATTTAAACATACTCTCAATCGAGTAAAGCATACATGGAGCTTTGTGAGAACATGGAATAGAACTGAAGCTTTAAGAATACCCGAGAGTACTTGGGATTACCGCTTTAATTCCGAGGTGTTTCAAAGTGGTTGAATTGTTTCGGAGCCAGAGTAAAGCAAAGCGAGGACTGCATCGTGCGCGTCTCTGGCCATGCTCTCTTTTCCTATCTTCTTCACTATTTTCTCTCTTGAGACTCATGCTATTTTCCAGTCATTGGCCTAGTATCTGTTATTAGCAGTAACTACGGTGGCTTGAATCCTCGCTTGGATCACTTTAAGAGAAAGTAAACATGTTTTTATACTTTATGGAATATAAACTTTCAAGTACTATTTTCGTAATGGGGTTTGGTAAAAATATATTTTTATGAAACTTCGTGGTCTATGACCTCGTACTTCAAATGAAAAATATAAACGACTGAAGACACTGCGGTAACTCGTTACGTCAGAAGCTCACTTTATTGTTGTGATACGATTTGGTAAAGCATTTGGGAAAATAAGAAAAACAAAGCATTCAAAAATGCTTTGCTAATGCTGAAATATTTTTAAAAAAATTATTAAAAAAAAAAAAAAAAAAACAAGTAAGTGAATGCAGATAATGGTCAAGACACTTAATGGTCATAAAGCGATGGGCTGAATCCAAAAACAACCGAACTCTTGCGCTGTTTGCATACATTTCAAATGTTTCAGGGGTCATACTAAATGTGACAAGATACTCAAGTGGTTTTTTGTTTCGTATAGTGATATGTTGCAATCTGAAACAACATTTCCTCATGCATTTCGTTTCAATGGCGCACCTCAATCTGGTTTTGTTTATATGGCGATACGGTGAGCGCCGGTGTAATAACACGAGTATTAGATTTCGACGAAGGAGAGTCAGCGAGAAACGAAAATTTGTCGGATGTGAATTCGGGACGTGAGAGGCTCGTAGGTCACAAAAAAAAAGAAAAATTTAATCAACTCGTTTGCTTAATTAGCATGGTTGTTCCGAGGATCTTTTGTGAATTTTTTTAGGCAACCTTCAAAGTATGATTCTCAAGTGGAAATAGTAGGATTTTGCGCGTTTTTCGACAGGGTAGATGTATTTTATATCAAGTGCATAAGAAATGACGTATAACCAACGCAATCCAATGTATAAAGGAGGGGATCACGCCCTTTTGTTTCTCAGGATTGAATAAATACGCTCAGATGTATTCACGCTTGGATATATTTATATATACATCAATATACCATTCACGAAAACTGTGGGGAACATAGGGGATTCCGTAAAAATGTGAAGATGCAAATGCAGCGTTAGCACAAGGGAGTTGGGGAAAATCACGTGAAGAGTCAGAAAAAAAGAAATCGACGTTTGAGGATGAAAAAAATGAAACAACAGGCTCTGTTTGTTTTTCCATGTCTCGCATATGTTGTTGAAGCAAAGATATATATCACATCTGGAAAACGACAGTCGCTGCAGAGAGAGAGAGGGAACGAACGACCCTCGAGTTTTCGGTTGCAGAATGACGATCGAGGACTCGAAACTTCAGTAATCAAGAAGCTCATTTACGTACGTTGTTGGTAATGTGTAGTCTCTGCTGATTTACTGTTGAATATTCTTCTATCTTTTTCTACATTTTGTGTGAAAAAACTGAAGCTGTAAACATGTACATTATTGAGTTTTTTTCCATGGTTTCTACGGGTTTTTACGCGCGAGATCATCCCATCAGTCTAAATCCAATCAGTTTCCTACCAGCACTCTTCTCTTCATGCACTGCTGTATCGCATTTGCACGAGTGTCAAGGGAAACTGTAAAAAAACGTTGCTAAGACCGGTAGCTATGTTTTACTGAGGTTTGGTTGGTTAGTAGCATCAGAAACTTGAAAACCCTGCCTCACGATCAGCGATTAATACGCAAACCGGTGCATGGCTAAGTATTGAATTCGCCCGAAGTTGCTAATGACTTCAGTGATCGCCGAAGCCACATACCGATCGCGCACACATTGCTGTCGATATGTTACGGTTCTTCGGAAGTGAATTATTATAATCAATGGACAGTGAAATAAGCATTCAAATCAAACAATGAATGAGAAAAATTTACATTTTAGATTGTGACTCGACTCATATCTGGACTAAGGAAAGATTTTGTATTTTCGTCTGATGGCTGAATCGAAACATCATGTGGCTTTACTATATAGAGTGACAAAATATTTATCCAGCATGTGAAAAATAGTTCTGTGATCGTCAATCTGCGTAGATTTATACAATCCACATATTTCCTATTGCTATATTGGTAATATAATAAGACAGAATAATCCAAGCCAAAAGAGAGACGCGTGAGTTGAACCACTGCACCCTTTTATGTCTGTTCCAATGTTTTCTCTCCTTTTCTCTGTGCTTCATTTTGCGGTTCTCTTCGCGCCCTGATGAATTTACGTTTTCGTGATAATTACGCTTATGTATTTCGTCGACAAGTCCTGGGTGCCCAACATGCGGTTTCACCACTCAAGCGCTCACTCATTGCCGGAAAATGAAAGAAAAAAAAATTGTCCGAGCTCTCTAGCATTCATGAGAAAACCAGGTACGTAGAGGGACCGTTGTACAACGGGGTTGCAAGGGGTTAGGTGAAAGAGATGGAAAGAGAAAGAGTCGGAATGACACAAGGGTTGTTTGGTAGGTAGGAAATCGCGGAGACGAGCCTCTTGAATTTCAAGTCTGAATTTCACGCCGCGAGGCGCGTTTTAATTAGACTCATCGAGCGAGTTTCGCTTGACGATATCTCATGTTTCTCTGCTTTGGCTCACGCCTACCAGACTTTTTTTCACTCGAGCATAATCTCCGATGCTTTTCGGTCCAATGTCGATCCTCATTATACAATGTTATGGATGTGTATCCGGTGAGGAGTCAAAAACTTGCTTCCTGAAGTTCACTCACGAGGGGTCATTTCTTCGTGTTTTTCGCATCATACAAGATATATGTTGATTGTGATTTTTCAAGAAAGAAGAGTTAAAGAACGAAATCTGTCAAAACAAGCCAAGTCAGATGTCATATTCAAATGGTGAAAAGATTCATTTTATACGAAAGTTGTCTCGGGATCGTCGTTTTTAAAAGTTCATTCCCCTGGCAACACAACTGGTTGCCACAAATAAGCCAACTCGAACACAAGAACTGCGTTTGCTCCTTTTCTTGCGGTGTGCCCACATTCAACGTATAAACTTGTGTCCTTACCGCAAATTAAACATTTTTGATAGTTTGTAAAACTTTTATTCTGAATATCATTGCGTCGTCTTATCCCATAAAAACTAGTTTTTAGTTCGTTAAACAATAAATTCTGAACTGTCTCCCTAATGCTGTAAAATTTGACAAAAGCATTCTTCCCTCGTTAATTATTTTGTTGCTTAGAATTTTCCACGACATTTCCCTATTTTGATGCAACGATACAACTTCCTTGAAACTTATATTAGTCCAGATTTTAAAATGTTGATGTAAAAGTCGAAAAAAGATATTTTGAGAATAGGGTTGAGAGAATAAAACGTAACACGGGCTATACGTGCAGTCTACAATAAAGTCAGCTAACGACGGCCTCAAAATAAGCTGCCTTTATGAGTTTTCTCCACTGGAATGAATTCATAATATATGACGTTTAGAAAAGAAACATTCATACAATACATGTGTACTCATACGATATTTACTAAGTGAAACAAACGTCAGAGTTAACGAATGTAAAGAGATACGAAGTATGAGAAGACTTTTACATGTGTTGTAAATGTCTCTATAAATGTCTGTATAAACGTAAACGGCTTTGTAAAGATGTACGTGATAAATTAAAACCACTTGTGAGTATTAAATGTTTTGTTTGTTTTATAGGGTGTTTTTAAAAATTTGATACGAATTCTTCGATCTAACAAATTGTGGTTTAACGAGTATTTTTTGAAATTCCTTACCGTTTGCACTATTAAATGTTATTTGCTTGAGGTCGAAGGAAAACTGTAGAAAATCTGTCCGCTATATACAAACAGCTATAATTCTACCAAGTTTTAGTTGGTCAGCATCGACAGAAACTCAAAACAACTGTACGCTCAGCGAACGATTGTAATTTGTTGGGAGTCAATTTAATTCTTCATATAAAAAATTGTTTTTTTTTCTTTTTATTTCAAAGTAAACAAAGATTTTTCTACAAATATGGTGCTTGCTGTGAATTTCTGTATTGACATAAAACGGTTCCTTTGAATATCGTTCGACTGAGTAACATAATCCGGTTTCATAAAAAAATAGTTATCTGCTAAATATTCATATGAACGGATCGAGCAAATCGAAAATTGTGCAATGTAAGTCAAAGGCGGGCAATTATTTATGTAATTATTTTCGTATCGGATAAGTTAATTAATTCATCTAAATTCATATGGAACGTGGCGATAGCTGTAAGGTTTATAAATTCTCGGTGCAATACTCCATATTACATACAAGTGCGGATAGAGATCACTATACTCAGTAAGGTTTGGAAGGTTCGCTGAAATCTCGTCGTGGAGGTATGAAAGGCAAGGCACGTAGCATATATTCTGTACACGCTGAATTGCTCGCTGTATAACACTGAAAAATAGGGTAAAAAAGCCTCAAATGTTCGGACTCGAGTGAGATAGTGATAAGCGCAAGTCCCTTTGGAGCTTCCTCGACGCGAACTTAATCTTCGTGGCTCGCTGCGATCTCTGTTCCGTATAACGGAAGAAAAAATGCTCGAATCTCCGCGCACCCTCTTTCTCTCCTTCTTTCTCTTCCTCTTTCTCATTTTCTTGCCCTCTCCCCTGCTTGGCATTTCGGTAGAAAAATAATCCGACGAGACTTGGACGAAACGACGGCAATTTTTCGAGCTTCCGCTGGCGGATCGCTGGAGGTGCTTTTTCAACTCTTTCTTTGCTCCCCCGTACAAAGACTGTGATTCCATTGGACCATGAGTTAAGCTTGAACTTCTTCACGCGCTCTTAATATAGATATATAAATATAAACCTAAAGAAAGATGTACAAATTTATATATACGTATATATATATACACACAAGCGTAGCTCAAAATTTAGCCCCTCTTCATCACTTTGGCTCCCTCATTATATTCTTCACTCTTGGTTCATCCATCGTCCTTTTACTACAAGGTATCGTCAAAAGTGTTAAGAATTGTGCGTTGCCGCGCGGAGATTTTCATCAGACGTTCATATATATAAATGTATGTGTATATACATATATTTTGCTTTTACGAGAACTGTTGTTACATAGAAGAATCATATATAGGCAAGTAATCCATACTAATTCATGTCAAACTGCTGTGCGATGTATTTAATGACTTTTTTGAGAACTTGATCGCTTTCCAATCGTTTATCAATAACTCGATTAAACTCTTTCCATTCGCAGTTATTTATCATCATAATTGTGAGATATTCTGCACGAGTGTGATAGTTGGTCATCATAGGAAATTAAAATTCATCACGTGTTGGTTTTATTTATATTTGAAGGGATTTTGGACCACGCTTTTCCTTTGAATTCGTGATCGAAATCTGTCGTCTTCACTTTGACTTTTGTGCAGCCACTCATGTCCGGATATTTGCAGCTTTTGTAAGATTCTTGACCAATAAGTAGATGCGATAAAGCTATGCTTAAATTTTAATGTTTCCGCGACTGTCGGATTCCGCATTCAACGACCTCGCGCTGCGGCAAAATAAATTAGATTTCGAGGGTTCCGACCGCTCGTTGGCGTATGAAACGCAGCGAATCTTGCGAATTTATGGTGGCGTCCCCTCCGGACCATCCAGAGACCGCTCTACCTACCTTCAGAACTCTTTGCTCTCATGAATTTATATACCGGGTGTCCGATGGTCGCAGGTCATTTCCGTCAACTTCCCTTCGGGAGCCAATTACGAGACGAAAAGTCCAATACCATTTTCGTTTTATCAGATTCTCTTCTGAATAGTCACTAACTAATATTAAAGTTGACGGCATTGATCATGTAAGGAGCACAAATTTTTCGGACCAATTTGCTGGAGCATAAATATTTTCTACAAAAAATTACTCAACTCAAGTAATTCCCTGTCTCTCGAGGCTTATGCACGCGGCGAACAGTAAAAATTCAAAAAATGATGCTTTTATAACGTCGTAGAAAACTGTATGCTCATAAAAAATTGATTCTGCAAAATTTTGTTCTGTCTTATAACATTTTGCCAACGGGTGCGGTGAAAATCAGCTTTGAATTATTAACAATTGAAGATTGGATGAAAAAATGCATTTTTCTACTGGAAGTTTAGTCCTGAAGCCAAGTTACGGGAAGAGCCATTCATCGTAATGCACCCTGTATATACACAACGATCTCTCGCTCTCTTCCGACGTGATTAACGGCCTCCGTGCGAGCTTGATAGCCTCACGATGCGAAAACCTCTTCTCTATATCCTCTTCCTTCCCATCTGCCTCATTCCGCCACACCAGGAGTCGAATTGCAACATTTACACAGCGGCGGCATCGTACGTGATATCGATATGAACCCATGAGAACCAGAAAAAGAAAATTTTTCGGTCCAAAATGAATTTCTACATTTTCTTGTCACTTTTTTTCATTCTCATAATCGAGACTATTCTCGCGGTATTGCAGAAGAATTATGTTTATACATACTATATAGATATATATATGTACACATAAAATTCGACCGAGCAGTCACGTACAATTCTTGGATGCCTCTCCGTGTACTCTGCTCCGTTCGATAAATCACCCCGAAAACTCTCGCTTCCCTACTACGCGACGTGAAATTCCTCGATTCGCGAGAAAACTGCCCCCGTGCGGTCTATCTATCTGATTTATCATCTGCAAGATGATACTCTCGAATTCACGATAATACTGTACAAGTTTAATGTGAAAAAGTCTGATATACACCACGATCGTTACTTTAAATTTGCGTGTTTCAATGCTACTCGACGATTTCGTTTCTTCCAAACAAACAAGAATTTTTTGTTGTTGTAAGCTTTAACCGCGTGACCTCATTTGATTTTACAGAGCCCAATCTTGTTCTCTTACCAAGAACCATTTTCAATCGCAATCGAAGTAAAATGTTTTATCAGAGTGTAGAGCAATTTGCATTCTTTGTTGGTTAATGATGTTTTATTCAAACTGATTCATATTTTGTAATATTTATGTGGAAATATAAGATTAAAGAGAAGTTGGCCAGGAGATTTCAATAGAAAAGAAAAAAGAAAGAAAGAGGAAAAAAGAAAAGAATGTCGTTGATAACAACGGAAAAAGGGAGTGAAAAAATATACGTGATCGAAGTAAAACATTGCGTGTCGAAAAATAATAAAAAACGGAAATACGGAATGTAATTGTACTCCAAAATAGAGTCGAGAGTAAATAAACGAAAATTGATTTTTTAAATCAGGATTCACAATTATTTGATCCTCCGTGTATTAATTTGAAACCTTGTTAATTTCCTGTAACCACCGATACGTTCAGAAATATAAAAAATGAAAAAAAAAAAAAAATTTGATGCACTTCGAATCGTCTGGAGACTCAGAAGTGTTATTTTTGCGAAATAAAAAAATTAATCGATTAATTAATCTCAATTTTACATGGCTCGTTTGAAGCTATTTTGTTGACGTTTCAATTGAAGATTTCGAAGCGTCTGAATTCACTCAAACGAGCTTCGTAAAAGCTTCGTTACGAAATCGTATTCGCATTGTTGGGATGGAAGGAGAGGGAAGTCACGAATTCCCAGGAAGCTGGCAAACAAACGGAAAACTAAAACAGTAGGGTGTGTTTCGAGCTTTACTTGAGAGAATAGAGAGCGAAACCTGCTTCCGTGCTGAATTACGCTTCTAAGCATTCCATGTTTCTTGACATTTCGCTATATCACTCTGGGCACACAGTGCAAAAAGCAATATACTTCATATCTATCTCGCTGTTGCTCTCTTCGTCATGCTAAGTCTCTTTTTCTCTCTACAGCAATATTAATGCGTTTTGTTATTCCCGGTACTAACGAAAGGCATGTTGGAAACGAGTTTTCCGAGCTGTACTGCTTCATCGCTGCAAATCTGGATTATATAGATTAAAACGTTTTGCACAATTTCTAACTAAAAGGGCATTTAAATTGTATTGAGAGAATCAGGAAATCATAGAATATAAAGGTTTACTAATGGCGAATCGTTGACGAATAAGGATTTACGTGTTCTCAAACGAATGTGTCTTAATTATTATGATAATCGCTTCCAACGGATTACGGGCAAGTACCTTTAGACAGGTTAAAATAAGTCAATGTTACATAATAACGGGATTACGACACTACTTCCTCGAAACGTCATGGGGCGAGTTTGAAAATTGCGTAAGTCTAAGCGTTTGTTGTATTTATGATCTGACAGAATCCTGAACTTTTTTCCTGTCAACATTCGAACATCATCGTTGAACTTCGAAAAATAAAGAAAAAATATAATTACTTTCGTATGAATCGCACGTGTTTTAAAAAAAAAAGTTTGATTCCGATACAACGTTTCGAGTTATTTTATAATCATTAAATACTTTTTTCCATTCTCTTTTTGTCAAATGAAAGCTCAAACTTAAGTGTGCTCGAAATACTGAATAATCTTTGAATGCCAATATCTCGAATATACAGTGAATTTAATCCTATCGTAATTTTGCAGACAGTTTCATATTCGTGACATGAATGTGTCCTCAACGTTTTTTAAAAATCTGCAGAAAAACGCTTTAGTTTGGGTCGTGGGACTACTATTTTAAATCTATCATGAAAAGCCTAGTTTCTAGGCTGCAGCGTAGAATTTTTATAATCAAAATTTCATATAGATGATAGGAAACTTGATCAGTTCGTCAAAATTTGGTATTCAAATAAATGCAGAAAACATAATGACTAATAAACCATTTAATATTTGAATACAATCAAAAATCGAGATATTCTTTGCTGGTAGAGAATGAAAAAAAAGTTCTGCGGATTCTTTAGAAATAGGTGTTCATTAAAAAGCCGATGAAAATCCTAATCACGTGTTTTGATTGCCTTAATTTCATGAGCATCCGCAGATGATTTTAATAAATTTTTAAAACTTTATCTCCGCCTTGGGTCCATAGTTATTCGATCTAAAAACTATGATTCACAAATAATTATTATTTAAGAAAAAACTATAAGAAGAATAAATTCTCGAGTTAAAATGACAATGAAAAATACTTCTCCTTTTACCCGGATTCGGAGAGAGTAACTATTTCTTAAAAATGGACTCATCATTTATTGAGTTAACAAACGAAGAATAATAATAAGAGATTTTTGGATGCCTGAGAATAGCGATACGTCGTGAGACCCCGGGACTTCCGAATGGTCCTGCAAATTTGCCTGAACTCAATTAATTATTAGTTACGATCTCGTTGGTGCTGAGGCCAATCGGAGGTGTATATAGACGTTGCGGTGAGTTGAACAATCGTTGTTTAACAAGAGCTGTCGCGGTTAGTTGTCGAACTTGCCGTGAGTTCTGTGCCTTTGAGAGACCAATTAGTTGTTGCAACAACGGGTACACCGAAATGGTTGAATGGTGCTGGTCGAAGGAGGAGAATGTTCTCTCTCCTACCTCTTTCTTCTTCTCTTCTTCGCTCCTCGCTCTCTCCCTCCCTCTCTTTCTCTTCCTCACTCTCTCTCTCTCTCTCTGTCTCCATTTGTCTATTTCTGGGTTTATACGAGTGACGAGTTTCCTTACTTCAAAAACAAGCCAACTACAATATCGTCAGTCTACGACGAAAATTGATGCTAAATTTCCAAGCTGTCATAGTTACGTTGATAGAATGACGAAGTTTTCCTTCCGACACTACGTTACAACATTTACATTATGGTGCAGTGTGTAAGGGCGAAAACTTGTAGTATCATACGTAAAGTTGCAGGTAGTCATACGTATACATCGATCGAGTGCAAATTGTATTAATGGACCATTTAGCTAACTGGAATATCGTATCTATTAAATAGTTACCTTAAGTATCACTGTCAATTAGGTAAATACTTAAAAGTGCATCTTTTCCGTAAATTACACTGGAGAAAAATAAATCGTTGTTTCAATAGCAACTGAAATTAATGCAAGATTTCGTTGATTAAATTGTAAGGTTCCGGTCACAATAAATGTGTGTGCATAATGTGAATAAATAATAATTTGATGAAAAAAATAAATAATGAAATATGTTTCACTCCTGGAGTCTCACCATCGCACTCTGCGGATTCCTGGCAAAAATTCGTCAAAATCGGTTCAACGATTTTTGCATTAAAAGTGGTCAAAAAGATCTTTGCAGTAAAAATTTATAGATGAGATTATCCGTCCTCCTTGACACCAATAGGTCTCTCATAATAAAGAATAAGTTGTCTCGATGAATAAATTTTTTTCAGTACAAACAAATTTACTGATTTTCGTCCTATTTTTAGCGTCTCTGGGAATAGTTGAATTAGAATATGAAACAGGTACTTACCCTGAAAACGGCCACGTCGATGGATCACTGAAAAAATATGATTCGGTTTTTACGAATTTTAGTCCCAGTTATGGTACGAAAGCTCTTATAGTCGGAAAGTTATTGAATGTTTTTTATTGTGTTCGTTTAACGGTGGTTAATGAGCAGTCATCAATTAGTCTTGTTGCGTCATGTTCACGTGGACTTTTATTTTGAATTAAATTTTTTAGTTTGCACAGTCGTATCGCAGAATTGATTTGAGTGGCTATTAAAGCTGAATCCACTAGAATCGGCGTAGGAAATAATTGGGTCAGTAGGCGTTGAAGAATTACGAATAAATAAACAACCGACTCTGCTACTTTGATTCTTTCGTCCTTTTTATTTCTATCGATCCACAGTCAATAAATTAACATTTATCGTTGAAACAATACAAAAAAAAATAATAATGATAATAACTCACTAAACGTATGAAAATTATAATTATTGTGACCATTAGCCCCGCAATGAATCAATAAATAGAAAAAATTGAAGTTTATATAAAAAATTGTTTAGCGTATCAGCGTAAACGTAAGGGAACTTGCTGCAGTTTGCGCGTTTCCCTAAAAAAGCTGTTTATTTACATATAAATCTCGTATTTTTTTGTTTGTTTGTTTTTTTAATTCATTAATTTTTTCATATTCATTCAATCGCTCGGTGATAATGGACTAGAGACCTCTGTTAATCCGTTGTTTCGAGAAATGAAGCGTCACTCATTTCTCCTGTGTTTGATTTCGTTACAGAAAACAGTTTTCTGCACAAGAAAACTTAATGATTCTTTGATTTTGTTTTTGTCTATAGAAAATACGCAGTTCTTGAGGCTATACATCGATGGTTTGAAATCCTTTGATCGTTTGTGTTGAACGACAATAATGGTTTTTTGTGCGGATCTATACCGTACAAATAAATTGAATTCAACGTCGAATTTGCGAATCATAACTGTTTCGAGCTAATAAAATCACTATCGTGTCTATTTATTTAAATCTTTTTCTTTTGTTTCATTGTTTCTTCTGGTTTTGTTTTGTTAAATGTTATTCCCATAAACTTGTAACTAATTAACACGTTACCTCGTCGCTAAACACTTAATATTAATGTCGATGGAACGGATAAACTATGTCATAGCAACGGCGAATATTATCACTCTCTCCCACTCTTTCTCGCACTGCTTTCGGCGTTCATTCATCATAGCTTTTTTTTTTTTTCAAGTACAATTTTTCCTTTCATTCCTGTGGGCTCGTAGATTTTTTTTTGTTTTAATTTTTTTATTTATTTTTTATCGATTCGAAGGGAAATGTCGTCATAAGCATGTTTTTTTTGCTAAATTTTCTACATACGTAGATAATGATGGAAAACGTGAACATGCAACGTTAAGTAATGGAAATATATATAATATTTTTTTTTGTGTGTGTGTTTTAAATGAATTTTTATTTATATTTTATTTTCGTCTTTTTTTCCTTCGTCCAGACCAATATGAAAACGACATTTTTTATATTTATTAATCGTCCGCTTGTCTTCGCTCGATCATCTTTACACCCCCTTAATTACTTGTTCGGTATGTACAACCGGGGAGCCTGAAACGTATGGATTCATTTTAATCGCTGAACGTTCACTTTCGCTATCGTTAACTAATCTTTTTTCGTTTCTTTCTTCATCTCTCTCTCCCTCTCATATTAATCATTTATTGCTTTACCTATACAGAGAATTTACACAAGATCCAACATTCTTGTACTTGATTCATATTTCTTTATTCTCGTATACCCCGACCCTCATTAAGAGGCGATTATCAACCTTCACATCATTTTTTCTTCGATACCTTGTTTTTTGTAATATCTCACCAGTCATTCGATTTAAATAATCTCGTAATAATTCATTGCTGTTTTTATTAGCTTTAGATTCTTGGGTAGCTTTGAATTTTGGCAAAGTTTTATATGACCGATAGAAAACATTGTTATTTCTCCGAGGGGCCATTTTTTAAATTATATGTTTACACGACTATGAGTTGACCAAAGATTGGCATAACTTGTAACTTGGAAAAATTGTTTTTTTTTTTTCAGTGAATGTTACCTTTCGTCTATGATCTATTATTTCGTAGAACGGTTTGGCCATTTTTATTTCTAAAAATTGTTGAGTTTTTGAAAACCGTCGGATGGTTTTACTTTCGAATGTTTTTTTTTTCGTCATTCGTGCAAAAAATGAACTACAACTTTTGTTGAATAATCGATGGTAAATGAGCATCTAGAAGAAACCAACGCATATGTATTTTTCAAGTTAACAGAAATGCCAAACTTTGAGCGTAGACTTATTTCTCCACTTTTTACTTTGAAACTGTAACTTTCAACATGTTTTTTTTTCTCATCTGCTACCTCGTCTTCCCATTTACACAATTATCAATGTACACATTTACAGTGCGGCGATCGCGGCATTGAACACGAGCGAGATATCGTGAAGGCTCATAAGGAGTCAGTCTCATCAAACTAATGTACATGAATCCATTATTTCTAACAAATATTAATTCATGATTGTATTTAAAAAAAAAAAGAAAAAAAAATCTTTCAAATTATTTCCGTAAGTGAGTAATAGCTTCAGTAAAAAATCAAGTAATTTGGTCGAATGTATTTTTTATATTTTTCACGTTTAATCGGTGAAAAATGACCTTCGAGAAATCGTCTGCTGAGACTGACACCTCAAAACACGCGCTGTGTTAACAGTAACGATACCCAAATAGATTGTCGAAAGTCCACGTTTGGACAGCGAATTGAGTTGAGCCCATTCGAAGGCGTTTTAAATTAATTCGCTTAATATAAAAAATCATCACATCACATGTTTTACCTACTTTATGTACAAAACTCGACAGTTCTCGCTTGCGGAGCTTTTTTGTTTTTTGCTTCGCTCTAACGATGAGCCAGACCAAAATCAACGGAAGGTTCCTTTTGAGTTTCGAAATTGTTTTCCGTCTCAATTTGTAACCGATATGTCGAGTATGCAAAAATGAAAATCTTACTGCCCACGATTAAAAAAGTTAAATAGTAAAAAAATGAAAATAAAAGTTGAGCTCATTGGCAGTTTTTTTCGGGAGTTGTATACGAAATCTTGTTCGAAGTGGATACAGATATTTTTGTATTTCGTACACGTTGGAGCAATTATCGAAAAATGTTGTTCCCTTGAAATAACGTCAATTAGCTAACTTTTCGAATGACCAGAAAACGCTTTGCTGCGCAGTCGTTTTAAGGATGT
Source organism: Campoletis raptor (assembly GCA_948107755.1). NCBI lineage: Eukaryota > Metazoa > Arthropoda > Insecta > Hymenoptera > Ichneumonidae > Campoletis > Campoletis raptor. The sequence goes on along the minus strand of OX403622.1, from coordinate 6,398,247 downwards.
TCAGCGTATACGTACGAAATTTGGATTAATAACAAATTCAATGACAATTCTTTAATAGAAATATGGATTTTTAAATATTTTTTTCTATTGGTCGTTTACATAAATGAGGGATAGTTGTTTTTAAACTTTTCGTTCAAGAAAAATAACTTTTTCTTTCAAAATATTGTGCCACCAGCGATTTCATACAATAGTTCCGAGTTGTTCGTTTTGTTCTTGTTCGAATTAATCATTTTTCGGCGTAATTGTTATTAAGATTCATATTTCTTCACAATTATAATGATCGTTTATTTTTCTTGAGATTTGAGTTTATTGCCATGTTGTAGATTTTTTGTACAGTCTAAGTTGTTTGTACAATTGTATACGTCAAGCATCCTTAATATTTTTGTCGTGCCTAATATTGTTAATTTCGAAGCTCGTATTAACCACTTTCAGTCATTATGAGAGAAATATCGTCACGAAGACTGATCTGAATACTTTGAGAGAACCCAAAGTAGATTTTATTTTGGTTGCGTAAAAAAAAAATATATGTATATATATAAAAATAGTAAAAGTTGTTCAATAACGTTGACACGAACGCATAGAAAAGAAAATACAGATCAACAGAAGATGTTGCATTCAACGATAATTCCACGTATCATGTGTATGTTTGTTTTATGAAAAAAATGAAAAAATTTCAAAATATAAGAGCAGTGATTGATAGTTTGCACTCATTTCACGTGAAGTGGTTGTAACCAGAGTCGAAGAACGGAAGTATGAATCCGAAAAATGGTTGAAAAGCATTTTTCCTGTTATTGTATCACATATGAATATTTCACGTATTTCTCTTTAAACCCTAGGACTAAAAATGTACATATGGAGTTTTCGTTCGAGCTACGAGAGAACGAGAGTAGAAAAATCGAAACTCTCGAAAGCACCGGGACTAGCAGCGAGTCGCTCGGGGGTATTGGATAGAATTGTTTTTTATTGTGTTTCTTTTATTTATCTTTTGCAATGGTTTATCTATTCTGTGGTTGCACTATAAGGTACTAAAAATAAAGTTCCTACCGTAAAAATACGAAGAGAATTCTTCGATAAGCAGTGAAGAATTATTATTTACGGATAAGTCGTGGTGTCGTTGGTGGATTTGGCGCTCGTTGTTGGTTGGGAAGTTGGTGGTCCTCGTGAAAAATTGGCGAAACTTTTGGTTGGTGAGTCGGCAATCGTTGATGAGGCGGAAGTGGCAGGAGTTAGTCCAGTGGCTGATATATTTGTGGGATGGCTCGACGTGGCGGAAACAAGTCCTTTGTCTCTGGGTGGTGGGGCTGAGCTTAGACTCGACGAGCTTACACCAGAATCACTGGATTTCTCGCTCAAACATCCACGCTGTCCAAGACCAACTGCTGTCGTAACGCCGCTTCCCTCGCAGACAATTCCAAGATCCGAACAGCCACCGATGCCATATTTCGTGTTGATACCCGAAATCTTGTGTATTCCACTGGCCTCTTCCCCAATAACTACAGCTTCAACTAAATTGCCTCTCTTGGCAATAAATCTGACGTTACTCGTTGCCGCACCGCTTCGCAAATGTTGACCAGTTTTTTCAAACGTATGACTATCCCTGCTTCCACCAATTACACCAGCCCCACTAATCGGTATATTCCGATGGAAATCATCTTTACTCTCCGTAACGTTTGTCTCCAAACTCGTTGTACATTTAGGCGGTATAGCCGTATCGAGATTATTTTCTCGGGCCATTTTTCCACCAATTTCCGGACTTATGTTACGCGATCTCGTTGGATTTTTGTGCGCATCGTAGCAACCAGAATCACGTGGAAATTGTCGTCTACTGAATGGTGAACAGTGACCCGATGTCTGACCAGATGTCAAGGCCAATCGGTTGATCTCGTCACCCTCAGAACTCGATGCCAAGTCTCCCTCGCTTCCGGCTGTTTGTACAAATATTTTCACAATCCATATAAATTCAGCATTACTACTTATCGTTTCGTACTTTTTAAATCACTTTGTTAATTATTCGTTCAATAAAGTTGACATGAGATATTGACAAATTTGAATAAATTTTGCAATATATTTTTACACGATTGCGTTCACTATGAATCCTTCAAATTTATACATGAATTCATTTAAATAAATTCCAAGTAAAAGCTTTTTTTTTACATATAAAATTAATAATAGCAGTGATTTCCTGAATGCACAATTACAAATGTATATAAGTGAAACTTAACTTAATTGCCAACCATTTAAATGAAGCATCGAATCAAGACATTTCAACATCATCCGCAATTATCTCATTAAAAAGGGCAAAACCGTATGCAAAATACTTAACGACCGTTTAATCTACTCACACTGCAATTCGTGAAGGAGTTGCACGGCTGTGAGTATTTTGGCTCGATGTTCTGGTTGATGAATTCGTAGATAGTCAAGATCCGCTGGTTCGAGTTCCCTGAACAGCTCGAGATCCTCGTAACCGTTGAGAACGAAAACTGGTATGTGCTCCTAAATGAATAAATTACCATACATCATGGACAAGCACGTGAATTAACGTGATAGAGATTGTGACGTGAAGGGAAAAAAGTTAATAGATGCATATGAGTCGAGAGTAAAGAGAGTCTTTTGGGGTGTTATTATTATAGTTAGGATCGGACGGATTTTATTAAAATCCTTTTTCCAGTAGTGAGAGAGAGCGAGAGAGAGGAAGTGAAATAGAAAGTGAAAGGAGGCGTAGAGGTGGTGGGAAAGAGAGACAATAAAGGTAGAAACGAAGCTGTAAAATGAACGAGAAATAGTAGCGTGGAAGTAGCAAATCCTTGATTTACATCTCAAGTTGATGGAGATGAAAAGGGCCCTGAGGGTTAAGGTATGACGATTGAGTAAGAAGACAGAAACTCTCCAATGAGGGGTTGACGCGGTCTAACCACCAACGTATAGGTATCGTTTCATCGCTATTTTCTGTCTCTCTTTCGTTCTTTCTATCTCTCTCTTTATCTCAATCTCTCTCAATTTGTTTCAGTCACTCACCTGAAGATTCATTCTCTGCAAGAGCTCTTGAACCGAGCCTGGCTTTTGTCTGTATCTTTGCCCCCACTTGGTTCTCTCAGGCTCACCCCGTCTTGGTACTCTTTCGTTCAGTATCTCGACGTTTATGAACTTGAAGTGGCCAATTCTATTGTGCACGACGCCTTTCCAAAGTCCACTCGTGTTCATCTGAACAACGTCGATTATGTCGCCCTTCTGTAAAATCACAAATGAAAGACTCGTTTCTTCTATTGTCTCGTTGAATCATCATGTCAAAAAGCATGGAGCTTGGAGATAACATCATTGTTGATTGGGGTAGTAGCAAGTCCGTCAGTGATAATGACAATGTTTTGTATTCTTTAGAAACTAAATGTTGTGATGACAGACCAAAGTGACAATACGAAGAAATCTGCATGAGCGTCGTAACCTTGATGTTACGACATGACGCTTTTAACACTTTTATTATGTGTTGGAAACGGAAAAACAAATTTTGTATTTGCCTTCATTGGTTATTACCTGGATTGCGAAGGTTTAAGCCTGAGTTAATACAAAGTAGGAAAATTGTATTTTTCGGTAATTTTTTTTTTTTTTTTTTATATATCGATAGAACTACTTCTAATTGAATTACTGATACGAGGCTCAAGGTCGAGAAAATATTTTTTCCATTATGGTCGAAATTTAACGAAAAAGGTATTGATCTGAATACAAACGACCCGATCGTAATGAGCTCAAATTAACAAATTATTCATCAGCAAATATTGACATGTACACATCATACAATATTGTAAATAATTAACGATTGCGGAAGTGACATATGTCTTATATTATTGCGGACTAACCTTAAACTTGAGAGCTTCCTTGTCGTATGGACTCGGTGTATAATCGACAAGTGCTTTCGCTCTGCAGAGTACGGGCCCTATTGATGTAGGGCTCGCTGGTTCTCTCTCCTCGCACGATATCGAGCTGTGATTGCTTCCCGCTCGTACAAGTGCCTGTGTACTCGAGCCACTGCCGCTCGGCAAGCTCTCGACGCTGCTAGCGCTGCACGGAAATGCTTCGGACGATGCTCGATCCTCTCGCAGCCTCGTTATTTTTCTCTGCACGTCGTGCCTCAGGTTTCTTGCTCGACCGGCGATTCCGACTCTGCCATCGCTTCCGCTCTCCAGCAGAGCGCTCGCTTCCGACTGAAAGTTTCATTCGTATATTTTTATTTGCTTCTTTTTTTTCACCACTCTTTACACATCAAATTCATATAACGTTAATTCGTTTCTTTCAATCGTCCCGATTCCAATCGTATAAGTAAGGGGCTTCGTGGAAACGAGGGTGTTAGAAGAAGAAAAACAAAACAGAAAACCAAACACAACAAAATAGACACACGTGATTCGTGAAAGTGCTCTTTGAGCCGAAGGCTTTTTCTTTTACATCTTTTTTCTTTGACACTTTATACCAAGAAAGTTCTCATGCATCGATTTTCGCGAGGGTCGACTTGTCGGTGGATTTGTTGTTGGTTTGTGTATTGAATTTTTTTTTGTTTTATTTTTTTTACGTAACAGTTTTTGAACGCCCGAATGCATGTTTGTTGTTCTGACAGGAATTGGACATGGATTTTTTTCTCTCTTGAGAATAAATAAATAAAATTGCTGTGCTTTGCTATTCTGGTGAGAAACAGCCGGAATACTAAATTACAGATGTCATGCAATGTGTTAACTGTCAAGTAGCTATTGTCAGGATTGAAAATGATAGAAAAAATGGACTAAAACCACTTCACCACATCGAAAGCTTTCTACGTGTGCGAATAACAGTGGAAAAAAAAAAAAAAAAACAGAAAATAGTTTTGTATACGCTTGTTTAGGAAGGACTAGCTGGTTGGACATACTGTGTGAATCGCTGGCGTGTGTTGGTTCTCTAATTCTTCTTGATCCTCGTAGTCGCTGCTCTGGCTCGGTGAAAGACCTTCCTCGCCGCTGCTCCGGCTCTAAAATCGTTCAACAACGTTTTCGTTTTTCTAAGTGCTTTATTTTCCATTATTGTTGTTGCTTTTTTTTCTTTCTTTTCTTTTTTTAATTTTGAAAAGTTTTAGTGAACAAATGAAACTCGTTGATGTATGAAAATACTGCCATTGACCGAGTTTGTTACGAGAGGTTAATGAATTCAGCGAAGCAAGTCTAAGTATGTGGAGAATTTATATTTTTTTGCGCAGAGGCTTTTTCAAACGATGCAAAGATATGATATAATAATCAATCAAAACGTTCAATTGTTGCGACGATTAGGATCTTTGTCAACACTGTGGTGAATTTTACAGAAATTTTATATCTGCAGTGCAACGATAAATGCGAAATTTTTTCGGTAATACATGCAATTGGAAAATTGTACATAGTTTATTTTTTATTTTTGGAAAAGTCTTTTTTCAACGAACGGAAAAAATTACGACTGACAAATGATTGTTATAGAACAGAAAAGGGGAAAAGAGCAACACGTTGGATTTGGGATGATTTTTACTTTGGAAAATGAAAGAAATTTCCATGAAAAACAATCAAATATCATGAAATTTTGTCCAATTTTTATGGAAACTTATATTCCGCATAGTAAAAATAGCCCAAAGTTCAAGGCTGTTTCCCGTTTATGTTCTTTAATGGTTATTTTTCATTCATCATTTTCTTCGTGAACTGGACGTATAACGTCTGGTCAAAGACTGTTCTCAGCATAGGGGTCGTCAGGGATACACAAAGCGTCGGTACGTTAAGTGTTAAATTGAGTGCACCCGATTTTCAAGATCGTCAAATGCAGTAAATTGAAAAAAAAAAAAAAAAAAAAAAAAAAAAAATGCAAACGATACTTGACACGAAACAAAAAAGCGAAATTAAAAATTCTGATGCAGAGATGAGAAGAACGAATGTGTCAACAGTGTCAATGGTATGTTGTCCATTTAGCAAAATTTATTGATCGCAATGTCGCACAATTTGACGTTTAGTAATTGATTAAAATTCTCCTCAGTGTCACAAGAGATCCGTTGAAGGAAATTAGAAAAATAATTTCATATCGATAAATCCTATAGTTATTTCTCGGATGGATTAAAAAGTTTGGATATGTCGTTCTTTAAAAAATCGTACGAACCATCTATTTGAATTCTTGCACTAAAAAGAACGTGTTTTGTTGAAAATACAAACGAATTATGAAAAATAATGTTGAAAAAGAAGATTATAGTAAAAAATGATAGTTAATCCTGTTTGTTGGAAGAAAAAACAAAACTACAGAGACACCGAAAAATGGATTTTAAATAAATCGATAATGGTGAATATCCTTTCCGTGCAACGATTTGTGAATGAATGTTAAATCCTTTCGGACTAAACGATGGTGAAAAAAGGTCTGATTGGTGAAATCGTTAAACGTGCAACTTTGGGGCATTACATTTAAATACGAAAATTACCTAGGGATCTGCTTGGGTTATTAAGGCAAAATGTAACATACATACATACACACACATATTAAATACATGTATATGTAAATATATTTATCCATATATATATATATATATATGAACACGTATGTGAATCTATGAGGCTTATGTAGGAGAATACGTAACTAGAAGATAGTATAATCGTTATAAAGAGCTTAGCGGTATGATATTGCAGATTAAACATAGAGTAGGTGATCGAGCTGAAGGGACAGACGGACGAAAGGGTGTAAGGGGTCGGTATCAGCCAGTGGGTTAGCAGGATTATCTTCCGATATTGGAATGTGTACTATATGCGCGTGCTGTGTACTATTTGATTGTGTATCCCGAGTAAAATGTATATAGTGCGTATATTAGTTTCGTGATTCGGAAGATCCCAATCAGGCGAAGTGAGATGGAGAATTGAGGTAGGCTTTGCTGGTCAAACTTCTAACTAGGCCGAAATTCAATATACCATCAGCCTGAATCCTCTTCGCGTAATGGATAACGGACATTACCAATCGACAGCAGATTGCGCGATCCGGGATTTTCTGACCAGTGTTATTTCTTCCGGGTTTTACCATCAACATCATTTATTCATAATCGTGATCAAGATCTTCCATTATGATGTCATTCGTAGAGATATAGCTCATTTTTTCAATGGCTTCAATCAACTTAACCACGTTATCGATTGTCGTACAAAATGGCCACTTTATTAATTTATTTTTTAGATGTTGGTCATTATTGGTAGCGAGTCGTACAAGAAAAGCTAGTCTAATATTTCTCTGCTATTTTAAACCTTGTTTACTATTTTTTTTTTTTTTTTGAAACCTGATCATTCTTACAATGGGTCTTTATGACCCGGGCAGAAGAAGTATTTCTCAATACAATGATTATCAGACACTGGAGGAACTGGGTGAAAAAAAAAAAAAATGCTTTGATGTTGAGAAACAATTAGTTTCATTACAGCCAAAGTTTGAGCAAAGTATTTTTCCATTTAGTTGAAAATTACCGTTTTGGCTTGGGTCTGGATGACCCGATGGTAGTAACCTTGGATCATATAATATATTTCTGATCTTTTTCTATAACGTTTGGTCCTAGGAAAATGGCGCTCAGCATAGAAGAAAAATCGGTCAAACCAATAGTACCTGAGGCTTTACAGTGAATAAGTGATGGTAAATATAGAATGTATGCATCCATAATCCATAACCAATCTCTCTCGCTTGGCACAGGCGAAGATGTTGATATTTGTTCGAGGCTCTTCCCTTCATCCCTTACGCAAGTGGGTTAGTATGAATTGGCAATTGACGAGAAGAGCAGCATGGCAATATCGATAGTGGAGAAGGAGTGTGTAGTTGGAGAAAAGGATCACAGATGTAAATATAGGTAGACGAGGGAGTCTTGTTATGATGTTAGTGATGTTTGTCTAACGTATATCCAAGCAAATATACGAACGTATTCGGGGCCAGGTACTGCTCTTCGTGTAATTGATGGGATTTTTGATGATGACACAGTAATGCCATTATCGTTATTGGTACTACGTGTTTTGTTGTCACTATTGGTTGTGTTGTCGATGTGGCTGTCGTTGTTGTGAGCGTTGAGGTTGCCAGCCCCAACATTTGTCCCAATAGCCCTGACCCTTGTCATTTTTGTACGTTGATCGCCACACGGCAACGATCCTTTGCTGTCATCACTCCGATGATTAATCTGTTGCGATTCGTGCGAATAAATCACCTTCCGTTGACTGGATGACCTTGGCTCATTGTCCACTTTATCGACTGTTGTGACTTCGTCATCCACCGACACAGTCGACTGTCTCGAGCTCGAGCTCTGCACTTTCAAGACGTTCACACACAGACATTGGAATGAGAGAAACTCGAAAGATTTTGTTGTTTCGTTCCTGCTTAATGCAGGTTTTCAACTCTAGTTTTTTCTTTTTTTTTTTTTTTTTTTTTTAGACGAGAGATCGTATTTCATTAATCAAATCTTTGTATCAAGGAATTATAAATTTGAACTACATTGTCGAAAGTTATTGATCAGTTTTCGCTCAAATCTAAATTAATTATGATTCGTGTCACTTCCCAAAGGAGCCGATTGAATAATTAATTCGTTGGCTCTCACTGAAGCAACCTGCTGTTCTCAACAGCTGCTGTACTCAATAATATTGTCACAAACCCAAATTTTGTTGTATTTTACTATCGAGAGCCGATAATCAGGCTTGTAAATTTTATATGCTCAATACTATTCCAATGATTTTCAATATATCTGACTTTTTCAGACCTACGCCAAATATACATATTTCGAATGTCGCATTAAATATTCCGCGATACATGTGCGTTGAATTTGAAAATCGTTCGTTCCGGAGTTGTTTCCTCTTGGCGTGGAAACTTGGCACGCTTCCGACATCGATGAATAGGGTTTACATTTTTTTTTTTTTTTTTTTTTTTTCACTTTTGAAAATACATGTTCGGAGTACTGGCGTGTCGGTTTATTATAAATGGCATATTCACGTTTGCATATTCCGTCGTATAATGCGATATGCATTATCCATATCGAGTTAAATAACCAGGTTAATGAGACCAACGGGGATTTAAACATACGGCATAACAAACACGGAAGGAATGATGGGTGATAATTGATGGTCTTGGGAAAACAGTTGCAGAATAATATGAACATGTATACGTATGAATATACACACTTTGTATGTCTGCAGTTAAAAGATTCATGAAGCTGTCACATGGAACTGTAATTATTTTTGATTCACGGCAATTTGCAGCCACTCTCAAATTCATTACTCAAAAGTGACGACAAGGTTTGACTTCGTTATGTTAAAATAGTAATTGTTCTTAAAAAATTATTTCCGTGCTCGATTATCGTTTTTACGTACTGCTTGAAAGACTGGAAATTCAATATTTCTCGAATTTTTAATTTTCCATACCCTCGGAACAATAAAAAACAAAGAGCTTCGTATTAAAAATCCATAAAATCTTCGTAGCCCCGAAGTGACGCAAAAAAGATGAATGATAAGTAAATTTTTCAACAGGTAAAAAATACAGAATGAATTATTTACAGCCTTTGAATCGAAAGTTTCGAAAAATAACAGATTCAATGAATTTTTGGAGTTACGTCTTTGAAAACTTCTGACAATCAACGATATCAATATGATTATTTATTAATATCAATATTAATAAACGATGTTCATATTGGCAAAGGATTATTGTTTGTTTAAAATACGTGAAGTTCATTTTGGTTTTTTTTTTAAAGTGAACACAAACATACACGCATAAAAGTGTTATGGACTGACCTGGACGTCACTGCTCGCATAGTCACCGCTCTCTCGGGAAGCCCTCGAATGCGTGAGTGGTATAATGGTCGGTGGGTTGTTGTGACCCTGTGGTACTATGAGACCTCTCATCGTCGACATCGCAACCTTTCGCGATCGATCCCGTGGTAGACTTATATCACCCGCCGTACGCAGTGATATAACACCCTCACCGCGATTCTCCGGTCGTAGATTAAGGGTGAAACAGACACGACCATTCTGTATCGTCGCCGTTGGCACGGGTGCGCCGCTGGCGCCCATTAAAAAGTCCTCAGGGTCGGATTCGTAGGGAGGTTCGTCGTACCAATGCTGAGGTCCGGGTCCACCGGTGAGCATGGCACCACCCGCGACACCTCCGCATCTTGCATCTTCGTCGTACATGTATGTGTCGTCTGTAAATCCCGTGAAAAAACAACGGATTTTTACGCATAAGAGAATCGAAATAATATCAAAGTAGAAATCGTTCGATCGTCACGAAATTTTTCTTTATTCATATTTTCTATCTTCGAACTTGTAATTTTTCAGCTTCAAAAAAATATACTTCAATTTTCGTACACTAACTTGGAAATTAAACATATATTGAGCTCTAAAGAACAAAAAAAAAGTATTTCAATGTATTGAGATCACGAAAACATCGAATTTATTCGATAGTGATAAAATAGTCAATAAATATTGCACTATTTATAGTTATTTATTGGTAATAAATTTTATAGAAAAGCAACAGCTTTTTTGCAACACTTTTACAAATCCTTTTAACCCAAAGCCCTTTTTCTGAATCACTCCATGACAAACCGAGTTTTTTTTGGGACAAGTGTTTGGAAAATATTTGTACTTGTTGAAGCAGCTCTTTTGAGAGAACTTCGGGATAATTTATAGTTTGATAAGAATAGGTGTGATAAGAAGGATTTACTGTGCACCAGAAAAGCTCAAGCAAACAACTTTGGGGGGTATGTGTGGAAATTTTTTATATTTTCAAGAAATCCACTTTTACTTTACTAACAGTAGCTTCAGATAAATGTTTATATTGATTTATCCATTCGTAAACAATGAAGATAAAGTAAATAGTATTATAAAATTATCAAGCTATGATCCGTCAGGTGCGAAAGGGTCACAGTTAGGTTCATCAAGAGTGTAAATGTGCCGGAGACCGAACGATACAGAGAACTGGTGAAAGCTATAACAAGATTAACGCTTCTAGACGCAGATTTGGTAGAAAGGCTTCTGTCAGTGACTCTCGTCACCCATGGGCTCTTTCCATTCTTCAGCATATTCCAGATTTCCGATAGCCCTGGCCGCTAGCAGTTTATCTTCGTATCACAAAAAGATCTGACAGATCATTCGCGTTTCATTAATTTTTTACCGTGATGCAAATTTACGAAAATTTCTTACAATGCGTTTTTTTTTTCGACTTTTTTTACCAAGCTGACTCATGCATGAAGGGTGGAATACATTGAGTTTTTGGTTGTATTTTATAACATTTGCCAACATCAGTATTTTCGGAAGCTTTTTTTTTTGCTGCAGTTGTTTTCTAATACAAGATTGTGAGGCATCCTGTTCCGGCAATTGTGGCGCATTTAAATCCAAAAACAATTATTGCTCTTGAATTTGTCGTAAGCGGACAAAAAAAGAAACGCAGTTGATTAGATTCACCTCGTTGGCTCTGTTAGCTTTTTTAATGACTTTGTTTTTGAAGTATATTTATTTATACTGACCACCAGGAAGCTGCCCTCGTCCGTCTCGACCCAGTTGCATCAGGCCCTGCCTGATGTCCCTCAGTATCTGGAATTAATATGATTATAATGTGAGAAGAGATCAACAGTATACGATTGGATGAAGGGGGACGATTCTTTAATACAGAATCTGTATCATCTCTTCTATGATGACAGATCGAAGAAAGGCTCAATTTCAAGGATGCTGGAGGTTGTGTTATAAGGAAAATTTGCAAATATTTCTCAAATATTTCGCAAGACTGACTTTCCCCCTTTCTCGTGTCTATATATCCTTCGCCATCTTTCTGTTCGTAGGTCGTATAGGAAGAGGGAAAACTCTTCGCGCAGTTTCTTGATCGACGTTTTGCCCTGGGGCGCAAAAAAGCCCCGAGGCAAGAGAATAAAGTATTTTCGGAACGAGGCAGAAGTAATTATCGAAGTCGACTCCGATGGCCCGGAGGGGGCTTCTTATGCGTTTGGGGAATACGCTGAACGGTGGTGGCATGGGGGGGTTGGTTGCGAGAGGAGGAAAAGAAAGAGGAATGAGCAAAGAGAAATGGCGGTGAAGCATCGCCGTGAGAGTTCGGTGAACCGTGACTACGAACGAAAGACAAAGACGAGAAAGATATATAAGGGGAACGGGAGAAAGTGTTGGGTCGCCCTGTACGAAAGGGGCGGAATGGAACGACGCTGGGGCCGTGCAAAGAGAACTAAAGCATGGGCACAGAAAAAACGTATAAAAAAAGGAAAAAAAAAGGAGCAAAACGAAGACGGAAGAAAGGGTGGAGTCGGGTAAGGAGAAAAGAGAAGAGGTTCTCAAGGGAACCGTAAACTCGCGGTGAAGGTGACACTAAAACTTTTAGGCGGATATATAGGAAAGATCCCGAGCTTTATTTCCATATTGCTTGCACCGTCAAAGTTCACGTCTTTCAGTTCGTTTTTTTCTTCCTGCTTTTTTATTTGTTCCTACCCGGGCCAGTGTTATAGTTTCGGCTAATTTCACCACCTTCGGTACACTTGGCTCTTTTTTTCGTCGGCTTTATCTTTGATGACAAAAAAATTGTCGACGACGCATTTTCTGTTAACCAAGCCCAAGAAAAATTTACAAACTTATCTCTTTTTTTGTCGATTTTTCTGATAAAGAAAACACCGACGAAATACCGTGCCTGATGTTCCGAAAACTCTTATAGTTTTATCTGTACCCTTTCCCATTCCGGTTCGTTCATAATGCAATTATCAAACACGACGGACGTTCACATGTCACGAATATTCCATCCATATTTGATGCATACTACACTATAAATTCAGAAGTTCAAATAAAACCACGAATGTCATGGTTACAGTGTATTCAATGATTGTGTACAAATATTTTATGAGGCAAATGATTTCAATATTTCACGTCCACGTTGCTTATCAATTGAGCTACCACGAGTATAAAGGAACCGAACAAAACAAAAAAAAAAAAAAAAAAATTTTTAACCTAATTTGTAGTTTGTAGAAAACTTTGTAGTCAGGCAATATGGTGCAGAAGTATTTTTACTATCAGGACAACGATTTTTGACATTTCATCACACGGTGATGAAATCCCGATTTTAATTTGAATTCAATATATTAAAGTTCGAGTGATATTATTTCCCAAATGAAAAAAAAAAAAAAACAAAAAAATAAGAATGAGTTAAATAGTGAATCCACAAAATCTTTAAAAAAAAAGAGACACCGAAAGTGAGCAAAGAAAATGTGTTTCCTTCGAACGATTCTATTGATAAATCTATCTTGGCGTATAAATACGCCCGTAGAGTTTAAGGCTACGACAAACTTCGAAATCTCTCGCCTATTTTCTATGCAGGAACCTTGGTCGGATAACCCCAGATTATCCAGGGTTTTCTTCGGACTTCCTCATTGGATCTTTCTGCCAACATATGCAACGATCATCCTAATAATGTACTCATTTGTGTCGATCTTTTATTGCGAGTTTGCGTGACGCATTTTTTATATTTTTTTTATAAATGAATAAAATCCTCGTAAACAAGATACGTGCAAAACATTATTTTGATCAATATAACTGATAAATTCCTCATGCATTATGCATAAGAAAATAGTGAAATTCAAGAAAATGAATTTTAAACTTTTGTTCGACTACATAAAGAGTTACCTTCTGAACGAAATAAATTCATTGATTTGTTGTTAACGATTCATGATAAAACACTCCCTTTTGATTCTAATCTACTTTACAATAACTTGCACGAAATAAATACAAGTTTTGTTGTAATTCATTCATTTACCGCAGAGTTTCGTTAAATTCAATCGAGAATAATAAAAATTGACGCAGCTCTAAATTACGAAGTTCCAAATATATGTTTATAGAGAAAAAGATTGGTTACATGAAAACAATGGAACAGATGTTTTCACATTGTTTAATACCGTGATTGGTAATGTGATCTAAACTTGATCAGAGAAAACTTATTTAAACCATATGAATAAAACAGTAGAGTTTCATTTATTTCCATAGCCTCTTGTATTTTTTACAAAAAAAAAAAAATAATAATAAAAAAATGCTACATCGCTCGGTTATATAAGACAAGCTAAATTAGATTTTCTTGACTTTGTATTTTCGTCTTTTTATATACGGGCCTGAGGCACTTGATCCACGAAATAGCAGGCAAACTGGCGCAAAAGCGAGAACTCCAAAAAACTCCCTCGGGCATACGCAACCAAGGAACATAAGGTTATGCAGAAACATATACGTAGTACGAGATTTTTTTTTTTCATTCTTTTTTTGCGCAAGTAACTTGAGTATCGAGGCCGATGAAAATTATACGCAATCCCCGGTAATCTTGGTGCGTAACGCATACAAAATTCAGGAAGCATCGTCGCGGATGAGTGCTTTTGCTTCTTACGATTATATCGAACCTCGATCTCACCACTTTACATAATAAGTTGATGTCGATGGATTCGACGGTATCAAAAACTCTCAAGAATGAGCATAGCGCTAAGTTTCGACACACGAACGTTAATATGTAGTTTAGATATGGTTCATTCCCATCCAAAAGTTACACGCAAATCGTTTCGGTCAGCGAGTATTATAATTTTAACACGGTTTGCAGACATTATTCATGGAAACAAATGTTCCAAAGCAACATTTTTATCGGTGAAAAAAAAAAAAAAGTTATTCGCTGCTTGAGTACGAAATTTTGGAAGGGTTTTGTATAGTTGAAATTTCACTTGATTTAATAACAAAATCTTACCTCTTCGTGCTCTTTGTGAAATCGTTCTTTCTTCCTCAGTGCATCTTGAACCTTGAGCTGAAACATGATTTAAGCATACGGATCGAGGTTATGACGTCCATCGTTAAAAAGAATATTTTATTCATAAAAATAATCATCGGTTAAATAATGAAATTAAACAGTGAAAACTAAAAAATCGGATGGTGCTAGAGAACACACGGGTGAATCCCCTTGTAATGCAAAACAAAAAGGAACGACGTATTTTTTACCGAACACCTAAAAAAAAAAGTAATCGCATTGTTTAATGAATGGAAGAAATAAAATTGCGTCAGTATTTCTGAACGACTTGTTGTGAATTTAATTTGATTCTCGTTGAGAATTTTTCCTGCGCTCTTCGGTAACAAGAGAATGTGTAAGATTCGAGAATATACGCAATTACTCGAGGTATACTGTCATTCCAGTGTGCTATGAGCTAGATGTATCACGTATTTTGTTGAGACCGAGAGATGCTTTACGGTGAAAAGACGACGTGGAAAGAAAGTGAGAGAGGTGGAAGCGACAGAGAAAAGGGAATAAATTGAATTTGTTAGCGTGTCGCTTATCGTGCAGGCAAAGCAAGAACGTGTTTCAAAGAAGAGAAACGAAAGGATAGGAAGAGAAAGAGAGGGAGAAGTAAAGAAGAACATAGAAAAAAGAGTGAGGGAAAGAGAAGGAGCGTTAGCGTACCAAGAAGCTTACACGTATTATATACACACATATATATATATATATATGTGTGTATTTCTCTCGGAGATGAACGGGGTAGAAAGTTCGAGGGTGGGAAAGAGCCACCGGCGACTAAAAGGAGAATTTATGGTAATCGTAAAAAGTGTGGCATAATGTGGCGCGATAAAGGAAGGGACGAGGTCGAGTGAGACCACGAAAAAAAAGAAAAAAAAAAAAAAACAAAAGAAAAACGCCGCCTAGCCCCGCAGCGACTCTCGACCGTGCGTTCGCTTCTTCAACCTGTACTAATGCTACACAACTGTACCATCATCGCTAGTCCCACTATGTATTATCACAACTACATGCTACCGTTAAGGTAACCATAGTATATAGCATATCCCGCCAGGAAAGACCTTCGGTACCGCCCCAAGGCCAAAAGAAAAGCATAAGAGCTTTTTTATCCCTTGTTATATTTCTTCTACTTACCCTATGTATAGTTTCTTCAAAGCTGTTTGGTTGACCTCCATTCATCTGTAGATATCTCAGTCTATCGTAGTCACGTGGATCGACCATTGACCGTAAAATCGTATGCCCCATGTCTGGTCCCATACCCAAACCACTCTGCAGCACACTGTCTGGTGTATCCACCTGCGATTCATTCAATATTTTTTTTTTCGTTTTACTAAAACAAGTCCTGATATTGTTTCTTTTTGGAGAATTGAGCACACCAGCCAACAGCAGGTTGTTGTAATGTTTTTCAATTTAAAAAGATTTTCGTTTATTCAATATTTCAAAACCCGAAAATAGTGCAATGACATTTCATTCTTCGATTTATTAGCATGTCGATTCACTATTCGTAACAGATAAATACACCGGTAGATATTAAAAAGGATCTAAAATGTCCAGGAACTTTCATGTACGGGTGAACATTTTTAATGAACTCTTCAGGACAATTCTCCTATTAATTTTTCTTTTATCGTGTTAAATGTGATGTTATTCTGAAAGCCACGAGAATTTATTGTTTTTTATTACCTTAGAACCCTGCGACGAGGTAATTAGTTATAACCAACGAGGATTTAAGATTTCCTTCATTTTTACATTTTTCGCAACTTCTTCGCGGTTTTTTCTTTACCATTTTAATAAGTACACGTTTACCAGATGCGTCTTTATCATACACCGTTATTTCCGTTGTAAGAAAATCAAGAAAATTGTGTTAATGAAACTCTATTATGGCATATCAGATGCATTTCACGCCAAAAAAAACGTTCCGGTAATTAGTTACCCCACTGTACGGTTTACGTCCGAAAAAAGTGATGGAGGGTTCTAGGGTTAAAAATCAATACATTTTTGAATCGTTGTTGTTTCAGTACAAAAAAAAAACAGCGAGATAATTTTTTTCGAAATAGATACAGAGCTGAAAACATGCAAGTATTTCCTATGTCCATGCAAATTTCTAAGATTATACTTGTGAATGAAAATCCATGAGAACAATCGATTCGTTTATTTATATTATAGTTCAATCTGTCAGGAATATGTTCAAAATTGATGAAAACGGTTATAAATATTAAAAGTTATTATTGAAAAAACAGACATTTCTTGAAGGATCGGTCGCTATCAAACAGAATTCAGATTATTTTGTTGCCTATAATGGACCGGGACGTATAACGTACATTAATAATAGCGAAAGCAGGTTCGATGATAGTGCATAGGACTATTTATAAAGTATGCTTTTACAACAATGCTCAACAAATCCAAGAGTGGGAATAGTAAATGAAATTTTAGGATAATAGCCTGAAAACTTTGTCGAGGGCTTGTTTGATTCATAATGGTTGCAAACGATGAAAAAAGGTCGCAAAATTAGTAACAAAGTTCGAAATCCATCCAACTTTGGTTCTTTTACGTCGCAGAATCTCATTTGTCGCATTGAAATATTTAAACAGGAGAGACCGAAAGAGGCTTTGATGAAAACTTTTACTTTTGAGGTGACTTTTAGAAACGTTGTAGATATTTATGTATAATGGACAAATCTATCTATACGATGATGATATTGAAGGGACGAGAAACGCGTGTATTCATTACAAAAACCGTGTACAAAACAATGAGTGCGAATGGACAAGACGCAAAGCACTCGGCTTGAGAAGTTGTCATAGCCGAATAATTAAGATACAAAATCGTACCATAAAATGTATTCATGTATATATATTTTTCGTCTACAACTTTCAACAAAGCTTTCGAAGTATTTAGTAACGGGTTGAGTTTCGTGAAAACATGCTAAGCAAGCTAGAATGCAAAAGAAATTACAGCCAACAGTGAGAGAGAGAGAGAGAGAGAGAGGGAGAGAGAAAAGGAGATTTGAAGGAAAGGTAAGACGTCGAGCTCATACTCTCTTTGGGAGAGAAGAGTTCAGAATCTTAGCCGAGAATCCTTTGCTTGGGTTCTGAAATGCAAAAGGACGTAGAACTGGAGACTTGCTTGCCCATCAAGGCATGCTTTGCGCGGCAAAAGCCACCAGAAACTAGAGCTATCTGTTATTTTTCTCTCTATCGCTTCTCTCTCTCTCTCTCTCTCTCTCTCTCTCTCTCTCTCTCTTGACTCTCAGTATCCTGAAGTAGCATTACGAAAATGCTTCCGTAGGAAAAGCTCATTCTACAAGTGAACTCTCGCATTTCTTGAAGCCTGCTTCTTCGTCTCTCTCTCTATTTCTCTTGCTATCTGTCTCTCTCTTCCTTTTCGATATCTACTCGCGAAATTTCATTCAATTTTACGAGATAGCTGCGAAAGTACTTCAAGGCCATCGTACGTACAGCCTCGTAGCCTCGTGGCTTATACGTACGTATACATGCCACGGATGCATTTATTCGTCGTTGGTATTGTAAGATTGATGGAAATAAGCGTTTTTGTACTTGAAACCGCGCGAGTACTAAGAAAATAAATTAAACTTCATCGTTACAACGTTGTTATAAACGTCCTTAGGAATAAATCAATTATAAACAGGATGATTCTGTAAATGTCGAACTCAATACATTAAATTGGTCATTCAATTGATAAAAAAGAATAATTTACGTGATTGTGCCTCAAGCGTGTCTCGAAGTTTCACTCCCAAGTGTAAGGTTTTTCGATTCATTTTAATTGGGCCTAATTCCTTTTCCAATTGGACCAGATTTATTATATTCATTGCGCATGCGTATCCGTCAGGTATTCATAACATTAAGATTAGACGAAATACATGGTGTATGGTGTAATTCTGGATTTAACGAATAAATTTCGAAGTTTTTTAGAACTGAATAAAACTGATTTGAAAATAAAATAAGAAAAAGCTCGGAGTTTTTTTATTCTATTGCGTGTTAATCGGAAGTTAATTGTATTTGGTTTAATTTTGGTCGTAATATATTTCACTTTAGTGTTTGTTCATACATGAGCCTTGTACATTTGACTCCATAACGGCGCGTACGGAAGCAACGTTTAAACTTAAACGAAATACGATCAAAGTGATATTTGTTAGTCGGTAAGTAACCGAACTGGTAAAAGAGTAGATCGTGGTACAAGAAAATGTCAGAAAGCCGCTTGTGGTTGCCATTCTATAACTACGTCATTTAATTAAACGTCGAGCGACTGGTGTATTTATGTTAAACGGATTAAAAGCGTTTGTTTCGAAATCCACTACGTAAGAGAGAAAGCGAGAGGTGGGAAAACGTTGAAGGAAGAATATCGTATGCCAATTCCGCTTTTTGGTGAAACTCCGGATATACATACGAAACACCCTTGGGATGTCGAGGGAAATAAGGAAAAGGGGATTGTTCTACCGGTAGTTCGCGGTGAGGGAAAAACCTCTTTCCCCTCTTTTGTTCCTCACGTAAGTGTAGAAGTTATATATGAAGAAAGCGTGGGAGAAAGAGAAAGAGAGGAAGTGTTGGACGAGTATATGTTGTTGCCTAAGCCCGAATAATTCTGCTGCAGTATAGACGAGAAAGGTAGAACAAGTGAGAAAGAGAAAGGGAAAGAGAGGGAGAGAGGCAAGAGAAGACGACTTTGCCTCAGAATTTACGTCGCTTCCTGTTTGTCGGCAAGTATTGACTTTTTGCCTCTTTCCTACTTTCCAGCTTCCCTCTCTTGTCTTTTATTCCCTCTTAGAGTGAGAAAACAAAAGCCTACGCATATCTGCATGCCCGTAGATTTTCCCTTATATACCCCGCCACGAGCTCTCTCCGTCCCTTAGTGTCATGTGCTAACGATCCTAAACTCAGACTTTCGTTCTCGAAATTTCCACATCCTCTTATCCCTCTTTCATTGAAAGCCAACCGTTCTAATTTGAATAAACAAATATTCCAGAAGTACGACGCGCCCAAGAATAATTCACTTTTTTATACAAAATGTATTAAAAAAAAAAAATGTATCGTAGCTAAATGTAATAATTTGAAAACTGTGCCCGTAGACAAAATATAAAGACAGAATCTGAAATTATGATTTTTTGGAAAATTTTAGTATAATAAAGACAAAAAGGCAAAAGTTTACATATGCCTGCAAGTTTTTCAAATGCCTGAACATATTTAGATTGGTGTTTTGTTAAAACGAAAACAATATAATAAGGAATTATTTTCCAATGTAAATGTTTCATTGATAGTTGTCATTATCATCGAGTAATTCTTTTGAAAAGACTCGATTGTAATCGCGATTGAAATGCTCTGAAGAGTTAAATCCTTCATTGAAATTAAAATTTATTTTTCAGATTTACTTTTTTTTAAATCATATTATGTTTACTACTCGATTCACATTAATGTCTATTGTACAAATATTTTATTCGTTCGTTTACCGATTTTTATTTCGTCAAAAGTTGAATTAAATATTGTAACAAGATGTTCTTTATACGATCTTCTTAAATAAAACGTTGATATTCAATCAAGAAATATATTTCGTCATCACCAAAATGAATAAAAGTATAAACATCCGCACGAACTTTGCACCTTCATTTTCAGAAATTTGTATCCGCACGTCGACACTGATTTCTTTTTTAGAACATTTGATAACCGAGACACGAGTGTTTTGTGATATAAAATATGAAGTATTATATCGATTTTGGGAAAGAAGAAGCAAAAGTTACATGTACATAGCGAGCACACCTGTGATGCTCGGGTTGGGTATTGCTTTGACGCAGCTGGTGTCAGTCTTCTCAATGCTTTTGTCCCTCTAACCTCGACGTTCTATATCTTCAAGGGTCTGTAGGGGTACGTTAAAAAGCCATAAATATTCTAATTTCATCGAGCAAACGTATGGGCGAAAGGACGAGACAGGTTGTTTTGTCCTTAGATATACATATGCACGTATACACGAATGTATAAATATATATAAACCAATATAGTGTTGAGAATGGAGAGAGAGAGAAAAATACGAAAAGAAAGCGCAAGCTGAGGCATATAATTTCCTTTCTTGCGGCCGAGATGGCACATTGAGGCTTTTTTTTTTTTTGTTTTTTTTTTTTTTTTTTTAAATCTGAACAACAAGACCAACGTTTTGGCTATGGTGCACATTTACTAATTAGAAAGCAAAGACCAGGGTCGGTGTACAAATGAAACCGAAAAAATGTTGTGTGGATAAAAGAATCGTATAGTGCATGTATATTTATACGTGTGTGCGCGAGCGAGCACTACCGTGAAGTACTTCTTGCTACCACCGCATCACCCTGGGGTGCCCTGAGGGGGAGGCAAGAAAATTTCACGAGACCGTGACATTGAACCGCAATTCTGAGGCTGGATATATTCTCTCGTACAAGCAAAAAGACACGCACACACTCTCAGCTATTATACGCGATTATACTCGATGAGGTAGACGCATTGTTTAAGCACGGTGCTTAAGAGAAAAGCAGTAAAATGGCGTAATCATATGGTCATATACATATACTTGGATGCGTACGTCGTACACGCCTATTCACGTAAATGTATATCTATATTAGAGACTCGCAGAATATGTGTGTAACAGGGATGAGCTTTACAGCTTCGAAGACAAACGACTAAACGCAAAAGCGAAAATAAGGTGGGGTGTAAGGGCGCGGATCGTGTGTATATGCGCGTGTGCGTTCGTTTTACGCGAGACATCGATCGCACCTGTGCGTATATATTTGAAAAAAAAGTACTCAGTCTTTTTGACTCCGTAAGGCTCTTTCATCGTCTGTCTCGGAACACTTTTTTCTTTTCTTTCTCTCTCAGTATTCTCTCTTTTCTACGTTTACCGAAACAGAAACAACCCGTGTTCGTTTAGCGGGGGAAAAAACCTGCGCATACATCAAAACCAAACCAACGCACCCTACATTTACGCACTTACGCCTTGCGCACCCTCTTTTTACCTCAATACCTCCTTCCAGCCCCTCGTCCCATTCCAAGCCGTGATCTTACACGTGTATACTCAAAAAATAATGGCCTCCCAGAGACCGAGGCTGTAATGTATCAACCCTTTCGTTTGAAAGAATATCGGGATTTCTTACGAACTGAATTTAACTTGGTTTTCTGCATGATTAATTGTTCAGCTAATACCGACTTCGATGTGAAGCTCACTGGAGACATATTAATGTGTAGCTATAAGAAAAATCGGGCGATTCAAGACTCTTGTGGTAAAATTAGATTTGTAGGAAAGGAGTTATAAACTGCGGGCGAGAAAGAGCGAAGAGGATATTCCGATCCCCGTTTCATGGGTCATGAGGTTAATAGCTGAGTGTATTTCACACGCTCTCTACCACCGTTTCTTCTTTCTTTTATATATATATATATTTACATACAGTGTCGCGCACTTGTATCTCGGGGTTCGCTGAAATTAGCATATAAAGCGAAGAAGCCATCTTCTTGTTCCCCTTAACAAATGTTTCTTTTATACTTGCATTTTATCATTTTTTTCGAGTGTTCACATCTGAAATGCGATACGTTTTGCCTTTTAAAATCATCATTGCAAAATCTGCTGTCAATGATTCATCATTAACCTTTATTCCAAAGAAAAAATGTCTATTTTGACATGAAAGAATTTGTACAAATCACTGAACATATTCCCTAATTCTCTCGGCTGGAAAATATGCGATTGATAGGATAATTACGGATTTTTTTGTGGCGATAACGCTTCATTTTTTTTCTTCTAAATTCTAATACGAACGAGAGGTTTGGTTTTGGGTTTATAAAAAAATGTCATGTTGATGGCCATACGGTATTCAGGAGAGGCAAAAAGCTCGGTAAAACAAATATGTTTTACTGGTAGAAGACTCTTTTGATTCAACCATTTCCGGTTTTGTGGTATAGCTAGACGTTTGTTAAAATACAGCTCGCCCCGAAACGAATGTGAATTGTGATTTTTTGTTTCATATTGCAAATATACCGCATACGTAACGTAACTATATATATCTTATACAATTTCGTCATAATATAGCTATTTGGGAAGCTTTCAGCGGTCGGCCATCGGCATGTGCATCCATATACATTTCGGTATATGTTGTCGTATTCTCGGGTCACAGTTAAACCAATGTATATATGCATGTATATCGTTTTGGGGCTAGCATCCTGATAGCAGTGGAGAGGATGCCGTTATAGATATTACTAAATGAAGATATGGATGAAGAGAGAGAGAGAGAGAGAAAGGAGAAACATGTATTCGTATAGCATCAGGCGAACTGGCGTCAGGCGGCTACGGCATATGCTCCGGGGATGATGATCAAAGCCTGTCTGCATATCAAACGGACAGGAGAGAGAAAGAAGAGGCTCTTCCCTCACTCTTCAAGGCTCTCCTACGCAAAGGCACGTCAAACTGACCGACTCAGATGGTGATCCACCCATTTCCACCCACCATCATAAAACCAACCCTTTTTCTCCTTGTCTACTTCATCGGGCTCAAGAGTGGTCAGATATACATTTTTTTTAAACCGTCGCAATATGCTGAATTATTATTTACGAAGATAACGGTATTCTGACGGTATCATTAACAACCACTAGTAATCGACGCTTGGTTACTACCATTAGGTCACTTGGATTCGGTCTAAAAAGGTCATGAAGAACTCAAAGTTCCCTGGAGCCTAAAGTTTTTTTATTACGGACGACCAGGTCCTAAAAAATTTATTTTAGTAAAATTGAATTGAAAGAAAGGAATTTCACTCTTAACGAGAAATCATACGACATCTATATCCTCAACTTTACCTTCTACTTGATGGAATGAAATTTATTTCTTGGGATTTTATAATCATGTGAATACACTTTCAAGTTTCATTATTCCATTAATCAATCATATGACTGCGTCGAAAACTTTTTAACGTATTTCATCTTCAAAATAAGAACAACAATGCAATCGAGGAAATCTAATTAAAAAATTGAGATCCGCTAAGGCGTTAGGCTATTGTGACAAAAATGAGGGGTATTCGAAATGAATAATTTCATTGGAATAAGTAGCGATGATCGGAAAATCATTTGAATATACATTTGTATGTACAATAACAAAGATGAGAATCAATTTTCACAACAAAATATTTATGATTGGACAAGTTATAAGCAAACTCGTGACGGACCTTTGAACGTGAGGGGTTCAACAGTGTACTTGATTTTGGCAAGAGCAAAAAAAAAGTTGTTGTTTAAAATAGAATACTACTGACTAAAAACTAGACCGAAATTTTTATTCCCATCAGTTAATAACTGATGGAAATAAAGATTCAAGAAGATAAACATCGTCAAAACCTAATGACTATTAAACTGAAAACGTGTATCAAATTTTCATCCATTCATTGGATGAAAATATTTCGGAATAAACGCCTGTTAAGTTTCACTCAATTAAATCAATTAAATCAAACGCGCGGAGGAACATTCTCCAACAGCCACAACTTAAAAAATAACTCATGTTTCAACATTGCACTTTCAGAAAATCAATATTAAAAGGTCTGGAAGTATATTTTAAAACAATAATTAAATAAATAATCCTTTAGAATTTTCACAGTAGCGTAACCCCCTTATCAAAAACGTGATCAATTTTCATATCAATTGCACAGGGACGTTAGTAAATTCATCAAATTACGATATAATCATTGACATTAGAGAATAAAATTGGAAAATATTATTTTAGCGTTGTTATAATGATCATAAAATTTCATGTGCAACGCGACAGTATTGCTAGAGAAGAGAAATATATTTTTCGTGAATTGCATCAGATCTCCGGGAACTGTTTTGGGTTTTTTTAAATCTAGAATATACAACGTCGACTCACACGGTCCCGGAAACAAGGTAAAATGAAAACACACACATAAACATCGGTAGACTCGTAACAAAATTCTCGTTAACGTCATGCGACAGAGTTAGTAAACCGATGGAAATATCACTCGGTCAGTTACCCTCGTTCGTCCAGCGCGACTACCATTCAACGACAAATTATAATACGCGTAAAATTCTGAATGTATATATGCATGCGTAGATACGAATTAATATATATATATATATATGTAGATATTCATATTTATAAATATATACATACACATCTCGACTATAAGAGTGCCTTTTCAATTCGTAGCTGGTATTATGCATTTTTTCAAATCATAAATCGTACTCTGAATTTTGTGGGTTGTTGCTCGTTACGTGTTTCGAGCGATTGTTAAAAAAAAAAAAAATATATATATATATATATTCTTGTGTGTATATTTTTTGAATAAAATTCGAAAAGATTTATATTGCACAAAAACAGTGTCTGTCCCGGTGAAATCCGTCATATTGAATAATATTGCATGCATAAATGACAATCTCTCTTTTCTACTTTTCTGTACACGTGTGTATATTTACAGGGTATCTCACCACAGATGGAAATCTCTATTAACTTCAGTCCAGTATTGAACCCGAAAATGAAACGTTCGATACCATTTTTTGGGCGTTACCTTTTCGATGAGTTATTAATAATTATTAATATGTACAGAGCCGTTCTATGACACACGCTGTTGAAATTGTTGCAGTCGAGCAAGAATTATTATATAACGATGTTTTTTAGCATCAAATTTTCTATAAAAAATTCATGGAATGTTGTTTTTTTTTATATCAAATAGATTGTTTTTGTCAGAAGCTTTAAAAAAATGTCTCGTCTCTGATGATTCTGCATCAGTCGAGCATTATTTCGATCCGCTTCGCGGACTGAATAAGTAGAGATAAAAAAGTGAAAAAAAAGATTATCATTAGTGGAGGGACACCCTGTATGAAATATTTTATGTCAGTTTGAAGGTATATTCGTTGTAGGTGCACACAAAGAATACAACTTCTTTCTCTACAAAGTTTTTATATGTATATTAGTGCTAGTTCGTGGCAGGAAAAAGAGTTAAAAAAACTCACCCTCTGCGGTACACCGAACCGTGCCCGACCGTGCCTTGGCGAACCTTGCGATTGGCCCTGCTGTTTCTCTTTTCTATGGGTCTTCAACCCCCGCAACAGCCTCGAGAAAGTCGTCTTCTTCTTACTTGTATTCTGCCCTTGCTCTGAAACATCAAACGAACCCTGAATGATATACACATGGTATATGTATATATATATGCACGAAAAATATTGTCGACTTAGTATAAAGAGACGAGACTTAGTATAAAGAGACTTAGTATAAAGTATAAAGAGACGAGATGTTTGAATTCCTTGATGCTGACTCATCAATACACTGTGTAGTGACGTGTATATAAAAAAAAAAAAAAAACAGCGATGAGATTCAGAAACCATTATGTAGATTTACTCGCATTTCTCGAATCTTTTTTTTTTCCATCGACAAATCATTAATGGTTTATTGCAACGTATTAACTCATTTTTCAGAAGTCAGAAAAATATTTAAACTTTTTTAAAACTACGTGATTTATAGAGAATTTTCGATCACAAGAAAAATAGAATGCAACTTTAAAATTTGGGATTTCTATTATGAGATACACGTTGGACGTACGTTTGTTTACAATAAAATAAATAAAGCCTGAAGTAAGAGAGTGTTTTTTATCTGTCACGGAACGTACAACTGAATGATCTCCAAACAAACAATAAATTTTCATCTGAGGGGATAATAAATTTGAAATAGAACTAGTTCTTTCATTCCATAACCAAATTAGCGTCCTAGAGCTACTGCACTGATTATTAATGAGGGCATTAAATCAGCGAAAAAATGGAAACCGATACCACGAATTTCTCGATCGTCTATATATCCACGTGATTTTCGCTGCGATACCGTACACAAATGCTATTTCCCTGTAATCGAATTTTATACTTCGCATAAAAGGATATTGACGAGCATCGAATCGCGACGGATCCTTCGAGTTACATTTTCGATCCATTCCGCTTGTTCGATAGCACCAATCTCGCAAATAATCGAATGAATTGAGGGTTAACCACGACATCGCTATCCATTAATGGATAATACGTGCGAGGAAGGCCGTTATACGTAACTCATATCATCCCTATACTCCCTATACTCCCTCTTACACCCCCTTCCCCCTTTGCACCCTTGCTCACTCCTCTCTGGCTCCTCCTCTTCACCCCCACGATCCTCGCTCGTTTCGCTCGCTAACATCGCCCCGATGCACTCTCGCAGCACGGTATTCTATTAGAGCGCATCTACCACGTCCGTTTATTAGCACCGACAACAACCCTATACAACCACCCCGTTTTGGCCTTCTATCCCCATCCCTATTTCATTCTCATCCCTCCTGATTAGCCGCTTTTCCTGGAAAACCCCTATTCTCATCTCCCATATAACGACGATAACGAATTATTGCGCGGACGCGGAATATAAGCCCTTTCTAATCGCGATACATATAATACACCTACAATGCAGGACATAATTCCCAGTTATTACCACATTCTGGCTAATGCATAATAATTTTAATATCATTGTTATTGGGTCGGTGGAATGCTGTAAATTCTACCGATAACAAATCATCAGATGACGGGCCGCCAAAAAATCTCATCATCCAAAAAAATCATCAAAAATTACGTACCAGAGTTCGAAAACTATTCGAGCAGGCTTATTGCGACGAATTATTTTAAAAATACACATTTCCTTTAGTGCCGATATATTTTTAAGGGTAAAAATTGAAGAATAATTGAAAAAAAACCTCATTTTGCATCAGAGTGTCGTTATTAATCGATTTCGCGATTTTTCGGTCAACAATTTTTCTTTCAAATACTTTTCAACGAACCGCTACCTCGTTTCTTGATTACAGCACTCCGAACAACGAATACTCCAAATACGTTTTTACCGCGATGAGACTGTGCTATCATTTTTGTAGGATGGATTTATGTATTTTTTGGAATAAAATGTTGAAACATTTTAGTTGTGGTGTTATATTGGGACTATGATCGATGAAATTCTTGTTTTATGTATAAATTCTCGTTCACGGTTGCATTCTATGATCGTTTGAATAGGCAGTTTCATCTCTTGTTTTCCCATCCCGATAATCTTCACTTTCACATGTTAATCAAGAAAACTATAGATATAAAGCAATAATTAATAACTATCCCTAACTCGTAATTTTGATCGACGAAAAGCCTCGTTACGCGTGCATTATTACGCTCGAATGCGTGTACCACAGATGAGCCCGTTATTGTATCCGACTCTTGTCTGCGCAGAATGTGGTTTCTCTATATATTCACCAGATGTGGAAACTTCTACGCCCGCATAAGCAATTAAAAGTCAAACTGACTTATTCCCGTTTGAATAGACAAAAGAACCTACTTTCCGTATTTTGGAATATATCATGAAAGAAGCTGATGGAACAACGTATGAGTTATCCAACGAAATATTATTTTCTCTCATTGTTCCCAGTAAAGTTTATATATTTTATTATTCTTTAAAATTAAAAAACTGATTGCGTTGAAAAAAAATCGTTGTCGATTAATCGAGGATGAAATTAAACAGTAAAAACGGGTACATGCGGAGAGTACCGTGATCCTATAACTAGTTCAGTAGGATGCGCTGATCAAATATAGAAAAACAAATTGAATAAAAACAGTCGAATTTCAGGCTAAGAGCAACGGTCGATTTTCTGCCAAGTCGATACAATGTCAATCGTCACGTAGGACATCGATTATTTTTTCGGCATTAGGTTTATTCGAAATCAATTGGATTTCGGATGCGGCGAAGCTTTTCATAATTGTCACGATGCTTTGTGTACTAAAATATAAAAAAATACATTTATTTTAGAAGAAAAAATGAAATTTTTTGGCTATCTCGTTTCTATATTGATTATCCAGTTGACTTTTTTCTTTCTTTATAGCACAATATATATTTATGCGCTGTGTATTCTGTAGAACATTTCATCTTTTCTTATCTTCGACTTGTGTCAATCGTTGATTTTTCTGAAATCCAATTTCTTTAGCATTCTCGAGCTCTACTTCGCTATATATTCCCGATACGATCCAATCAGCTTTACGGTTGTATTCGGTGTATATACATACACGAAACGTTGCCACAATTGTTACGTGGATCATTTCGCTACTGTGGTCAAAACTTTTGGTCATTTGAAATTGCTGATCCAACCAGTTTATAAAGAGAACTCTTTGGGAACTGCAACATAGTTAACTCCAAAAGCCCATTCAATATCTTATCAATTGGTGATTCGCCATTCGAAGAATTGTGCTTCAAACTCATTGAGGTGAAAAGTTCGTAGTTTCAAAGCCAACAACTAAGTCAAAATTCAAATGTGTGTTTTCTAATCCCAGCAAACGTTTTTGTTGTCTTGGAAATATTTTATTTCGGTTGTTAAATGAAAAAGACAGTGATCAGCAAAATCGTAATGATGAAAAATTATCTGACAAACTATTGTTATATTTTTCTTAAACAGTTTGAATAGATCATCCATTGATTTTAATTATGAAGTTATTATGCTGCCACCTTTTGAAAAATGAGTTATAACATAGTTTTCATGCTCAATTGCCTTAATAAATTCTATCCAAATCGTTTTGTACAATGCCCATGAAAATCGAACTCTATGGATAAACCAACGAACACACACAAAGAATATTCTGTTCTATTTGAATGTTGGAAAGTATCTCAATAATTCTCATCGCAGAGCGAAATGTTGTTTAACATTATTATAGTACTTTAGTGGCAATAATTCATTATTCTGGAATACATCCGGTAAAGGACACACATGAATAAAATTTATCAGTTCCTGATTCGGCGAAACGCTCGTTTGGCATCGATTTGTTCGAGTCCATTAATGTGTAATATCGATAGGTATAATAACTGTTATCCCATCGACTTCGATCGTTGCGACCGGTGTGCCATTACCCCATTGGAACGTCGAGTTTCGTAATACTTCGAAAATATATTGTCGGTTGTAACCACAAGTCATGTTCAATCGAATGAATCGTATGGAATATAAAAATAACAGGTCGTCTATGCGGCTTGTTCGAAACGATGTGAAGAGAAAAGGCTGATGGCGCGGGCACGTTATCCCAATAGCCACAAATTCCCTTATATGGAAACTGTCGAAAGAGCCACGATGGTTACGATACTGAGACCAGCCAAGGAAAACTATATGGAAACGACGGAAAGTGCAGCGAAGTCGACCAGAACGTGAGGAAGATGGCGGAGGGATAGAAAAAAGATAATAAGGTGAAGTTAAGGTGGAAGTGGTGAGAAAAAAAGCTATCGAGCCGGATAAAGTAGTTGCTATACGTATAAATACGTTAGTGCAGTATGTATATGGGAAAAAAATTCTAAGGATTGGCTGGACGCACGGGTGAAATGATAGGATCGTAAGATATGTAAAGGGTAAGGGGCATGAAATGTATAGGTTACTTTTGTCGAGAGAGAAAGAGAGAGAGCGAGAGAGCGAAAAGAGAGAGTTTGGACAAATGTTCAGACTGGGCGCATGCATCATGAGACCCCCCAACATATATATATCTATACATGTGTATGTAACGTTGAGTATATGTGTATAGATGGTATATAAGTAATACGGAAAAAGAAGCCAAGCGATCTACACAAGAGCGAAACTCCCGCGAGTAGGATCGCTCAAGGTTTTTCCGCTTGCTCAGCGCCAACCAAGAAGAAACGAGAGCTATGTAGGCGAGAGCTCCGATAAGAAACTACTAGGAGGCAAAAGCTTGCTTGAAAAGCAGTTGAAACCCGGTATTAGCTCGGTGTATACAGCTACTCGAGTTTTTCGGCAATCTTGTTACGTTATATGTGTAGTACTACGACTAGACTTTAAGCTCAATGAAGAACTCTTTCACGTAAAATTTAGATAAATGAAACTCAATTTTTTTTCTCTTTAAACACAAAATCGTTGCTTGTGCTTATAAAAAATTCTTGAATTCTTTTAATTGCAAGAGATTTATTTGTAAAAACTTTTCGCAAATGTTGAATCACTTGAACTTTTATGCGACGGCTTCTATGGACTAGTAACTACACGACAAAAATAAAATTCCAATACGTTTTACCGATGCATTTTGCGAACTATATGTACAAAGTTGTAAATGTGCTTTTTACTATGGCTTCATATGTTGTCACTTCAGATTTTCATTCTTGTGAACTATGTTCTGTTAATTGATATGAAAAATTTCACAAAATATTCCTAGCACAGATTACAAAATGTTTGGAGAAACTAAAATACCAAACGATAAAAAATAAAGTTTGTGGGAAATTGAGCACTATTGTTTAAAATATTAATTAATTTCATGCCTCGTATACATCGAGAATGAGTAGAGTATACAATGCTCATGGAGCACGGGACAAATTGACGACCGTACACGCGCCGAAGCCCGTCCCGTCGTCGTGTCTCGTCAAACACTCTAATGTTACATGTCGCGTATGCACCCACGCGCAAGCGAGTGAGTGTCAGTAAAAGAAGAAATGGGCGAGGGGAGCCGCAGCAAAAGAGTAAAAGAAAAAAAAACCATGAGCAAGGCGGTCTTGTTTTTACTGGTTCTCTGTCACGGAGTGTCGCATCCGGCGCTGTGCAATTTCTACTCCCTTTCCACGTGTTATTTTTTTGCCCGTTTCATCGCTCGGGAATAACACATCACGTATATATCCATAAACGTGCAAAAACCCTACGTGAGAGCTGCTGCATGAACGACAAAGTCCTGGGCTATATACGACGGAATAAACACACCACGATTTTGCGATGCGTTCACAATAATCGCGTATACAGGATGTCCAGGAACTTGATATAACACCCAGAACTAATTTCAAATAGAAATTTAACATAATCAAATTTTTGGATGCCATTTATTCGTTTCGTGATGGTCTCATAATTAATAAAGTGATTTTGGGTCCGTCAAACGCCAAATCTGACAAAACGTTTCATTGTGAAATGATTCAAACAAATTTACACCTCATCCTTTTTTCTATGCATCCAAACTCGATTCAGGGTTTTCGTCAAAACTTTGTTTCCCTACATTGATTGTAATTTGTCAGACACCCTGTATGCGTGCAGACTAAACAAGTCTTTCTTCCTTAGAAATACGTCTAAACGGACACATCTTCTGTTGAAAGAAAAAAAAAGCACGCGGGCATCAATCATCGCGGGAATCATCTCTTTGTTCCAAATCCAGTCTTCAGGAATGATTTTAACACACGTATTTTATTAAAGAGCGGAAAATGAGTATCAACGTAGACAGCTCTTACAGAATGGATCGATAAGTTCATTTTTCAACGAAACTTCATGTTTAGAAAAAACCCGAGTGACAGTGCGTAAAAGAAAGTGCATCAGTTTAAATGCATATGCACATCGAAAGATCTGACAGGACGTGAGACAAATTTCATTGACAGAATTCCCTGTCATTCTCAACGATCGTAAAGGCGACGTTATTCTTTCTCTACTTTCTTTTCATTGATATTCTCTCTTTGAACTTGTACTAATTCCCAATGCACCCCAAGATACTTAAAACCTTGCTTCTCATACGCTAAAAGCTGTTTACCCCTTTATCGTCATCTCCATATAGAACGGGGCGCGATCCTACGTGGTGTTTTCCTGTTGAAACAGTATGCGATTTTCTGTCTACGTACCTACAAAAATGACCTTCTTCGGGCATCGATTTTGGGATTTCGATAAACAGCCGAATCGGAACATTTTTTCCGCTAGCGGGACGACGATACCGGGATTTGAAAGTGACATCTCCCTTTCGCCGATGTTTTACGAAGACTATGAGTACTCTAACCACTTTATCAAATTCACCAGTGAATATCCACTCGTTTTCCGTCAAACCGTAAGTATCAAAGAACTTGAAAGCAACAGATCCCCATCTTGAGAATTTCTGGATTCTTATTGAAACACTGCTGAATTTTTCATACTGTGAAATATTCCCACACGCTGTGTATAGAACGTGCAGTGCACACGTGGTTGACTTCGATAAATAACGTACTTTTCCATGTTATTATTATTATTTTTATCTCTCTCGGGATTTGCTCATTCTAGGACGACTGTGAGTTCATTAAGATTTGTTTTTTTCAGCCTTTTTTGTTTTTTTTTGTTTTTTTTTTTTTTTTAATTCTCCTACACTTAATTGTTTGCTTTCCATTCCGATCTTTATTGCATTTGAACGTTAACCGCGAAATCAGAACCGGAGACAAGTTTCATTATTAAAAAATATCCCGGGGCTACGTTGTATCTATTGATTACGCCGTTCTTTAATAGGTTGGAAGAGAGTATACGGGAGTCAAGAGCCTTTATAGATCTCAATATTGAAACTAAAACTTTGGCTCCAATAATCCCCCGTTCCGTTAAGGACGCGATGTGGCTCTCAAACGATTTTCCGGTATAAAACAATCGAGCACCCTCTCGCGGATCAGCTAACTCAATAAGGCAGTAAGAGAAAGAGGGCCCAAAATCATCGCTTGGAAGACCAAAGGGTCTTTTGCGAAGTAAAGTTTATCAGACAGCTTTGTTTGTAGTTTTAAATCGCTTCTATACATATATATGCTTAATAAAAATGTTATTATTAAAGACGCTGATTTTTCGTAATACAAAGTTTATCGTGAGGAAGCAGCGAGAAAGCAATCGCAATATTATTGCCAAAGCTTCTTCGAATAGCGAAGAGAAAAATGTACCAGATGTAGCATCGATCGATGCATGATTTTGCCATAAAGGCAAGATTTGAAAATTCACTACCTTGGAACGTTCCTACTCAGTGTGTATTTGTTGCAATTTCATTTTCTATCGCTGCATATTTTTCTATATTGAAATTGTAATCATTGCAGTCTAAGATCTTGATTGCACTGCAGAAGTAGAACGGATTTTATTCGAATCGTACTCTCGTTTTGGCTCATGGGACGAAATTGTCGAGCTTTTTTTTTTTTTTTTTTCAAATTGTATCTCGTCGCAAGAAAATATTATTAGAACGAAATTAGCAAAACACTTGAAATAAAAACATATTTTACAAACCAGTAAGTTTGTAGCATTTGAGTTTGTAACTAAAGCAACTTTAACAGCATGTGAGGAGCAAAGGTTCTTGGCGAATAATTGGAGCAACGAAATAATGAAAAATAATTATTTCAAACCTCAAGGGTGGCCTACAATTTTTTTATAAAAAAGCATGAAATTTCATTTCCTTCTAAACTCCCCAGAAACGTGTGCAGTTGGATTGAACATACTGTTTTGCATGATTGTTATTATTTTTTTTTCATACCTTACCCTTTTTAAGAACCGTGTTATTTCGTCCACGTTTTAACGACGACAATGACACGGAGTGTAACGCTATATATGTCCGGTTAACCTCCAGCATGAAAATATGTAACAAAGTACGGCAACATTTGACGTTGCTGTTCGAATGTGCTTCGAATTGTTTTTTTTTTTTCGAACGTTTTTGTTTTGAACGTTGCTGTTCGAAATAGCCCCATAAATTATCATACTTTTCGTTAACATATCCGTTGGAAACCGAGAGATTCGCGTGTAGCACACAATTCGTTTACCTGCAGACGTTTTGCGAATATTTTTTTATTGACGGAATGAGAACAATGTCAGGTGCTCCGGAATATTGAAAAGAATGCTGGTTTGGTATAAACGAATGCCAATAATGAGTTATTGCCTTCATAGTTCCTTCGAGGGTCATCGTAAAAACTTAAAGTTAGAATGTATTTAAATAGAGGAATATTGAAAACACAGGCTGATTGTCGATTTGCGAAGCAAGAAGTTTTGAAAAATCGATGTAACTAGGCAAAATTTTATTGCCAATAAATGCGGTGTTCATCGTTTCCTCATTACGTTTTTATGTTTTTTTTTGTAGAGGTCAATGCATCTGTATATTATTTTGAACATATTTTTTTTCAAATATTCTCACGATAATTGAATTTTAGTCCAAAATAGCGGATTTGGCCTGCATGAAAATAATATCCAATGATAAGAACACAGGATTAAGAAAACAGTTATCCGAAAAAAAAAAAAAAAACATCCGAAAACAATGAGGGAAAAAAGTGAGCGATTTCACAAAGACAGCGTTTTGTACACGTTGAAAGTTTCGATTTGTGAGAATGTCACATGTTTGAGATAGAACTATGTTACGAGGGTGGCGCATGCTCGAGCCTAGTTGGATTTCAGTCTGAGACAAGCAAACACACTTCAGACAGAGTTGAGCCTCGTATATATACGTATATGTAGAATAAGCTCGCGTCTGGCTATCTTACACGGAATTACAGACGAACGGGTGGTGTTTCGTCCATAGCAGCTCTTCCGTAAAGTGATTAGCAATCCTGTTCAGTTTGTGATACGAAATACAGTTCCACAGTCGAAATTCTTATCCGATCAATTACTCTCAAGCAGAAAAGTTTTATTTCCTCTGATATAAAAATAAACCTCAACTCCGGACCAATTTGATAAAAATGACATATTTTTTTGTACACATATGAAAAATAGCGTTCAAATAAGTAGCAAAATTTCTGAAACATAAGAATTGATGTGAACTTACCGTTCGGTGGAAATTCGTAAAAGTATGCGGACCTTGGACTGAGGCAACTGAAAAAGAAGAATGTTTTTTTCATTAGGAACAAAGAAATTTTTGTACCTGAGCTATGTTTTATATTATAAATTGGAAGTCTTAGTCATTATTTATTCAGCAGTTGATCCTAAAACTGTGCACATGTTTCCACCATATGTTGTTTTGTCTATTTATTTGATTAGCGGTTTGTTAAAACACGTGGTAAGCATTCCGTGAGTGTTTCATATAGACTCGAATAAATGTCTGACAATCTTCCGATACAGAGTACGAATGAAATGGATGATGCTAAATTCGTATATCGAAGAAGAATGTTGGAGAAGGTTGGTCGAAATCGCTCATTATTATTAGATAAAGCACAAATGGTAATGGAAAAGCTGAAGGAAGAACGAAAGAGGGAGTGAGAGAACGAGTGGAAATAGGAGCACGAATAAAACGTTGTAAAACGGGGTAAAAGCAATGCCCGTGTCCTCATACATAGTCGATGAAGTTATTCGCAGCGAAATGATGAGCGATGGAAACGAGGCGGGGGTAGTTTACTGCATTCGAATTTAATAGCACCATTAGCTCGAGAGAACGGATGGTACCCAATGATAACAAAAGTCGTTCACAGTTTGGCATTATCGGCAACCGATCTTTCTCTCCTGTTCTAAACTATGTATGCCCATTCCGTGTCCCACCGATCAATTACATTCAATGAGACCGTTCGATCTTATATTTCAAGAATAAATGGTTAATAAAGAGAATTCACCACGTTGAAAGATCGATGAAAATCTTAATGGAAAATGACGGATGAGATCTATTGATCAGGAATGTGAATTAAGATGATGATGGATTAACGAAGTATTATTGGAATTTGCATCAACGTCGAACTGTGTTCTATTCCGAGTGATTAAAATTTAAACTTTAAATAGTACCGACATTATTCTAAATACTTATATATATTTTGAGACTCATTCAAACATACGATCATCCTGGAAAATCCCTGAGGCTAAGAACGTCTTTTTTGGGTTTTGAACGATGCTAGGCTTCTGCATACATCGTCACACTGCACACATGAAATTCCTTGTGCTTTACAACGTTATACGATCGAGTAAATCTGAAATTGGAACATACCCAATTCCGAGCCACAATATTTGACACGTACGTAACCCGTTGAACGAACGACTATTCAAATAAATATTACCGAGAGGATGAAAGCTCCGTACAAGTGGAAGAGTTTACTCACAAAACGCATCGCGTATCGCGAACAATGGTCGAATGTGATGGCGTTCTATCCCAGTACGACGCGTCAATTCTATTAACTATACATGCACACACTTAAACACATATACATTCACATATAAGCGTGCATATTGAATCACGAGCAATCGGAGTGCGGTCAACAAGGACGAAGAGGAAGAGGAGGAGGAGGAAACGAGCGTGTAGTTTGATAAAGCGGAAATTTGCGAGCACGTCGATCGATCCTTGTCATCGTCGGTTAAACGCTCTCCGGTTTGTCGATTCGAACTTTCGACAAATGATATTCGATCTCATCCGGGCAGGGAAATTATATTTACGATAAGCCGCTGACCTCTTAATACACTTTTTATTTCCCGATAAATCAGCTTTACTTTGAATAAAGAACTTTATCACACGAAGAATAAATGAAAATTTGAAATTCTACTTCAAATGTCTAGAAATAAAATATCCTGAAACATCATTCATCATCGCAATATCCTTAACCCTATCACTGCTTTCGTTTTTCAGCTCCACTCAGTAATACCATGGGTCTTTGGGACCCAGGTAATCACGCGTGTGTTCGTATCACAGCAAAATTTGGTATTTTTCACTGTTAACTTCTTCTAACGAATGCGGCACTTCCCGATTCAGTGAAATGTGACAGTTTTCACACGGTTCAAAATAACCTAATTGGATAAATCTTCGAAGCACGCGGCAAATGTCTAATTCGATTCGAATGTTCATATTCGAGGATAGTGGCTCACAATCCTTTCGTGGAATCTTGAAACCTACATGCTCCTTTGTATGCTCCTTTACGAATAAATACACATAATCTTTTCACTGATAGTGCGACAATCGCAAGACTGCGTTAATTAGCCATTACGTATAAGAAACAACTGGGATGGTGTACGCAGATGTTGTTCCGAATGGTTATAGGGCACAATAGGTAATTAAGGATAATAAAGCTGTGACTCGAGCGCAGCCGTCTTTGTTCTACTCTTTGCCGCCGACCGTCTCCCACGGTCGAGAGGGCAGTGGTTGCGCACTTGCTCTTCCAGGTGTTGCAGTGAAATAATGAACTTATGAGAATGGCACATGCGCGAATGGCGTATACACATGCCTTTTAAATAAGTAGAATCTACGCTTTATGATCAAATTAGTGGCATATATAAGTTTGACACTTTGTTTTGTTTCTGGATTGTTTCTCATTTTAACCGTTAAAACGATGACGATTCTAAACGCACTCTAAGATTACCAGGTCATCAATAACTATTATAAAACAACTATAAAGTCTTCATTTTTCACGTGATGCTCGATGGAATTTGAAAAATCGGGAAAAAAACACGTTTTTTTTTTATAAAGAAAAATATCTGCGTCAAACATTATTATTCATAAGTCGTATTAATTGTATTATTCACATAAGGACCCTCGTGGCAGGAAATGAATTTGTATTTTATTATATTTTCGTCTAACGCGTGACATCAAGGCACGACACTTCATTGGCTATTTATACGAACACTTGAAATCGAAGGATGGAAAGGGAACAGTAACATATTGTTGTCTAAATATTCCAGCATGAATGATACGACAAAGTGGAAAGGACATGTTGAACTTTTGATTCCCATCTCCTCAATTATCCTGCTGATTGCACGATTTGGCTTAATTATCGCCGGTGTGTGATGCTTACATTTCCGTAACGTCAAATAAAGCCCGCGCTTGTCCCTAAACGTGACTTTATAACATTGTCAGGATGCCAATGATTCGTAATTTATTACTGTGCGGTCGATTGAAAAGCCATTTCACGTCCGTAAGTTACACAAGAGCACACGTTCGTGGATTGAGTGTTCATGTTGGTTTATGCAGTTGCAAATCCGCTTTGGACACCTCCAAAAGGAATTATTTTACGATAAAATAAGTAGTCAATAAAAAATTGATGAGTTCATTAGAATATCGCGGTTAATTATTTCTTTGAGACTTTCAACGGATCTAGAAAAGTTTGTTGTGTGCATTTTGTTGAACTCGGGACACCATAGATCGCTTCATCGTCAGTAAACTCCTTTTCTTTTTTTTTTCTAACGGATTATTGTAATTATCATATTTTATTATTAAGAAGTTTACGTACCTTTGATAGGTCTGCTGCTGTTGAACTCCTCCTGGTGCTGTGAGCGGCGTATTTTGAGTCGCCAGAGCGAGTTTTTGCTGGCGTTGCTGAAGCATTTGTCGTCCGAAGACTCCGTAACCGAATCCGTAGATTTCATCCTCCTCCTTGTCGCTGAGGCAACTCGAGGGCTGCAACATTGAGTACAGAAGAACGTCTTGATACATTTTTATACATTATATTGATGTATTTTTCAATATTCATGAATTTTGGTACAAAAAATTAATTCGAAGTTCGAAATTAATCGACAGATACAGTTGGATGAAATGTACATTGCCCGTGTCTTATTTCATGTTGAAATTTGTAATATTCGCTGATTTTCTTGAATCCAATCGATAATACAAAAAGGGAAAGGTTTTAAAAAAATATTTTCCAATAGAGTTTGAGTCACGGATACACTGCCGACGTTAATGAGTTCGGGGAGAAATTTATTGATGCATCGGTAGGTGCATCGATGGAAGTAAAGATGAATCGCTCTGAATCGATAATCGGTTGGCCATAATTGAAAACTTGATTAGCTTCGTAAAGAAGGAGTGCGATGGAGCTTGAATCCTGAACAATAACCGTCTTAAGCCAAGATCGATAAGAGCGACACGGCTAATCGTCTCAACCTCTCGCGCTTTCAAGGTTTCCCTACTTTGCGAACAGTAAAGCGACCTCTGTCTCTCTTGTGTCCTCTGTCTTTGTGGCTGTGGCTGATTTCGTGTGGAAACCGAAGAGCTTCGCACACGGCAGAGTTTCCCGGGTCGCTTGGCGACGAGGAGGTGCCCCTCTACCGACCCCTTGGGGAACGAATCGGAATTTACTGCAAATGGAAATTTCACTGAGGCGACGCCACCACCACCACTGCCACCGTGGCCACCGATATCAAACGAGACTCTTGGCAACCGAAGAAAATAGAGAATAAAAAAGTGGGTAGGAGAAACTGTACAGCCCCTCAGGCTCATGCAATAGAGATGATTCCGTTCGTTCAATGCGGAAGGTGGTTCCTATGAAATATTCTTTCGCGCGTATACAGATACAAAAGTGTCGTTGTCAAAGCAGCTAAGTTACGACTTTAGCAAACAAGTATGTAAAAGATAAAATACTTTTTTCGCATATATACGACGGAGCAAGGCACGCCTCGATATACGACTGCATAGATTCGAGGAATATCGTTTACCGATCAAACGTATAATATTTGTGACTCACCGAGTATTTTCCTGGCACGTAAATAGGTTGCGAATGACTGGTCGTCAATTGAGTATTTGGCATCCTCGGCGAAGCATTTGTTTCACGCCGTCGTAATTCCTCGAGAGGTTCTAGCACATCGCTATAATGCGTTCTGAAGAGGTCCGCGTATCTCGATGCCAATCCTTCTAAGTAGCCCTGTTCCCCTTCCTGAAAATAACATTGTCGTCAAAAATCGATCGTATAAAAAATTAGTGAAATGATTTTTATTCTCCACCTTTCAAACTACATTTTAATAAATTTTCTGGTCGAATCGTTGAACGTAGTTGCCAAGGTGTCCCTTGAAATGGTCATTTGAGCAACGATAGATTATTTATATGGGTTTACATTTGCTTAGCTCTAGCGAAATTTAAAAATAAATTCAGCAATGCGATTATTTCGATATTTAACACTTCCATAATCTCTTTTAACTCTTGCTCCAAAAATTCAAGTCACCACTCTACTGTTATTTGCAAAGATTTTTGTTTCAATTTTCTGTATACTAATGCACATATATCGCACATGGAAAATTTCGCGAAAAAACGAAATTCTTGTTGAGTGAGATTTAAATCCTATTTGTAAATATTCACATCTGCAAAGAGGTGAATAACTCGCGAATTATGGCCGCGAACCAGAGTTGCAGTGAAACTGTAGCCGCTGGGCTCACTGCCCTCTTAAAACTTTCATGTTTCAGCAGCCGTTTCCACGTCGTGTTTCAACCCAACGAACGCGTCGACGGGATTACGGATAATTCATTACCCTTGAAACAATGGCAAATTAGAGCCCGTTACTGAAATCTAAATTGTTCCTATCTCTACATCCGTCTACGAAACATTTAATAGGCCGGATATCTACCGCTGTTTACTCTGGCATAGGTCTGTGTTTCTGAATGTCGAACTTTCACCGTATTCAATCGTTGTGATTTACTATTCTAGCCTTAAAATGCACCCCTGAGATCTTGATAATAAGTTATGGACTTGAGGGAAAGTTACTCACGCCAAGAATATTTTCAAAATGATTTTTATTTCGATAAGCTTCGTCGGCTGTCACCGTCTATGGGTTGATGCGAAAGAGATTCCTGAGATATGCACGTGATATGGTATGTTCGATATCAACCGGGTAACGATGCTTCAGTTCACATTCTGAGATATTTCTGTTGAAAAGGAATTCCAAAGAAGCTTGTAGTGAGAAGCGCAGAAGCTTGACAGGAATTTGGTAACATGGCTGAAAGGAAAAACGTCAACAATTCGTCGGTAAATGATAATCTACGAGTAATTAAGCCGAAAAGTTGGTCCAACTCTTTGTGTAACGTTGAGTGGAGTCAATCCTCTCCCCACCTTTATCCTCTTGCCTCTGGCGGCTAACTCCGTGAGCATCAGTCAATGCAATCGTTGTTAGCAATCCTTGGCACGAACATCTGTTTACAGGCAAAGTCCCGTTCACCCTTTTCTCAGCTTCGTTTACTATTTTTTTTTGTTTCTTATTTTTAAAAGTGCTTTCGCAACTCTGAACCCGTGTCCACCACTAACTCGTCCTTCGTTTCGCAAACTTTCCACAAAACTCAGTGCAATGTTTCGTTGAAAATAAACGCACGAACGGTGATTCCAATGGTAAAGCGAAGGGAAATAGAGAGGAAGCAAAACGGTCAAGGAAAAGGAAAAACAGAAAATGTGGATAAATTCGAAGGGATCACCGTGAAAGTGAACCAAGCTGTTACCGCCACTGCTTCTACTTCTGCTATACTATATACATAATCGTAAATATATACACACGTATACACACGACCGCGAAATTTGGTCCATTATGAACCTCGAAATACCCTGATCCATAGAATTCTTCAACTTTTAGAGTTTCTTAGCTGCGCGCTCTGTGAGTGACTGTAGAGCTTAAAGCGGTAAATAGCAGAACTTCTGATCCCCGCGAACGAGCTTACTTGGCTCGCAAACACCATATCACTTGGTGCAGAAAAATATAAAGAATCATTGCAGATCCACATCGTAGAGGCTACAAAGATTTTTTAATGGCTGGTAAATTTTTCGGTTATTTTTCTGTTTGACTTCAATGTTACCATCGTGCGTTTCCTTCTTTAAATCTGACACTTGCGTTCTGTCACTTGAATTATTAAAAATCAATCAAAATACGTATCCATGGCGACCATTAGCGGCTTCAAGTTTCGATATATTTCGATATTTTCAAGTTCGACCACGTGTCTTTTTTATAAGAAAAAGAAACTCCCACCCTTGCTTAAAATTGAAGATTTCGACCTGCAGGATAGGTCCACTGAACATTAGAACGGAACGCATTACATTTACAGTTAATACCCATGATTAAGAAGTGGAGGAATTCCTCATTGACCCGATTCTTTTGTTTTAAGGTTAGTCGATCGTTAACTTTGAGTTCTTTTTTACATTTCGAAAGAACATCAGATTTCTTAAACCAGTTATCCAACAACAATGAATTATTAGCCTCAGTTTGAGCATCGATGCGCTGTATAGGTTCGAAAAGTTTTCTATGAGTTATGACATGACCCATATGTGATTTTCTCTATAGCAAATACGATAGCCGAGCGGTCAAGAAAAATTGAAAATTCAAAACATTCGGTTATTCCAATACTGGTAAAGATCGCGGTCGTTTTCAAGTAGTACGCCGCATCTTGAAATAAATTCCAACCTTTTCTCCGCTAGCCTGCTAGACTTCTGATTTATTCGCTTGGATAAAAGCAGCATTTGAAGAATACTACGGATTTGTGTGTTCACATCTACATCTGCTATATTTTCAATATTCATATTTCAGGTATGGCAAAAAGGAATGATTATATGAGTTTACTATAAATTCACTTTGTGAGAGAGGTTTGGTACATTGAGTCGATTTCCAGAGCATGTCTAATTTTCGAAATCTAGCCTCCTCGTCAGTAACGAGACAGCAACCAAAAAATGAAGGACTCGCGCGTAAAAAAAAAGCGAGAGGAAGTACTCGTAACCTTTCGACACTACTTTGACGTTATATCCACCGGCAGATTTCAGTTCTACCATAGAACACAAGTGGAAAGTACGTATAGACATAGAAAAGGAAAGGAACGGGTTGATGCCCGCGTGCAAACAAGTCAGCGTCTCGCAATAATTGGTCGGCCATACTTTCTCGCGCCCTCTAGCTACGACGGAATTATTTTCGGCTGAGCCTCTCCAACGATCATTGCACCCACCATTAGCGAACGACTTGCTAACGCCTCTCCTGTTTTCGCGCTGATTCTATGGACTCGAGCTCTCATCCTCTACGTCAAGTTCTTCGTCAACCTTCCATTCGTTCTTTCTCTAACTTGTTTACATTTTTTTTTCTCTTAATTTTCGTTATTATTCACGTACTCTTGGTGCGTGAGATAAAGGCATGGAATTCTTCGTATTCATTCATATCACAACTATGTTTTTTTAGTTTACATTAATTGTATCGTTGGTATGAGCGTTCGTGCTTTTTCAGCAGTTGGGTTGTGACTGGAGAACATATTGACAAACCTATTCTGAACTCCCATTGAACTGATTATCGATTCTTATTTTTTTTTTTTTTGGTGGCACATCGAATCAATCACATCCGTAATAACCGGTGAATGGTTATAATTTACTGCGAGGAATCAAATTCCTTCCGAGCCTTAGTTCTGTTGAAAGAGACAACGGAGTTTATGCAGAAGTCATCATAGTTGCAGAAATCATGGAAGTGAAAGAGGAGAATA
Organism: Campoletis raptor; assembly: GCA_948107755.1. NCBI lineage: Eukaryota > Metazoa > Arthropoda > Insecta > Hymenoptera > Ichneumonidae > Campoletis > Campoletis raptor. The sequence goes on along the minus strand of OX403622.1, from coordinate 6,354,638 downwards.
ATGAGAATAACGGAGAATAACTCCCCGGCATTAATGTTTAACCGACCAAGTTACGAGAAGGCTCGCGGAGAATAGAAGAACGGGAGGTCATACTGAAGTGAGCACAGTCTGTTTGAACAATCATAAACCCTTGCAAGAAGGTTGTCGTAGCATTTCCGTACCAAGCGAGCTTTAGGGCATCGCCTTAATCTCTACTTGCCCAACCGATTTTCTCATGCTTTCATTTAAACTGACGGATTGTCGTGGAATCGAGTGTGAACTCGTTTGTTCTTGGTGGTTGATACTTCATCTCAGCGGATTCTTGGCTCTTTCAATTTCCCTTAAGGCCATTTGAAGGGTCAATATAACATCATAAATTTTCGGACGAGTCTTTCTCGTAAATTAAAAATAAAAACACAGTGTTAGCTTCGCCGTCAGATAAGGACCAAGACCATAACACCATTTTTTACCTCGAGTGTTATTTGTAGCAGAAAAAAACTTGGCCAAAATATTAACTATCTCTCATTTCCTTCGATGTATGAAAAACTTTCTAAATAAAAAAAAACGTCCCTTTTTATAGACTGACGATACAGTAATATCGATAGATCTTGAAGTCGAATAGTGGTGACTGTTTGGCATGATTCATAATAAAACTTCAAAAATCATCAAACCGTTTTATTCAACTCGCATACTTATAATTTCAAAATGGTCGCTAAGTTTTAATCTGCCAAATGTTGTTTATTGTCGGTTGTAGGCACGGATGACATCACAGACCTGGGTTTGACGCTCGAGGGTCGTAACGAGGGGGAATGCTCGGTTCAACAAATATAAGTTGGGAAACTGTCCGGAGGATTTTTCGTTGTATTGTTTAATATTTGAGAGCATGGTGCGAAAAAAGTTCCATTGTCATTTTGGCACTGTACATCGTACGCAAAAAAAAGAGCGTTGTAGTCGGTAAAACATCAGTATATATGCATGTACAGAAACGAAAACGCTCTCCCGACGCCATTTTTAAACAGAACCGGTGGAGCTTGAGTCTAGCGACGGCTTCAGACGCTACACACCTATTGTTAACTTCCACGAATGTCTGCTCCATGGAAGCGTGCACAGCTTTTGACTTTACGATTCCCGGCAATCTAGAAATTAATGTCGGAGAGTAAAGAGAGTCTTGGCAAGCTTAGACTATAAGCACGTGCAAGATCACACGGAGTTCTGTCTTGTTTACAAGCCGAGTTGTTTCATTCGTTCAAAAATCATTTCCATCATCATTTGAAATTCCGTTTCAAATCAACGAATAAAATACCATATCATTTTTCTACAGCAGCAGCAGTAATAATTGCGTGTGTAACCTCGATTCTTTAATCAATATAACAATTTTTTAACACAACGATCGCATCATTGAGCTCACAGAAGTTCACGGTTGCGTGTTCAAATGGGCGTCGAGTTTTTTGGGGTAATGGACAAGCGATTCAGAACCTAATTAACTTGATTGTATTATTAAGCCACGTGATCGTGCTTCATTCAGTAAACAAATGAGCGCGTGAATAGTCCCTTAATCGCGTCGTTGATATGAGCAGTATCATATGGACTTGTCACTTCTTTAAAAAAATTTACGAGTTGCTATCGCTGTGAAGAATTTTCTACGTTCTGTTTATTACAAAGCACATGCAGTAAATTAATTTCGATGTCCGTGTACGAAACATTAGAAAACGTGGCATACAATTTCCACGACATAATACGAAGGATCACCTCAACGATGGGTATTAGTGCTGATTATAATTTAGTAGGACAACATCCGTTAGTCATAAAAATTGTGTCCTAACATGAATGTAAATCGAAATAATAATTCCTCTACATCAGCTAAATTATAATTTGATAAATTCCAAAACTTTAGTAAACAAAATTGCTATAAAAGATTCCCAGTATATTTCCCCGTGTTTGTTGTAAGACTAATTTCTTAATTATCTGTTTAAAAACCTTCATTACAGAGAAACTGTGGATTCCAATATGTTTGGCTCGTTTCATAGGATTCAACTTATATGAATACGGAGATAACTGTGATACGAGCCTACCTTTATGGCGATGCCTTTATTGCTAACTGGTGATGAAAATGAGAAAGTAAAGATTGTGCAATAATTGTATTCATTTCATCTGAACTCGATTCAACTTAGTGACGGTACGGTGATTGTGGGTTATAATGAAAATGAGGGAGACTCCAGACACTACCTTATTGAGAGACTTCACGTTCAGCTGTCAGATTTGAGATTTTAATTAGTGGCAGGGAGGCCAGTATAAAAAGAAAAATCGATAGGAGTTTCGGAGTGGTAGATGTTCTCGGTCGTGTGCACTTGCATACTCGAGTGTCGTCCATAGAATCTGAGAAACGTGAAGTTTTTGATAATGAAGGATTCCATCACTGGAGAGACGTCGTACGGAACGTTGCTTCTAATATAGTACATCGAGTTGTATCAACTAAATCTAGAATCGCGATGATAAGAACGAGTGGTACGTGATAATGGAAGAAAACGCAAAGCTTCCTGTTTTCCATGGTATTCATACTCTATTCTACTCCCGCCCCCTCTTCACATTTTCCAAACAAGACAAGATAGATACGTATCAAGCTGGAGCAAGCTTATTTGATTTGTGAGAGGTAGGTTGGTGGTGGGTCCTGTTGATTGTGCGCTTAATGTCGTTATACTCGAGGCAGCACTTTCCGAAGAAGCCGAGCGAGTTGCGGCTTGTACTCATCGAGGGTTCGTGCCGAGAGACTTGGAGAAGTAGTTATCCGTTGCTATAGCAGCTACTAGTGTACCTACTATCGAAAGTGCGCGGTGCGCAGAGCGAAACGGTGATGGTACCGAATAGTGAGAGAGGAAAGGACCCGACGTGACTCGCACCTCCATCAGCCAACGATCCTGCCGGCTGTATGCTTTCATGCTCTTAACCCGTTCCATTGGTCGAACCCCATTGCAATACCGCGACAATCGATTGGATCATGACTCGACAAATGTATCAAGACAGAAATTATCGTCGCATTGACAGTCTTAGCATGTCAATTAGTTCAAAGTGACTTGATACCTTCACTATACAACGGTGGAAACTTAATTAGGGTTCCATTACATGAAAGTTTGGTCTGTTAATTAAAATAAGACAGATATTATACTGGTCAACGGAAATATTTACAGCAACGATAAAACAGATTTCACAAAATAGTCTAAATATCTATTTAGTTTTTGGAGAATAAATTATTATCGCTCGTTCCACATGACTTTCAATAAAATAATGAACAAACAAGAGGAAGGATGAACGTCGTTCGGTGATGTATGTTGGTCACCATAGCGGGTTAAATAGTGCAGACAACCGAGTATGCGGTTAGAGGCGTACTGTCATCTAATACATATGTTCCTCATCCGATCGTTTGAACATACGAGGTCGTAGGTACACGGGCAGTGGAACCAGAGAAGAAGTATGAGAGGAACAAGAGTGGCGAAGCAAAGTACTGAAAAGCCTGCATGCTATAGATAGTCGACTTAAACAAGAGAGAGAAAATATCAGGCTATGGATTCTAGTTTCTCGCCAAGAGAACGGACTTAGTAATTTAGGGGTGACACGGAGGTGGTCCGTACCAGTGCGTCTGAAGGTTCATTCGTTAGCTCCCCAGAAAAAAGGCAGGGATGGTTAAATGGTTAATTTTTACGGCAGCGATTTTATGCTCCTTTTCCTTCTTCTCTCTCTCTCTCTCTCTCTCTCTCTCTCTTTCTCTCTTTCATTCTCTTATGCGCTCGCTCGTTGGAGTTTTCCTATTGCCTTTTCAGCTCGGAAAACTCTTGGCCCAGCACGCTCCAGCTCTATTTTTTTCTACACTAATACGAATTTATTCTCCGGACTTAATTACGCGACACTAATTTTTGCTCAACTTTCTCACACCGCGAAAACGCCAACGGCGACGAACTCGTTCGTTGGTTTTCCTTGACTTTCGGCTCGAGACGGAGTAAACCTTTCTCTCCCTCCTCTCTCTCCCTCTCGTTTTTCTTAGTCGAATCTTGGTGTGCGACGGTGGCATAAGCGGCGAACCTTCTTTATAATTCTCGGTGCCCCTGCTAAGCTTCATTTTTTGTCTCGCACTTCTTACCTTTTCTCCCGCCTCTCATTTTTCTGGTTCTTTTTAAAGGTTGCTTTCAGTTGGACGTCTCTTATTCCACCCCAAAACGACTGCCGGGAGTCTCGGAAGGATCGTTGGCCAGAGCACAGCAGCGAAATTTAAAAAAAGATTCTTCAAGATTTACGGCTCAAGAGTTCACGGCAATTAACGAGGCCGAAGCGATTTTCTGGCCCTCCCTATCAACTTTTTTTGAGAAATCGACCAAATGCCAGGCAGTAATGCAGAATTTCCCACGTACAGATCACCTTAGTAGTTTTTTATTTATATATATTGAGAAGGAGTCCGCTTGAATTGCGGGCATTGGAATTGACTTTACTTCAAGCCCGTTGCGAAACGTTGTTTGTGATTTAATTGGTATGATTATTTCAAATAAACTTCTTCATTAGCAAAAGCTTCTTTGGAACTGACGTCTTTGAAGCAATAAAATAGCGTCAAGATTCTCTAAAGTTGGACCAAATTTCGAAATTGCTTTAACAAACTCAACCATCAACTTTTCAAGTTCCTGCAATACCTAAAATTATCGCTGTCATTCACTTTAATATATATCTAGCAATAAAAAAGAAAAAATAATAAAACACTGTTCGAATTTAAATTTCTCCGTTATCATAACAAAAACTTCGCATATTTTTTTCTTTTCATTTTTTTCCCCAAGTGAATTGCCGAACAGAAAATACTTCAGTGTCAATATCGACTCAACGCGTGAACCGGATGGTTACGGGAAAAGAGAAACAGCGGTAGGAGAAAAACTAGCAGAGCGCACCAGCGCAGTGCAATACGTGTGTGGAATAGGCATTTTTAACACCTCAGAGATTTGCGTTCGTACAAATAACGTTGCGATCGGTGCTCTCTCCGTTTTGTGCATTTTCCAACCCTCTTGTACTGATCTGTCAGTTTTATCTGCACTGGTATGACACGAAAAAATAAACGTTATATTTCGGTTGCATAAAATTTTCGAAATAAGACGTTATCCCTTTCACAATTACATACTGAGGAAAATATGACACAATTTTATCTTAAACACTTTCGATCTGGCTCAGTATTGTATTTTCTTATTTCTTATAAAATTTTATCATTTTGTTACCGTCAAGTAAACGTTGTCCATATATAAGTAAACAGAAAGTATCGACAGCGGCATTAGTAGAAACGGTAGCTCGCTCCGGCGTTGTTAAACGTTAGCTGAAATTGTCAGCGGCTAATATCTGAGTATGCTGAGCAAGAGTCGGTGTTGCTGAGTTTCGAATCGGTTGCGAGGTACCTCAGAAAAATACACTCGCTAATATTTACCTGCAGGTTATCCACAAGTTCTATCATACTCTCATGTTCATTCAATGTAGTGAAACGTGGTCAGGGAGAAGCTTCTAGAAACGGGAAAGTGCACTATAATATGGAGAGGTAATCGCCACAGAAAAATCTGAAGATAGCATTTGAGAGGATTGAAAAAATATGTATGAGAAAAGATCGAGGGTGAATCGAGTGACGCGGGTGGTTAAAAAAAATAATTATTAATAACGAAGTAGGTAAACTGGAATTAGACGCATCTTCAGAAGTTTGATTGACGTCCCAACTTAAGTATATACTTGATAAGCAAATATTTCAATATATATTTCTACAATAGGAATGTAAGTTTGGTCGCATGGTCCTGAAGTTCTGCACCATTGGCTTGAAATCTATTTGTGATGTTAGTTTAGATAAACAACTATCGTTTTTGAGACTACAAACTAAATTTGTGAGAAATACTTGACCAATTCTATGAATTGAGAAATTTATTAAGAAAAGCCAATTTTTTTGTTTTGTCCCGACTTCAAAGTAGCAAATAGATGGCAGAGGCTCATATGAAATGAAGAAAGTGAAATGACTTACAATTTCCATCACTTCTTTTTTTGCGATATACACTAATATGCATGCTGCTATAAGAATACTATCTCTATTTTCTAGCCATGTATACCTAGACTATTGAGATGAGATGAAAAGAAGAAAAGATAAAGTTAAAAAAAAAGTGCAGAAAGATATATGTAGCCGAGGTGCCGTAGACCCGGGGCGTTATCGTAACACGTGTGAATTTATTGGTCGCGAATGGACATAGCTAGGCAAGAAGCCGAACAGGCGCGCACTGAGGCGAAAGCGACGCCAGATCTGCACAGAGGCATATCCGCCTTCACACATCTGAACGCACATAAACACTCATGCGCGATTACGTAGATGCACATATACTCCCTACGGGCAGTGCGGGCGTCTTGGCAAAACTTTATGTGTGTCTATGTGTGTACATTGTCTTTGCCAGACGACGGAATTTCCCTGGTGAATTGAATGAGAATGCACACCGGATTCTCTTGCCGTACGACTCATAGAATCTGTCAAATTCAGTGATTTGAGAAAACTATAAATTTATGTGGTCTCGTTCTACAAATATTGGATCATAAGATGCCTGAAGTGCAAGAATAATTTCCACGTTGTATGCAGAAAGATGATTTTTTAAATAAATATTTCGACCTGGAGCAGGCTATTGTGATGAACACATTGAGAACCGAAACAATCTGCATCCCGCTTCTAGCGTTGTATCTGAAATTTTTATTAACTCATAAACATCGGGTGTTCATTTTTGAGAAATTATGTTGAAAACGAACAATCCAATATCGGAATATTATGAGCAAACGAATTAATCGATAATTCTTTGAATTGCCGATATTGGCGCACTCGATACAACCGTGTAAGGATCAAGCGTAACAATGCAACAGTGATAAAAGTTATTCTCTTCGTTTCTTTTCCGTAGGGTTGTGTAGTGGTGCAGACTTGCTCTTACATCGATTTTCCGTTAAATTGGAATTGGGTAGAGGCCATTATGGTAGTCGAATCGCCTCAAGCATCGTTTTTCAACGATATTTTCAGGTACTCGGGAAAATAATGGCTCGTAAACCGTCTCGTTATACCAGGCAGTAGTCAGCAACGTCGATTTGGTATGTGGTCGAACGGTGACTCCTTACTATATCATTCATAGTCTACGATCCGTATGACCTTTGTTCTGACTGGTATGACCTCTTCTTGCTTTTTTGTTTTGGGATCTTATTGGTTCATAATTTCAAAATAACATTGTCCACCGAAGATTCCTACATAAAACATTGTAATGTGCTGCAGTGTACTTTAGGCCAAAGTAATACCTGCGATGAGCTATTCGCTCGCAACAGAAACATTGATCGTCTCACGCGTGTAAACGGAACATCGTCAAAGTAGCAGAAAGTGGAGTTCCTACTCGAGAGTTCCGAAAAAACTTTTGCACAGAAACTTAATGCAGTAGCTGGGGCAAACGATATTCCATCGTTCTTTCCCTCTTCCATGCAACTGTGGTCGTTGATAAATGTGACACGACGACGAAGGGCAAAGTTTTCGTTACTCTTTCGTAGCCAGTTAATAGGAGAAGAGGTCCTCTGAACTGTGTCAGTATAAAGGTATATCCAAACGTTTCTCGACCTATCCAGGTATAGCGAGCTAGATGTAGTCATATAGCTGCAGGCTCTTCGCGCTCAGTACCGAGCAAACTTTTTAATTCACTATCAAGATGCAGATTTCCTTGTCCAGCCGAGCAATTTATCCGTCCTTTGAGGTCGATGCTACTTGCTAAGTAGTTGGAGAGCTTTTCGAGTCTCTTTTCTTGAGCCAGTAATGAAAAGCATCACTTGACGCCTTGGTGCATTTCTTTTGTCTACAACGATGCTATACTACTGAGAAAAAAATTCATGATAACGGAACAAATTGTGAATGAAAGCAAACTAAATGATTGTTGCCTTGAATGAAAATAAGAACTACACTTGAAGCATCGACAGAAATTATTTACTGAAAGCTCGATGTTTATCTAACGAAATAAATTCTTATGATTCGAAAGTAATAAAGGTACACAAGCCTTGAGCGTTACTTTTGTGTATAAGTTCATCTAATGCCAGCTGCTTCGAACTGGTGAAATGTCTTGATCCTGCTTATCTCCCTGCAGCGTATTACTACTGTAACATTATCTGGTAATATTTATGATATTAGTCATGAAGGCTTGGACCCCTTCAGGCAAAATAGGAACGCGGGAGCTGTTGGTTATGTGGATATGACGGCGGTGCTATACATACGTGTATATATGTTGTACAGTGGTATGTATCTGAGCGGGGAATCCTTACGCCTGGCTTTGCACTGAATACGTATAAGCAGAACTTATTACCCTTGGTATCCGGTCCCGAGGGCAGTTTGCCTGATTGCTCCACACTCGCTCGGGGTTATTACGAATTTACTTTCAACTCCGTACAGTTCAACGTATACCGTCGGGTGGTTTCTGACCGTAGTACACTATACACTAAGCAGTCGAAGCAACATGCTGGTGAGATACAGCATATAGAACGAGAGAGATTGCTAGGGTGTACATTGACCGCTACCTCATTCTCTTCTTGAGGGCTCTAGGAATCATGCCATGATTCTAATGCGTTAGCGAACTTGGGCATACATGATGTGTATTTACTGCGTTCCCATACGCAATTTGCTCAAGGCGTGACATTATGCGAGGAACAAATGCATTGGATAATGAACACACAATACAACGATTTCAAGCGCTAACATAGAGTGTGTACAATACGCATGAACTGCTATCTCTTCACCTCAACAGAATATCACTGGCACACGAGAAATCACACAAAATTCTCTTCAATCTAAAAACTTTCATTGCTCCTTAGTATCAAATATTATGACAGCTGAAACGCTCATATGTATATAAAATAAATCTAAAAATGAATGTGATCATCGATTATTTAACCCATTTTATCCTTGTGTGACATGCAGCTCATCACTCGTGGTGACTCATTCACTTTATGAAATATATTTCGTTTGTAACCATTTGCACGAAAAAAAACCGTGATTCAGTTGCAGCATTAGACGAAAGGTTCCACCTAATTAATCACGAATTATAGCCGAGATTTGTTTCCCGGAGAGTATAATCCAGGGGCTCTTAGCGGAAGCTATCTGAAGATTCATGTACTAAACCAGACGAGGGCGCTGGTGTACTTTAAAGCTCGCTAGACTCACGAAATTGTCCTATATCGTGAGAGCACGCTTGCATTCGCGTATTCTAGGCTATAGACACTTTCTCCCCCTCTTCCCCACCTGTTTTCTTTTTCTATTCGTCTGTCTATCTATCTCTAGTCTCTATAGTAAGGCTTGGCTGGCAAAGGGTTAGCAAAGGGCCGAGTGGTATGTATGTCGCGTTAACTTTCGCTAGCGCTATTTCACCGTAAACGGAGTTTAGTGCTCTCCAGCCAAATGTGCCAGCACGAACCCGCAGCTTTTCATGGCATACCACTAGCGACAATTCTATGGAAGGAAGCGAGACTCTCCTACGTATATACATATACGTTTTTAGCCACGATGGTACATGCTCCATAGAGTGTGGCGGCTCTGCGTAAGCGCTTGTGTTACGTACGTATATAAATGGGTACATTACGTTTATGCGCGCGTGTTGTTTTATGCATAAGTGTGCATCACGCCATCAGGAGTTTCTGGTACGCGCATACAGTAACTGAAAGGTAGAGGTCATGTGTACTACTACCTGCTAGCTCTGTGCGTCTCTACTAATTCATTTAATTATCTTAACGCGGAAATATGAGCAGTCCTATAGCAGGCCGAGTTCGTGCATTTACCGAACTCACTCGTGCGTGCCTTACACATAGTTGTTATATGACGCTGGACCATAGTATTTTTTATTTTACAACCTCTAGGGATTATCCATCAATTTACGAATCCCAATACAGCGTCGTATGCATCAAATTATTACAGTGTTCATTTAAAAAATATATTTACCGAGAATATATAACTGAAAGATCAACCTAACGACATTTTGTTTTCAAACTTCAACTACTACCTATTACCCAACATAATATGGAACATTAATCTAACAAAAGAAGTGTTTTAATGTATAAGTTCATCAGCCACCCTGTAGTTAAACGACTCATCAAATCGTCGCGACTATAACTCGGATATTATACGCATGAAATTCTTGATCTTCCAACGCCCATTCGCTTTCGTCGTTTAACAAGAACTTTGTAGCTTATCGATTTAAAGCGGATAACCGGTAAAAAAGGAATTGCGAATAAAAGGCTGTCGATCAACCGAGTCGCTTAGAAAGTGTACTAGTGTACGTCAGCGTATATATGCGTTATGTGGACCACACTTATTCGACGGTTCTTCGAGTTAATGAGCTTCAAGGCTTCATATTAACGTGAGAGCATCCTCCAAGCTGGAAAATGTGGTGCATATACATGTCTGCGGGCTTCTGTGAGGTTGTTCGAAAGTGGTAATATTAAGTATCCGGTGAGTCGAGGCGTTAACGATCCTTTCTCTGGTGTGATATGAAACGTTCGTGCGATATAACCCACCTCGCGACTTAAATGTCTGTATTTATAAGTATAAGTGTGCGCGTACATGTGCAGTTGTACATAAAGCACGCGTGTGTCTGTTATTATGTATGTATACATAAGCTTGTTGGTTGTTTGAGTCCGTCATATGATCTAGGTGCGCGATGATAGCACTCGGTATGACTGCAATGAGTTTCGTACTGGGTAGTAGATGGCGCGTAACTTTCAACCCCTCTCCTGCATAACAGCATCTCTCCAGCTTTATTATCTGCTTTCGCACCCTCGTCTACTGCGTGCCGGAACCACCAGCATCCATCTCCGTACTTCTCCTCGTTCACACGCCAGACAGCTTTATTAATAACTGCACGAGCTCACCTCGCTCATGACGATAACTCGTGACGAGGTTCTTCGTTAAAAATTTACGAGTCACAAAATCAGTTTTCGTTTATATTTCTTGAGGCTTGAGTAGGTATATACAGCGAGATAGAAAGAGAGAAAAATAGAGGAGGGAAGGGGGGGGATTCGAAAATTGTGAGCAAAGAGGTGAAGTGAAAAACGGCAATATGAAGCAAATGAGAGCTGTATTAGGTTGTGAACAATCGATATCGTGAGAATAGATCTGGGCTACAGTTTCATTTATCAACACCGATAGAATAACTGAGAAGATAGATGGAGTAGGAAAATAGCAACGAAAATATCGTCACTCCAATCGTTGCTGCCTGTTAGTTAAACACGGCAGTTCGCATGTGTACACTTTTCATCGGTGTGCGAATTATACTAAAAAAAAAAAACAAAAAAAATTTGCCAACGACGCTACAGCGAATGGAACAATCTACCGAATATTAAATTTCGCAGCCCCTAGCGGTTAATCCACGGGGAATTAGATATGTATGTGTTATTCTGGATCAGCCTACATCATCGGTACAAATCGATATCACAATGCACTTTCAACTTTGTTACATACGCGTATATGCTACGGAGAGATACGTATGTTCAAGTTGATATGTACCTGAATTGAAACAAAGGCAGAAATTCTAATAAGTTTCAAACAAAATCAATCGATATAATCATTCTTATCGGATACTTCTCACGATCGATATAATATCCGATTGCCGTTACTGAATGAACTTGACACTGTTATTGAAAATAAACTCAGAAGATTGTTTGTGAAACATTCAAACGGAAGACCTTCAGATATAAAAACAAGGTTCACAACATCTGAACGAATGAAGAAATCCTTTGCAAATAACAACCGGAGTTATACAAAGATCACCAGAAAAGAAATATCCTGTTAGAAAGGCTTACATGGACCTTAAACTGCCAAAAATAGAGTCAATTGTAATAATTTATTTTCCGGTTAAAAAATCTATCTGTGGAAAAGACTTTTTCATTATTTTGACAGACATATTATTGTCCTTAAACAAAACCTTATTCGATGGAATGAATTGTGATTTTTTGTTTCAGTGGACGATTTTGCATGATACTTTTTTCGGAATCCTTCTGCAGGATACAGAAAATTATGTGATTTTATACATGTAGCGAAGATTTAAAATTGTAGCATTCATTCCTTAATGATGATTGTACAGGTCGACGTACGTTTGCATAGAATAGATTTGAAAAAATTTATGCGACGAGTCCATAACCGGCGCCCACAGGGCACGGCGACGTAGGGAACAGCCGAGTGCCGTGCTTTTGTTTTCCTCCACCTTCGAATTTGAATCCACGAGATTCTCTTTGACCCCACTGTGTGAGCGCAGTGTTTCGTCATTAACGAGCGAACCCTAACACAGACAATATTCCGGAGTCTGTCCATGTGTTGCCATAAAAATCTCTCTTCATATTGATGTCGGATGAAGATGCGAATTGTGCAGATATAGGAAAACGAAAATGTAAGCAGCAGCCTAACAGCTTTTCGCATATATGAATTTTAGTTTCTGCAAATCTGACAAATAAAAATTATGCGATTGTACGTGAATTTTTCTGATTGATTACTAAAAACATTCAGAGATCTCGTGAAAAAGTGGAAAGTCTATAAGAAAAATACGATAATTTATCGGCGCCTTTCGCCTTGTGCCGATTGAATTAGTGTGTGGATCGATATAAATAACCAGCACAATTAATGATCAATTACCAATGTTGACTGATAAGTAAATCTTTTATCAACGTACTTATGAGTTCTTACAACAATTTAGTTTAGACTGAAATTATGATGTGATCGTGCTATTTATTCGAATAGGAAAAATTGAATGAACCCACTCACATGAATATATCATTTATAGGAATAGTGTCAAAAGCGATTCGGTCCTGTACAGAATTGGATCTCCGAAGTGGATCGCTGAGCTCAACATCTTTTCCAGAGCTTTTCCGGACGATAAGCTGACTTTGCCTACGTCTTTTAGAGGTCTCTTCTGTACCCGTGCATACCCTACTTTGATACAGACCTGCTGCCCTCTCTTTTTTTTCACCCTGTTCTATAAGAATTCAATCCGAACCAATTCCGAACGTGCTCAACACAGATTTGTGTGCAGAGATACCCGAATAGAAAAATGAATTGAAAGCCAGTCAGGATGTTTGAAATATTTCTCTTTGAGAAATGACGAATCGAGAATTTTGCGAGCAATACACGAAAATCCAATGTCGCTTACTCTCTGAAGATTGTTGGGAAGTCTCTCAATGTGATTATATATATCAAGAATTTCTTCTTGGCAATCCGTTACGATATACTCGAGGAAAAAGAGAAATTCTCATGATCGAGAACGATCATAAAGAACGAAAGAATTATACATATATGACAAAATCCAATTCCGAATTCAACATGAAAAAGAAAAAACAAAACAAAACAAAAGAATCGATAGACTCTTTGAAATGGTTTTTTCCTATTTTTTAGGGCATTTTTTCAAGTTTGATATTTCTCATCAGTTTTTTATGAGGTCTATAGCCCTAACACTGATAGACGATATTGATCCAAGCATGTTTTATCGAGGAATCAACTGTTACTAAATCTTCCAGCATGTTATAATTATACAAAGAATGTCAATACATACGAATTAGAGTGGATATCTTAAAAGCATTATAACTTTCTATCACAGAAAATGCACCGCGATTATTATCCTCTTCATTATCGTAATCGTTATCGTCATGAAACTCGATTTCAGCTTTTTGTTCGCTTGACGAGGCTGCAACCGGAATTAATTGTCATGAAAGGAAGCTTCATGTGCAGAAGAACGGTGTACAAAAGAATATATATCCTAACCCGCGCACATAAGCACATACGTGTACACATTGACAATATGTATGTATACATATTTATGTCTAGCACGCGGGCACCGTCCCAAAAGGATGCGATAGAAGAAAAGGATTTGCACTTCATAATCGTGAGACTGTCTGGGCTGTTCTGGTTTTCTCGCACAGCTCCGTGAATGAATGCGAACACGACGACCTTTAAAAAAGATTTCATTCTTCGCGTATATTGGAGGTTTAGCTCTTTGGCAATTTGCCTGGTCGTGGCTTCACAGCACAGTAGTCTTTTTGGTTTTACTTAATAACTGTTCTCTCTTTTTTTTTTTTTTACTACATCGAGCTACAATCGTGAATTGTGACGCCTTCCTCATTCGATATTCAGCAAAAGTACAATTTCATTTCTACATTTCCATAAAGGAAGACATCGATGAATAATCGATGATGTTAAATACCTAAGAGGTACACAATTAATTTAATCAATTATGCAAACGAGATACGCGACTGTTCCAAACGGATGAGACTAGTATTCGCTTTTTTTTATATATTTTCTTTATTTATATTCAAAGTTGGTCGTTCTACATTTCTCGAGTCTTACTCTGTGTGTACCACCGATGATGAAGAAAAAAAAGGCTATTCCAAAAGACGTATGTATAAATACATCTGTCGATAGATAACGAGCAGCCCTATTCGAACAGATACGTATCTCGTTGAACGTCAATACGTAGTAAGAATAAAGAATGTGAGGCAACTTTATCCATCAAAGATTCTAAGGATAGAAAAGAGTCCGAGAAAAAAGAAAAACTCTGCTATATCTACTGAACCAATTCCGGAGACGTTTTCTACTCTTTCCCCAGAGACTTAGGAAAATATGTACATAGCATATTTACACACATTCGTTCGTGGTATGTTTATGCAGCCCAGAAAACTTCTTGGCAAGTGCAAAATCACGATGAATGTTTAAGGTTTATATGATGGAAAGCCAGAGAGACCGAAGCAACGCGTGGAGGAGGGTGGAGTTGAAGACGCGAAAAGGATTTGCAGTTGGAGCACGCATAGATAAGAGTGACGTTGGCTCACTCAAAGTTGGAATATTCTACACACAGATACGAGCACAGATGTCAAGAGAGGCAAGGCAGTTCGAGGGTGCGGGTGCCGCAGCTAAACCATGCAGAGTTGCATGTGTGCGCATCCCTTGTACAGCGCTTATGTGTGTACGTCCTGTATTTCAATATGCCTCATACTGTGCCTGATGTTGGAATAACATTTACCCCATAGCCCTGTTCCTTGACACAATGTTTGCCCACACGTTGCTAATTACCGATATCCCTTTAATGTCCTTACAACGATCTACCACGCGACATCCGGAATGAGTAACTCGACTGGTCACAGGCCGACAAATTGAATATATATATATATATATATGAATACCTACCTCATACGACGACCTACCCCACGCTTCAGATCACCTGTGACTCAACAATATATCCTGATGTACGGTAGCACATGATTACAACTTCCCGAACCAATATCAATGTCTATTAAAGATAAGAAACGTGCATAATGCATCTTCTTAAGTAACCAAATGTTCACAAAATGACAGTTCGTATTATATCCACGCAGTATTGATATGCGTTGATCCAGTGACGTGGGCCCATTGATTGTACGACTGAAGATTTACTGAATTTTCGAGCGATGCATGCTCGTAAATGATCAGTTGACCGATGAACATAGAAATTCGACTGAGACTGCAGGCCATGAGATAATGATATTTTTTGTCATTATAAAGGGACTGTACTTAGTCTAATCTAGAATTGGTTGCTATATTGAGCAACGAAGCAAGCCGTTCGACTTTCAGTTATAAACCCATTTTTTGAGGACTAGTTTTGTAGTTAGATTGTCTTCATTGAAGCTTATACTTAGTAAACCAACTTTTGCGTAAGTTGTTGGTCATCCTCTATGTATATAACATCTTTCATAGATGAGATTCCAAGCATGACGTTTAGAAGATAAGCCTCGATGAAGGGATCTGACGAACCCTAAGTTTCAGAATATTTGAACCACCGGCAAATGGATTAAACGGTAAGATGGACCATCAGAGGAGAAGAGAACGATCGAATGGCAAGTTGCTGCAATCTGCAGGCAAGGTATATGCGAGCGGAAGACTTTGCGGTAGTTTCATCGTGCTCGAGCTAAACGTCTAAACTACGTATTAAACTCCGCGTGCGTTGTTTTCGTGCATGCATGTGTATGCATGCAGGAACTAGAGAGAGGAGAATTTTTAATACAAACGTAGCCAAAAGCAGTGATCCTATTATCCACGTGCAGCAGAAACAGAGAGAACCGGAGTTGTATATGTTTTGCCTGCAGTGTTAACTAGGTGGATTCTCTTTCTGTATATCTCGTCGTGTCTGGAAAAGCTCTTCTACATTCAGGAATTGCATAGCACAGTTCCCGTTTGCAAGGAAAGGTTATATACATTTTGGATCATTCTGTGGCTATATCTAACTGGGCCTTGGTGGGGACTTGCGCGTACCTACCCATGTAAACATTGGTGTGTATATGTAAATATATATATACATTTATTCATATGTAAGTATGTCTATACACATTTAACTGGTAGGGATGGCAAATGTTCAGTGCCCGAGACTCGGGCCACGAACGTTCTCCTGCACGGCTCACAAAACTGAAATGATTCAATTAGCTTAAAATCCTGGCGGCGAGTCTACCTGAGGGTTAGATGCAATACATACGCGTATGTATAAGTATGTTAAATGCTGCATATATATATATATATATATTATGTGCATGGGTGTGTACTTGTACGTGTATGTACTGAGGCCCTGTGCTAGGTAGCTTGGGACGAACTGAGAGTGGCCTCGTTAAGAACCGGGCTAAGAGGATTTCCCCGAGGTGGTTGTCATCTCGTCGTCGTCGTCGTCGTCGACATCCTCCTACCCACAGCCAGAACCCCATCCAACGTGAAGATCTAGCGATATGCGCTTGCTATATAGCTAGAGTAGCGGAGAATGAGAGAAGTGCATCCCGCACTCTCGTAAAAGCTCGGAGGTGTGAAAACAACGAGAGTCACAGTTGCATCTATATCCCGAGACAGACTAAAGTATGTAGAAGCTTCCAAACGACGAAAATTCGTCCCTTGTATGCAACTGTCCTGTATTCGTATGTATACGTATGTTTCGTACTTCTACTTGTATTTACTCGTGTGGTATATATTTGGTCGACAACTTTCAAAGCTTTTTGTTGCAACAGACTAGTACACATAACGTTCGCGTCTTTGCTCGTCTGTTTCGCTCGCGTTTGCCAAATGCCTTTCGGGATTTCTTCCGCAAATAATGTTGGTTATCACAATAGCCTGCATGGTGAGAATGGTACAAGCGATACACATGTATATAAATGTATGCACACACAAGTATTATGTGGTATTACAAAAAAGTGCGACTCAAAACAACGTAAGAAGATAAGAGGAGTCTCCCGTTATGCGGAGGTTTTGCAACATTCGTAGGTAATAAGAAGAGAGAAAGAGAGAGAAAGTGCGAAAGTATGTTCGCGAGCAGAGCTCACTAGTAAAACTATATGCGAGACCGTAGGAGTTTTCTCTCGCGAATCCGCTATCTCCAACTTTCGTATGAACGGAACAGTTAGCCTTTATTGGCCCACCCTCTCGTTGCTTTCCTCTTACTCTTACACTCTTTCTAAACACCCATTAGCTAACTCTCGTGACATGTGTATGTATATATGTTCCACTTTTTGCACAATATCAAACTAGATTCAGCCACAACTTGTTCGTTTAGTTCGTATAATTGGTGCATTTGTGTATAAACACTCAAGAGTATTGTCAGCATTACATTGAAAACAATACTATACAAGTGGAACAATGATGCTGCAGAACATTAAAAACTAATATTATGATTTTCAATGAATCACAGTCTTGGTTTTTTGGTAATATCATGACTAAATCATACAATTATTTCTACTATTCTCATACAAATTACAGAAAAAGAAATAGCGACATGAAAAAAGCCTTTCTTTCTCTACGAGAAGAAGTTAACCGCAAAGTGTTACATACGTCGTTTTAAAGTTACCAATATAGGAAGAAGCGAACATTGATGACAGAAATCCGGGTACAAGTATGTATAGTTATAATGTATGCGATAGAGAAAGAGAGAGGTGGTTATAGGGGAGAAAAAAAGTAATACAAGCGTGCAATTTCATGGAACGAGTCCAGAGGATCTCTCCGAGATGCCACGTTAATTGTACACGGTCGAGAATCGTGGTCTTGTAATTAACGAAGGAATGCTGCGGAGCGAAGCAGCAAACTATATACATATATATGTATACACGTATGTGTATAAAGTATAAATACACACGGGCTATGAAAACCTCCCCTCGTCGTTCATCCGACAGAGGTCTTCTGACGATCGTATCACGCCGCTGAAAAAGTAGAAAACAAAAAATACCAGGAGAAAAACAATGGCAAATCCGCGACGAATCTTTTGTCTCAAGGAACCAGATAGCGATTGAATTGTTTCACGCACTTGAAAAATTGGAGAAATAAAATTATGCACTTGTTAATAACAACATCAGACTACATATAAACAGCTGATGCATCTACGCGCATTGACCGTGTAAAAAGCCCCAAAACAAAAGAGAGACGTCAACATTTTATAACTGTATCAAAATATTACAATATAGTTTGACATTTGGCTGGCGTCAAAATAGGAAAAATAAAAAATCAAGATGGGAAACGAGAAAATACAAAATCGAGAGGAGGCTTCAAAACATGTGCAGATCTTATAAACATACATACAAATTCATCATATTTGGATGTATTTGTGTGAGTGCGTACGCGTATATGTGTATATGACTGAATGATACTCGACCCACGCGCGCATCATGACAAACTCGATGTATTCCGTTTCACGGCTTGCATAAAAATTCATAAAGAGACCGTGCTCGTATGCATTATTCAAGGGGTGAGCCAAGCGCGGCGTGGCGGTTCCCGCGTGTATACGGGGTGCTCTGTCGACGTTATCAGAGAAAGAGCGAGAGAGAAAACTGGCGTAGAATCATTATAATTTTGGAGGTCCTGATGCCCTTACTATGAGAAAAAGTGAGAAAGAGGAAGAAAAACTATTCCTGTGAATATATTTTTTTAACATAAACCACGTGTGCGTCGCACACGGAGAACGCAGGTTTTTGTATTATGCATAAATGCATGCATATATATACGCGTATAAGACACTCATGGCACATCAGGCCACCCTTTAATTTTTCGAAACGTAGTATTTAATGTCAAAGCTATAAAGATATTAGTGATACTTGAGATTTTTTTTCGCAGTTTCGGAAAGTTTGAGAATCCTGTAAATCATTGGTGCTTATGTATATATTTTTTTGGACATGAAGGTGATGGCTAAGTAGAGAAAGGAAGAATATTGTTCAACCAGTAACTGAAATACGTAGACACGAAATAATTTGTTATGAAAAAAAAAAAAAAAAAAAAAAAAAAATCAGGACAGCGAGACGATTCAGGAACTCATAATGTTATTTCCGTGTTGATTGCAACGACAAAGTTTCTACAAATCAATTGTTACTTCTAAATTCATTTAGTAATTGCAACAATAAGATCCGAAATAATTGGAAGTTTATAAATAATTTTTTAAGCTGTATGTTCATTCAAATTGATGATAAATTTTGTTAATAAGTAAAAATGCAATTTTTTCAACTCAAAATACGAAAGAAATAGTTGGTTTGGCAAAATACGTATTGGTTATGATGGCACGTTAATATATGAAACATCCTGAGCCGCACCTCGACATAATTTGAATACACAATGTGTATAGACGTGTATGTTAGAAATCCGTTTGATTTTGGTCATACGTGGTGTATGGACAGCCTCTCGAAAAGTCTCGCAACCCGCTAAAGCTGACGGGCCAGAGTGGGGTAAGGTATTGATTTTCTCCTCGGTTGAGTGGAGTCACGTTCGGCTGTCAAATCTCGCGGTTGTACACCGAGAGGGTTTGGATGAAGGTGGGGAAGAAGGAGGGCGCACGGTTGAGCGAATTCGTGTGCCGGGGCAGTCAGAGAGAGGAGAATATCAGAGTAAAGCTTCGCTGATGCTGGATCTGGGTAAAGAGGGAAAGAAAGACCGAGAGAGAGCGAGTTATGTTGGAAGTTGGATCTTGGTCCAACAAGCAGAAAGGTCCGTGTTCCCGTCTTCGCCCCCCCTATATGGGTGGAGACTGGCGGTATATCCACTTGGAATTCGAGTTGCCAAGAGTGAAAGAAAGAGGAAGATAGAGAGAGAGAGAGAGAGAGAAAGAGAGATAGAGAGATGCATAGAGCAAAGTGAGAACGGCCTCAGAATTACATTTTGACGGCATCGTTTGTCAGGAGTGGCTGGATTATTAGGTTTACGAGTGGCCGTCTTTGGATTCGTGTCAGTACCGCCCCCTTGCGCTGCTGAGCTATCTGATCTCGCACGCTTCCATCCATCCCATCTTACAATGTGTATTATATATATATACATACAGATCGACTGCTACCGAACAAAAAGCCGTAACCGTACGGTGATTTAGCAACAACAAGTAACATCGGTTACGCCCTTGTTATTTTCCAAGCAGCATCGTGATCCCAAGCACTCATACACTGAGGACATACCACACGCCAGCTGATATACTCAAAGCACTCATCACAATTCTCCAGATCGTTTCAAACTTTCTTTGTCTCTCCGATTTTGACGCTCACGTTCTTTTCTATCTTTCCACTCTTGAAGTAAGTCGTTTTCTATCGATTCCACTTGTCACGACCAGTTGACATATCTCCTCGAAAGTCCCTATCTCTATATCATTCTCGCTCTCTTGCTTTTCTCTACTTACAAATCTTCTCTCACTCTGTATCCTTGATGCGATCTGTTCTCTTGAACAAAATCTCGACAATCGAGAAAAGCACACGTACTCCCAACCATTCCGTCTGACGTGATTTCCGAGTGGCCCATCAAGAAATCGAAGAGAGAAAAAGAGAGACAGAGATGAAGTGAGTGAGAGATAGAGAGAGACAGAGAGAGAGAGAGAGAGAGAGAGAGAGAGAGAGAGAGAGAGAGAGCTTGCGAGATACAGTGTCAATATGTATAATAGAAATGGCATTCGATGGCAATATGGCTATTCACTGTCGAAAAACATGACCAGGCTTTTCTCTTCCACACAAATATAACTGTCAGAGAAACAAGTATTTTTATGTATTCTCTCCTTCATCAATCCGTCTGACATGAGAACAGAATTGTCGCGTAATATTTTAGAAGGCGATTGTTTCTTGCACTTAACGGTGTTGTCCTCAAAAAAAAAAAAAAAAAAATAATGTTCGAAATGAACTTTAAAAAATTAATTAATTTTTTTCATTCAAACGATAAAAATAAAAACTGAACTCGTTTCTTTTAGCCCAGGATGATTTATTACTAAAAGCTATTAGATAATTTCAATGGTAATCACTGCATCATAATTCTCACTCAATTAGTTTCCAAAATAATTCACACTAATTCCATCGAGAAACCTGAAGCTCTTCTGTGCGGTCGTATATAAGATCATACTAATACAATGCAGAATAACTCAGCACATGAAATATCATGCTGTACAACAGAGCACGTGATTTATCATATTCTCTGGAATAATCAGTATGCTTGCCCTAATACTTAGACGTCAGCTATCTTCGGGAGGCTTCTAAGGACTGAAAACCCGGTTACTTATAGTTAATTCACACGTCCAATGTGTATGATTCATCATCTTGATCCTTGCAAACATAAGAGCAGTCTCTGAACTTCGTCAGCTCTATGCTCCAAAGTGCGCGCGTTTTAGAGACTGAAGGTCTGTTCAATAGATTATGAATTCAACATCAAACTTTTTTCGGAACGTAAAATATTATCCAATATAATAAATGTTTATTATCATTGTTTGTTTTTTGACAGTAAGCATAATAATTTTGAAAAAGGAATAAGTGAAGATTACAGGTAATTCACTTACTTTTTACTAATAACGAGTTCTCCAAATAAATCAAGATTCAAAATGATAAATCCGAAATACAATATATTACAAAAAAATCGATTCAAAACACGTTGTAAACGTTAAGCATTTGAAGCAACCTAGAAAATCTTTATTGCTATTAAACATTTGAAAGATATTCCACTTGTATGTAGAAATATTTGAAATCAAAACTTCAAATAGTGACACGACGTAATCTTGATGTCCTTGACATGATGTATGTACGAGTACCTTTATGAAGGATAAATATCCTCAAGTCTCCGAATGGAAACAGAATGAGCCTGTGAATTGGCATTAGTACTATAAAATTCAGTGAGGAGGAGAAAAGGAAAGAGAAAAAGAGCAAGAGAGCAGTCGGCCATCATGCAACTGGCACGCACCGTTGGGCGCGTATCTTTATGGTTTGTCGTAAAAGCAACGTAATTGTGAAATATTGCAGGACGGCGATGTGCCGGTGATAAAAAAAAAAGTCTCTCTTTCGTTAGCTTATACATATGCGATGGAAATAATAAAATAAAAATAAACATCAGTATCTATATAGTAAAAAGAAGTGTAGAAAAGTAGCGTAAATAAATCAGATGGACTTCGACGACTACAGAAGGCCCAACAAAGTTTGTATACCTTTTCACGTATGCGTCGTATATATTTGTAAATATATCTGCATGACTATTATTGCAACTACACGCAAGAGGGTAGTCTGTACGATGATAGAAATCTTTAACGAGACGCATAAAGTGACCGTCATACAGTCACGCTAATTGCTGAATCGATTCTAAGTATAATATACTGACTGAATTATTAAGACGATATAAAATTACCCAAACATATGAATCAAATGTGAAAATTTTTCAAAAACTTTTCAATCAAACAAAATACTTATGAGACCGTTACAAGAAATCACCAATAAAAACGATATCACGACGTTCAGACTCCCACATTTATCGAATGAATTAATGAAACGTTCATAAAGTATCAAACCGATCTATTAGATTCATGGATTTTTTACCAAAACCGTAACGCTGATGGGTCAACTTGAAACAGGTTCGTTTCATCAAAAAAAATATAGAACGCTTGTTCATCTCCTTTTCAGGACGTCACGGATTTTCAATCAACGTCTCTCTATTTCGCATATCTATCATTATTCCGAAGAAAATCTTGATGCCCTACCATTCGTTGTCTTGGATTGTCCACGTGTATCGCTGAACTTGCATGAGTTTATATAATACTCCGTAAAATATATGTATATGCTCATACCAAAGCGATATCTTTTATGGTAAAGATATACACGCATATATCTAAGTATACTATGTATTTATGTGTGAAATCATTCGTATGCACATATATATTCCTTGTGCGAAAGATTAGCGTGAAACACGATATTACAATCGTGCCCTTATCAATCTTTAAGATAGTATCGTCTGGCGTGCTCCCAGGGTGGATTATCTACTTCAAGTAAAAGATCCAGTTCGGACTTGGCATCCAAAGCGCTATCAGTAAGACACTCTCCATATCTTAGCTAGCTTAATTCACATGCAAATTCCTTGCTTCGTTTTGCCAGTCAAAGCATGCGTCTAAAACCGTGAAGTCTTTTCATCTTTGATATATCTGTTTCTCTATGCAGAGTGTGTTCTACTATGGATAGTCGTGTCCGTAAAGGAACAGCACTCCAAGTCAAAAACTTTCATGCGATTCTATTATCGAACCTTCTTCTGATGAATTATTAATTGTCAGCTTATGAAAAAGTTTTCCACTCTATGAAAACAGTGGGAGATGGTGCAAAAATACATGGACCAATGTTCTAGAGCATGTAAATTTTTTTATGGAAACTGCTGTGAAAGTGTTCGATGTTATCTTTATATACTAGATCGGTCCTGAGAGCGGATCAAATGACTGCCCAGTTTCTAACGCCGGAAGGGGAAGAGTATTTAATTTACCTTCTGAACTTAACTCCTAAAGATAGGGAACTGCCCCCAGAACCTGTCTTCAGGAAGTTCGATGACAATCTTAGCCCTCCCTATTCACTGCTGAATAATATTTCAAATTTACAATAAATTTACGTTACAGCAGTTAATGAAATTAATGAACTGGGTATATTAAATGAAAATTATTGCATGCGTATATGAGAATTTAAATATAAATGTAAGGTCCAATCATTGATGTAGAATTTAATAGTAAAATTATATGAAAGAATGTTGTGGGCATTCATTGCCAATTGGAAAATAAGATACTAATGAATTTTGATGATTCATGTAATTTCTGATCACGGAGCGTTTTAAAAAAAATACAAAACGCGAATAAAAATAAGAATGATGATAAACAATAATGAAATATAACAATGATAAAATATATTACATCAATCAACTTTAGAAGAGGGTCGGACAAAAAAAAACGAAATTATACAGTTCGACTCGGAATTTGGTTTTGATGTGATATTAATGGACATGAACAGTTGTGCTCGCGGACGCACGGGTTCAAGCAATGGGATGGGCTCGTGAAAACCCTCAAAGATGGGGCACAGACGTGATGAAAAAACAAAAATTAAATAAAAAAAATAGCAACTATTTTACCGTTTTTTTTTTCGGTTTTTTTTTTAAGTGGGTTCAGTCAGTAAAACGTGAGCAATTGGCATGCATTTTCAATTCAAATTTATGGTAGAAACCGTAAAAAAATGAGCCTGCGAAATTAATCAATCAATGAAATCAATTTCATTGAAATATTCAGCAAGGATCCAAGTAAAGCTTTTTTTTTTATCATTATTGGATCAAAATACAATGACCAGTATTGTAAGAGCACGTCCCATGTAGTCTCGATGCGTATAATTATATATATTTCCAGGAGATCGAAATATTGGGGGCGACCATGTTGGACAGGCAACGTAGACTAACATTGTGGTACTCGTTGGGTGGTTAGGAAAGCTTCTGGGAGGTTCTCAGAATCAATACAGCATCAGTGGAGTTCATCGTCAACGTGTATGGCCAACGGCGTTTTACCAAAAAGTTCTCTGATATGCGAGTTCATCGAATTTCGATTGGAAAACATTTGGACCCCGCGGACATATATGTCAACTAAACGACATTCCACCCCGTCACTGTGATATTCACTGAATCATTTGTGTGCAGAATATTATGTACTTGTCACGTAGATCAATGAATTTGTAATATATCAACATATGTAAGACCAGAAAATTTTTTCCACCTTCGCTTCAAGGCCATAGCTTTTAGTTGAACTCATTCGTTACAGTTTTGGTTATTCATGCATATATTTTACACCAACTTTGACGGATTAAAACCGCCAGAATATGCATTTTTTCCTCATTTCATCAAAAACAATAATTCTTTATGCATTTCGAAAGAAATTGCTTTCGTCAGAACTCACGATCAAAAAACCTTCGAATGTGTAATCAATAAAAATACTAAACTTCGCTATTTGAGATATAAATTTTCATAGAAAACTAAGACTATCGTCACGAAAGAAAAGTCGAGAACAACAAAAAAGGAAGGGGAAGAAGCATATTCGACGGAAACAGAGTTGGGATATGTGGGGGACAGGGAGAATGAAAGCAAACCGCCATAAAGTCATTGATGGGGTCGTTTACGTCGGTCGTTAATGGCATGGAAAAATGGCAAGTGCCAGGGTAACTTTTCTGTATAGCCACGAGATAGGTGAAAGACCCTTCCCATTGTATATGTATAAACATACATAACATACTTTTTGATATATCTATACGTGCACATGTAGTGAGAATGCAGAATTCACGCACTTCGATACACAGCTTGTGTCGATGTACGTTCTGACGGTCCAACTCTCTGGCACAGTGGTATGGGTCGGAGTTGTGCCACGAGTGCCAGAGTAGAATGCTCTTTGAAAGGGGGAAGAGAAATGAGAGAGAGAAAGAGAAAGAAAGAGAGTGGGAGAGAGAGACGAAGAGAGCGAGAAAGAATATAAGAAATCGGGTACAGAGGGTGAGGATCGCCTAAGTAGTAGATTCCACCCACTATATGCACTGGCGGCAAGGAGAAAAGGACACAGGTGTTACAACTTCTATATCTACTCAAGTGGGTATAGTGGTAACCGCTGTAGTCGGCTCACTGCCAACGCCACAATACAACAACTCCGACCATGTTTATATGGACTGGACTCGTGCGCACGCATTGAGCGTCTAAGTGGAGATGGGTGTTGAGACTCACTCGTCCCTGCCATGCATACTTTCAGAGTAAGACCAAGAAAAAAGAATGGAAGGTAGAAAGAGAGGGAGAGAGGCTGGGACGATTGTGGGGAAAAAAGTAGGGTAATCAAAGCAGCAGTAACGGATTACCGCACTCGCAGTAATGTACTGCACCTCATTGAACATATGCTGCAAAGAAGAGATTCGTCGCACTTTCTTTTTTATCATACTTTAGAATAAACTTCCGGCAGTTATATTTCCGCCTCTATCAAATGTTTCAAGTCATCTTTCGCGTTAAATAAATATTGTACGATAATGTTTAAAGTATGAGAATTTTAGATGTAGTTCGATCCATGAAGCTATAATTTGCTCGTTAAACCTTTATTGACGCACTGGACCCTTTCGACCTGGACTAAATTTAGGACTCTATCTCTGAAATATTTTCGAAAACTTGCACTGTTTTTTCATCAGAATTCAGTTCAACAATAGCCAAGTTCACTTATTCAAATGAATACTTTTTTTTTTTCAACCCGCTATCGCAGTATGATTTTTTTTTTTTCAATACGTCAGATTTCCTATAAATATATCTCCAGTTATAAATTTAAATGGGTATGAAAATTTAAGCAACTGTGATTTTTTTGCTTCAATGCCCATTTTTGCAAAAGTTAATGTTTTCAATCATTTTTACAACAATTAAATTTCATATTTTCCGGATTTAGGCCGAAGAGCAGCTGATCGATGACAGGCCGATCACGTACGCTCCGTCTCAAATTGGCCCTCTATGGCAATGCAGTGGCTAAACAACATTTAATAAAAACAGTTGCCTATTGATATCTTAGGCGTTTCTCCGAAAAACCGAGAAAAATGTTGAATTTCTGGATAAAACATTGAAAATATAATCCAATTACTGGACGCCACTGTCATAAAAATTATCCTAAGATTCTAATATTTCTTAATGAAAAATTCCTTGACGTTACTTTTACGCTTGTCGTTAAAAAATTAAATACCGTCGTTAATTTGGGGTAAAAAGTGCTTCATAATTGATGGATAAACACAGCTATTACCTGGTGCTTATTCATTGTCTGTACGGACTAAAACTGGCGAAAAACGTCCAAACAATAATGAAAATTTTCTATTCGTAGTGGGTTGTAGTGAAAGGAAGTTTTGCAAAACAAAAAAAAAGAAGAAAAAAAACAATAATCAGAGTGTTTCAGTACCCGTTTTACGATCAGTGCTCTTTTTACAAGCAAAAGGAAAATTACTCAAACTGCTTCTCTTATTATTCCCATTCTGTCATCTCTCTCTTGCTCTCTTTTTCCACGCAATTTGCAACGAACGTACTTGAGCTCACAAACTTTTTAATTTTCCTCATATTATTGTTTCGAGTCGACACGGAGGCCGTGTAAACGTTAGAGTTCTTATCGTCCACGTCGTTGCATTCATCAATTCAATTTTCATTCAACAATAGCTGCACACAGTCGGGCACATTTGACATCTTTTTGTTTCGGTCGTATAACTATACATTGAAAGAATATGAAATTCGTACTTTTTGAAAAAAATAAAATATACGCAGTTATTAAAAAAGTTAAATAAGCGGTGTAGTGGCGGTATTGTTAATATGCAGCGAGTGAAATAAAAACATAAATATACATGTATATATATATATATATATGGGGATACCTGAACCAACTCTGGGTATACTGTTGATTTCGAGCCCTCGGTAGGTACACTGATCTGTGCGAAAATGAAAGCTCCTCTCATTCGGTACTCGCGGTTTTATTGTTTTCGCCAATTTTCATTCGTAGTTATATACATGCTGACTTCTAATTAGCAGATTAATTATACCGGAAAAGTCAGACGGGCTGTTTAATTCCGCACGCGCAGTTCCGTGACGTTCTCTTTTGTACAGTCATGTGCGTATGTGTGTGTGTGAGCACATATAAGTAAACGTATGAATAACTGGGCTGTGTGAGGAAAAAAACGAAAAGGTTATCGAGTCACTTCTTCGAGTAGGAACGCGAGTTCGAGTTAGGTGGCAATGTTCAATATAGTTATGAACGTATACAGAGTGATTCATAACAGATGGTAATCAGGGTCGTGATTGAATTTGAATTGTGCCACCATACAGCTTAATGAATTTGTAACTTACTAAAATAGAGTCACATTTCATTTCTGTTTTTCTTATAACGCATATAACTTTTTTCTACGGTTAAGTGCATTTTCACATTAATTGAAAAACTTAATTATTTCTGCAATAGATTTGAATGATTCATTTCATTTTTCTTAGGAAATTAATTTCGTTGTGGCCCAACGATGCATTCGAAGTGCTGAATATTTTTACAATCTTTCTAAAAATAAAAAAATACTCTGAAGACAAAAAACAACTTACTCACGAACTACGGAATGAAAATCTAAATCGTTTTGCGTAGTCATTGTAGAACGTAGCATGGCCGGTGGAAATATGACTCCAAGAGGATCATCGCTTTTTTTGTTCGGCTTCGATCGAAGACATATTAGTATATGAAAAAAAAAAAACTTCGACAATATACGCATTACGCATATATATTTGCGTTTTTAAAAAGATAGACGAAACGATATTGTATCGGCTTTCGCTAATAACGTAATTTTTTTTACTCCTTTTTTGTAATCATAGATAAAAAAGCTAGAGGCTCGACGAAATCTACCTCCAGACCGAAAATAACAACTGGCAATAAGCCGGTACGAGCTTTTCCACATATTAAACCGTCGCGCCGGCACTCTACCAGCTTGCCGAAATATTTCGGGGGTGAGAGTTGAAAAAAAAAATCTATATGTTTATACGTATATGTCAATAGATATATAGATGTATATTGGTGAAAAAAAAGAACGCATTGTATGTCAGTAACGGGAAACGAGAGCCGGTTGTACCGTAGCGATGTGATATTGAGGCAGCGCGTCATTAAGCTCCAGCACTATTGGGAGGCAAAGTGAGGGTGGAGGGTTTTGGGGACGGTACTCGCTCATGGCTCAACGCCGTTGGCTGCAACTTTCATAATAACTGTATACGTATATTTATTTTTTAAATATGAGAGAGAAAGAAAATGAGAGAATGAGTGACGAGAAGCATACAAACATCCCTGCCGATGATGTTGGAGCTTCGTTGGAGACGAGACAGAGAAGAACGACGACAACGACGGTGGTTGGAAATAGCGAAGCAACGCGAGGGGGTAAATTGTCGAGCGTGAGGCTGCGAGGGAGTAAAAGGAGTGCCGAGTACAGAGTGTGAGACGATGAGGAACTCCAATGGTTAGGGGTGAAGTAAGTGAGCAAAGAAGAAGAAGGAAAGTGAGAGGGAGAGAAAGAAAAAGAGGATGAGGAGTGTCTGGTACGCGCTCGGAATAAAACAATGCCCTTCCTCAAGAGATGTTGCCGCCTCAAAAGGAGAAAGAGGCGGAGTGGCTGCTTGAGACAGATAGTCCAGACTCGTATATATATATATAAATATATATGCATGTGTATGCTATATTTATATAAATGTGTTGGTGTAGTTGTCCCTTGTTCATCATAACGTGTGAACTCTTCGTCGGTATATTTATATGAATATACCAGAGCGCATCCAAGGGGGAAAATATGTGACGATAAATTGCTTTTAATCGTAACGATATATAGTACTCACGGTTTACTTCTTAATTGATTTTTTCCTCCATCGCCAGCACAGACATCGTTAAGCATTTCTAACATTCTCCAACTTACCTGAAACATAGAAGAAGAAAAAAAACATTAGTTTTCATCATATAATGAAAAATTGGGTAGGTTACCGAGTGCTTGCAAGAATATTCGACATGAACAAGAAATTTTTTGGCACAGCACGTCTGCATGAGTTTGAATAGAAAAATCTTCAATACAAACTCTCGCCATTTCGCAATTGGCATTCGAAAACATATTTCGAAAATACTTTGGCACGCTACAGCGACGATTTACCCTCTGATTTCCAATCTTACATCCTGGACAAAAAATCGTTCGCAAAAAGTCGAAAAACTTTTGTGGAAAAGTGTTCATTTCGTATTTGCAATTAAACTGAATTATATCTTTGAATTTATAAATGGAAAATAGGACTTAAGTGCATGATGGATTTTGTCGATGATATTTCGAAAAAGTATGATATTATTGATTGTAGCGGAAAACTCATGTTTTTATTATCACTGTGCAGAGACTTTTTCACACGATCATAATTTCTTCTGGAACATCAGGATTATTTTATCGTCGGTACTTTACGGCATCGTCGTAAAATGTCCATCTTTCGTCGTCTAGTAAATCGCACTTTACTATAATGAATTATTATTTATTAAAATAACAGTCATTTCAACTTCTATATTAATAGTTTATTTCTTTATCTTCATTTCGTAAATATATTTACTTTTTGTAAAACGTGAGATAACATAAACAGAACGGTGAAGAACGAAGGAGGCAAAATCGAAAAAATAATGTAAACTATCAATACGTGACGGTACTTCGAAAAAGATCGACGAAATGATATTTACTAGATTTGAATTGACTGTAACTTCGTGAGATGGATCGAACTGTCCGAAAGACTATCGAACGCGACTATGCAGACGAAAAAAAAAAAGTAGGAAGAGAAACAGAGAGAAAGAACAAATTTTCCATGAGCTTCGAAAGTCCAAGACTGGTTTTGGCTCTTCGGGAGGTTGGCAAAGTGACGCATTGCCAGTGGTTCGATCGTCTTGGTCGAACACAGGCGACTTCGAGTGCAGAAACGTGTAAAGCTTTCATGTCTCTTTCTCTCTCCTTTTCTCTCACTCGTTGCTTTCCCTTTTACTGTCTATCCCGTTTCGTCCCAACCAGTAAATTCTTCACACAGGTTCGTACACGTGCCTCTCTTCCAAGCATATGAATAATGAGAGTCAATTACGAGAAACGTATAAACGGTGTTTTCACGAGAAATTTTATACTCTCTAACATCGAAATAATTTTATGTCGTTTTACCTCAATTTCCAAGTTCGGTTTCATGAATAAACAGCTGGGATTGAAAAACACTTGAAAAC
Organism: Campoletis raptor; assembly: GCA_948107755.1. NCBI lineage: Eukaryota > Metazoa > Arthropoda > Insecta > Hymenoptera > Ichneumonidae > Campoletis > Campoletis raptor. The sequence goes on along the minus strand of OX403622.1, from coordinate 6,323,625 downwards.
AGTGTTTCGGAGTTAAGCTCAATGGATGAAACGAAGAAAGCGAATAGCAGAGAAAGGAAAATTTTGAATTTTGGCGTTCAGAGACAACAATGAAATTCCGAAGCCGGATCTAATTTTTGTAAACAGCTGATAAATCGCAATCAATAATAATCCCATGACAATTGTATCACAGATTCTGAAAATGAGTCTTTCAATCGTTTCGAAACTTTAATTTACTCATTATTTAAATAACGATGTACCATCTTATATACTTATCAAAGATTTTGTTTGATTAAATAGAGTTGCAACAAAAAAACAAAGTATTATGTACTTTTAAAAAGTACGTTGAAGACTTTACGCTGACCTGGTTTCGTTGCTGTTCTGCATAAACAGGTAAAATAAACATTTTGTCTAAATGATATAACTATACATATGCACGCTGAGATAATATGGACCTATACGGGCGTCTCTTCTTTATCGTTTCACGGTAATACTCGAAAACGAGCTCACGTACGTAAACCTGGCCCAAGTTTTCTGCGTGCACTCGCCTCTACGTACTCGAAACGGCACGTGAATATAATAATATATAACTATATAGATGCGCACACGTAAAAACGTGGAGTACGGGACATAGAGAGGGAAAGTGGCGCCCTGGGGGTATCCTAGCATCCAGTACAGAGCGACCGTACACCGTTCTCGGTTTGGTGCGTGGTACGTGATCCGAGTTTCCGAGAGATTGCATGCCTGCTTCGTCGTTTCGCTATTTTATAGCTGTAATGCATATATAAGACCAAAAGTTATACGCAGTGATAAACGTCAAATTCACTGCATTCTCTGCGCACATAAACACGCCAACGTTCACAAACACACACATTTCTCTCTGCGTTTAGAGATCTCCATGCGTATCCGGGCCACTTCACATGACGTTCACATTCGTAAGCCCTTTTCCCTTGTGATATCCCATTTCATTCGTGAGAAGTTTTTATATGTTTGTCTATACAGGAAATACGCGGATATTTTGGGTTTTTGTCGTAAATTTAGAGGAAAAATCTATTCGGTCCGAATAAAAAATTATCCTTCTTTTCACTGCGATTTTTTAGCAAAAAATGAGTGTTTCCCGAGACCCTTATTGTTTGATGAGCGATGACATTTTCGATTTGCTTTTCGTCATAATCTATGCGAAACTAACAACACTTTTAAACTTTTTGTTATTCAATAAAAGTATTTAATTCACTGTGGACTTCTTGTTATGGATCTTTGCCGTGAACATTTTATGATTTTATCGGGTTTCTGATTAAAATGGAAACAAAATAAGTAGATGTTCCAAGTGTGTTTGATGGAAATCGTTTTAGCTAATTAAAATTATCCACGAAAATCGTGGCGCTTGATAGCACCAAATTTACTATTACAGTGACGCGTCTATTACCTCACGTTGGAAAAATATCAGAACTTACAGAAAGTAAGCTCTTTCCGTTGTTTTTCAATTTCAACTCGACGCGACGTAAAAACGCGTTCATCAATAAAATTTATAAGAAAGTCATTAGATATCCAGTACGTCTTTAAATTCATGTGAGCAATTTAAACTCGTTAATGAATAATCCTGAAAATAATAACACGATTTGCAATTAAAAGCAGACTCCCAATGTACTGAGAGTCTGTTTATGTGTTGCTCTCAAGTGATGGCATTGAAGCAGTTGCCGCAATCGTCTTAACACTCTAGTTTCCAGACTTTGTGGTCTTCGATTGCTTTTATTTGTCCTTCGCTAACGAGATCGCTTTACACATTTCTACCTGACCTGGGAACTGCGGGGGGGGGGGGAATGATTATGCCGCACACGCAGTACAGCTTCGTTCAGACGCTCAATGATTTTGAAAATGAAATAAAAGGATCCACTAGAAAAGGCAGTAGTGGCCAAATAATTTAATTACATATTCTATTCGCAACGAGATATGATAGATCAAATTTCGATTTTCATCCCTGAATGTGCATTTTTTAATCCTTTTGGTCGCAACTATTTCGGATAAATGTCTATTGAAGATTGTATAAATACTTTATAAATGAATAGTCAGTGGGGTGCTTTTTATTTTTTACATTTTAGCTTGTCTGTGTATATTCGCGTTATGAAAATCCGTTGATTTTTGGGAATAATTGAAACACCCATATACAGAATGTTAAGAAATGTGATCCGTTGAAAAACTTCAAAAACTGATGAAAACATTATAACCTGTAATATAACACGGTAAAGAATGTATAATTTTTTCTACAAAAAGTAATGATGATACGTATTTTTTGATATTGCAAATTTTCAAATGATTCTGCAGCAAAATCAGCAGCCTGTGATATACAGTTTCATACAAGAAATTGGCCACTGTTTGTGGCCAATTTCTTGTGGACGTAAATGGTACGTCCACCCTATATTCACTTCTGGATAAAATGCATACGTGTGTATGGACATATGTATATATCTGCGAAGGACCGGGAGGGTGAACAATATGTCCACAGGATTGAAAGTATATCCAGTTCACGTAGAGAATAGCTCTCTTATTATTCCGCATGTGTCTGGTCGGCAAAGTTAGCTCTATGTTGGGTCTGTTGGGTGTTCTCGTTAGTGCTAACAAAGTCATCGTCGCTGTGTAAAAGAAAAGCGTAACCCTGGTGCGCTATGATGAGGATAGGCCTATATCCTGCTTCGTTATAAAACCAGCGACATTGACAAAAAAAAAAACATAATATTAGATTACGTTGGAATTAATATTCTGTAGTAAACTTCAGGATTACAAAAACTTCAAGATGATAAATGTTGCAGGTAACGAAATGGAGAGGTGGGGAGATGCCGGGAGAGGGAAGAGGAAACAAGAAAGAATGAAAAGTGTAAGAACATTGGTATCAAATAATTGCAACTCTTTTTACGAAAAATGCAGATTGAACTTTGTGTCAAGATATGAATGTATGTGCCACTGTGTAGAACTTAAATTGAATTCCAATTAAATTGTCCAAACACTTTTCTCGACTCTCATTCATTTGTTTATACAGAACTTTCAAAGCCATAACGAATATTCAAATATTCAGTGGGAACAAAAAAAATGAGAGTCATTCATCAGTCTATAGGAGAAATAGTTCATTAAAGGTTCACAAAAGCTTTCGTTTGACATACGAGTCGGCTATATGCCGGAACGACGAATACCGACCGTTCTTTTTTGGTTTTTGTTTGATTTCTATCCTCCGTCAGTAGGACGTGGACTGTCGGTTCAACCTTCCATATAGCATTGAAAAACAGCCTTTGCAATTGATCGTAATGAAAATATTACGAGAAAAATTGCAATTAGCAGCATTTTTAATTCTCTGTGGTGAAAAGGAGAATGCTCGAAGAATGATATAAAAAATTTCATCGAATATCCATTCGCTTCACGATGTGACATAATACTCGTGTTCTACAAATGTTGAAAGCAGATTGATCTTGATAAATGCGAGAGTGAATATGAGCAAAAATGACTACGTCTAACACTATCGAAAATGTCAATTAATTAGTGTCATCCACCCTTCAGAGTGCCTGTGGTATGTATAGAACTGCAGCTTTCTGTCGTCTATTACATCCCGTCAATTAATCTTCTACACTCTCCTTCTACATCATCCCACATTCCATTTAGCTCAAACATTCGCAAGAGAAGGTTTCTTGAAGCTTCGAGAATTTCACTCTCGAGCAGGTCAACGATAACGCGGGTTATACGTATAGGTCAAAAGGTTTTTGCAAGCATATAGAACAGGTGTGATAAGAAAAGACGGTAAAAGGAATAAAGGGGAGAGGTCGAAGGAGCAGAAAATCACACGATGTGGAAGAACGTGTGCACTTGGGAAAAGAGAACGAGGGCGAACAGTCTTACCCGGTGGAAGGCAATTCGTAAGAGTCGGGAGATTTTCCACGAGAACGTGCGCACGGAGCACGGTTATTACCTCGCGGAATCAAATCTCGCGGGTGTTTGCTACGTGCTCGATGTTAATATTAGGCGTGGGCAATCCCAGGACTCTGGAGGAAGAGAGAAAGAGAAAGTAAAGTTTTGGCCTCTATCGATAAAACAGTTGGAGAATAGTTCGCTGTTTTCCCTTCCAGTGTTCCACCCCTGCTTTTTCGTTTGGATAGTCTTCGTATATAAACTCTTCATATGGTGCGACCTGATCGTAAATTCGATCACGGAAGTGGAAATGAAGTTTTTTTCTGTGATCTTAGAGAGAAAGAGAGCGAGAGAGCTTAATGCTGGCGCATGTGAGATATAGGTGTAGAAAAGTTAACCAAACTGCACGAAGTCTACGTGTAGGGCCTGCCCGAAGCATTGCTGACACAACGTTAATTTCAGATGATAGATATGGATAGGAAAATCACAATGTAAATGAGGTGCACGCGATCATGCGACTCCAGAAAGCGCAGCCCAGAAACTCCCATTGTGTACGTATGATTACAGGCGTGCATATATATATATATATCGTTTTATTAAATACAAAAGGACGTAACTTTTACCATTGGGCACGTAAGACGATCCCGGCCGATCTCTTTCACCCCGTAATACATGCAGGTATAATAAATTCTGAGGGCCATATGGTTATAGTTTCGTTTGCCTGTGGTTTCCGACTCTTCGTTACTTCCAGCTATATGCATATTCCATATCCTTTAAATATAACATACAACCCATATACACACATACGGACGAACACGTGTGCAATTTCTAGAAGAGCAATAAGACCTACCTACTCAGGATCTTCCGACTGGTTGTTATACAATTATCACATACTCCATATTCCAATTGGTTTATGGATTGGAGCATGGTGCTCGTGTCGGCGAATACACCTTTTCTTACCTCTAATTTAATTTCTGGGCTATTTGACCTGGATGGCGAATTTTCCGGACGTTTTTTTTTTACACATAATAAAGCGTAAAAATTGCTCATTCGTTTATAATTAACGAAATGTAATACGGCGAAGTAGTACGGGAATCGTTCAACGTGAACGATTATGAGTGGATAGATTAGTGAAATTCACTTTTTAAATGAAAAGGAGAAATGAAATTTCCCAGCAGAAAATCTGTTCAAAGAGTAACAAACGTAGATCGCGTTTTGATTGTAAATTTATACCTGACAATTTTTTTTCTTCTTTCATATAATCATTAGAAAGTGTATATTTCGTACATCTAAGCGACACGATCGGTAATTTTTTTAATTTTTTTTATTATCTCAACTTTGTCTCAATTAATTGGAGCCATTACGCGTTATCAGTCTAGTTTCACGCTTCGCTGGAAACTACAGTTGACTGTACGAATATCCGCTCACGCAGTTGAGAAATTTGTGGTGGCATCCAATTAAAGGTTCATTGTGTATACACGAGAGTACGATAGAGTGCATACCCGGTCGCTAAGACTACTAACCAACCAAGTATTCGTTTTCTATCTTTGTACTCTCTCAACCGTTCTCTCGAACAGTACAAAACTCCAAATACACACAAAACAAAATATATCTTCTATATATATCGCGTTTTATATGTCTTCTTCTTCTTTTTTTCTTTCCGTGCATCTATATGCTCTGGTATTTTTTTTTGTACTCGACTACATCGACTCCGAGTATCCTGAATAACTTCGGTAGATTTAAACGACTATATGGTATGCATTTGATACGAACACTCACACGGCCGGGACTATCACTTCTGGAGAGCGAGAGAATTTTTCAATTTTCCTAAAGGTTTGGTCTCATCTCGTTCTCCATCTCGCTTATTTTTTCAAATAATCCTGCGTTCCCGGCGATATATGGCTGAATGGACGATTCTAGCAAGGCTCGAGCTTTCGTCGGACGGGCAGTCTACAATCTCATGAAATTCGTATATCGAACGCGCGCGTTCAGAGAAAGGATGGAAACGAACTACAAAAGTGCAACAGAGATAGAGATTATAGGGGTGAGAGGAAAAAGGTGAGAGGATGCGGAAAAGCGGTGTGGCGCGAGAGCCAGAGCAGCAGGTGATACAGGATCGGTTTATTGGTAAAGCTTCTGTACAAACTGGACGAGAGAGCCCGTAGAACCGTATGCCGAGTACCGAAGCCGAGGGGGAAAAAAAAAAAGTATAAAAACTGATAAAACGAGAGAATTGAGCTAGTAGAGAACGATGCATGTGCGGTGAAAGGCGCGATGCATGGTCGAGGAATGAAAAGCGCAAAAGTGTGCATATGAACGTAACTATATATCTATACTCTTTATATAAACGTATATACCTGTATTACCGGATTTTGATTAGATAAAATTATATAAAGGAGGGAGGGAGTCGTTCGGATATATTGTTGCCGATTTTTCAATCCCTCGTGGCAACATTTTGCCTTATGCGAAATCCATGCGAAAACGCCTATTTTCCATGTATATAGTAACAAATCATAATATCTACAATGCACTCTCGACAGCTTTAAAAGGTTATGTATATTCGCATGTATAACTTTATAGACAAATAAATATATATATATACCTATTAATTTATGGGCACGCGTCAACGTTATTTGTTCATCGTATGTATATATCTTCTTCCATTTACAGAATATTCATAACCGGCTCTGCAATTCGCAATTGCAATGTTTGTCCCAAATGTTCGGAAACACGAAAAAAAATCTCGTCATCATCGTCACATCCGAACGCCAATTGAATCGACAATTGTACATAAACGCTCTACATGTAGAACACTTCAATATTGTTGTTTTCAATACTTGGCAGGTACGTTTATATTTTATCGCGTAGAGCACGGTGCAGATGAACAATAATATCGATAATTCACGAATATGTCGTTGCACCAATTCTCAACGGTCGTTCAACTATCGATATTTATTTTTCGTATTCACAACTCGCCTTTACAGCGGAGTAGAAATACCTGAAACACTAACTACGTGATCGTAGCTTCTTCACTAAATTTTTTTTTCTAGAACTAACTAACGAACTTTTTGAGACGTCATTAAATTTTATTTCATTTCCAAACGAAGATTTCAGAAGCTATTCATTGAAAACGTCATGTTCTGTCTGTTCAGCCGACATTTGAGGCATTAAAGTATAACATCTGTTTTCATTTGTTCTGGAAATAGTTTTCTCCATTAAATATAGTAATGGAATGAGAATATGCAATCCGTCGATGTCTTAACTCGCACAATTGTGATGATAAACATACGAAACAATTGTCTCGATTGTATATATGCAACGAAAATATGGTACAGCGAATTTCTTCAACTAAAATACACCCAACGAATGACGAGTTTGTAAGCAACAAAGTCTACAAAAACCTGCATAGAAGAATACTAATATTTTTATAGGTTGGCAAACGAGCGTTTCGACTTCTTTTTCGAATGCATTCCCGTGAGTCACACGATCGCATCCTTTTTCAGAACTTTACAAGCCCTCTAGCATGCACGCTGTTACAGATACACATAAATATACAAAGGTATGGATACATCTATATGGATGTTAAAATATACACTCGTATTTTTTTGTTTGTGACCGTACCCGCAAATATCCTTAACATGGAAAAAGATTTATACGTATATTACGTATTGCAAATATTCACGGGGGTTTCAAACGTCTTGGGTAATCTTGGAGAGACCTTCTCTTCTCACCAACGAGCCAAAACATACTGCACTTTTCTTCCTTTGCACTTCCCTTCGTCTTACATTTATGCTGAGCAAGTTTTATATCTATATCGAAGGGTGAAAACTTTTTGATTTCGTCGAGCGAATACGAGTATCAAACTTTGAATTAACTGTCGTAAAAGTACAATTAGTATATATTCTCCAGAGAATATGCAAGCTTTGCGAAACACGCGAGATAGGAGCATTTTGCATATATACTTGTGCAGTGGTGCTATTGCATAAATATATTGTTGTATGTATGTACATATATATGTATATAGGGTTTCTTTTTATCAACGCAACGTACGTGGTCTTTTTGTATGCACATCGCGTAGAACTTCAATCAAATCTCTTTTCTTGGGTTTCGACTCAATCGAATACGTGTCCCATGCGCAAACCTTCCACGACAGTTGGGGCGATCCAAGTAATTTGTAGTAAAATGACGGTACATAACTGATTTTTCTCTGCGGAATACTCATGCGATCCAAACAAACAATAAGCTCAAACAAAATCTAATGCGGAAATATAAAAATGACTACAACTATATTTTTATTGTTCAACAGTGAAATGAAATTCATTCAGTCATTTGGATTTGGATTTTTTTTACATAATCAGAGTTGAACATTGTTTCACATTTTTCATTTTTTGGAAAAAATAAACAAGTGAATTGAAAAAAAATTAATACGCGTTTGGATTCAAAGTAAAGTGTGTTTTCGATAATAAATGTTTAAATTACGCAACTTCGAAACGTATATAATAATCAATGAATATGTTTATGAGCATGACAGACAATGTCATCTTTATAAATTTTTCAAAATACGAACCAAAATGAATCATGGAGCTAAAATGTTTAAATTCGTTAAATGTAACCAGTAGTTGGAGCAAAACGATGATTTCAATAAAAATTACTTTAGTGCCAATGATGAAGCTTGGATCAAACGGTCTGTATTGAAAAAAAAAAAAAAAACGCGACAAGAAGATAACCGTTTAGTATTAGCACGTTCGGGTGATTGAACAGCATGTTAATTTATGTATATGAAGGGATTAAAGTTCTGTCAACGCACGAAGCGTACGTATGTATATGAACATGGTCGCGTACAATTTTACACGATGAAAATGCAAACGGTCGAGAGGATCGAGGAGGGAAAGTTTTGATCGAGAGTATCACTGGGAGCAGGCGCCAGAGAATGAGGAACGTCACAAATACATGGATACAGGTATACATATATGTACACTCTGCACACTCACTATATACAAATTCGCATACAGAGGACAGGGAACAGCATGAGGGACAGCGAGTTCCTAATCAGCTTATCGAAATTCCTCGTCCATCGTGCGCTCCAGCGCTTTCTCTATCTCTCTCTGCCCCTCATTCTCACTCATCTCTTCGTCGTCGTCGTGTTTCCTCTTTACCTCTCCGTTCCTCTCTTTCTCTCTGTTGCTCTTGTACGAGTGAAGGGCCTGGCCTGGCGGTCGGCCGTTTAATCAACGCGCGGCGCTGGGCAATTTCGCGAAGACCTTCGTTAATTGAACGGCCGGACTGGCCAAAAGAGGCAGAGTCGCTTCTGCTGGCCAGTGGATATAACCCTGGACCAGTGGCAAGCTTTTGCTCTCCACGGCTGTCATTATCGTTAGGTGAGCTGCTGGTCAACGTGCCACGACCATACCATCATCATGCAGCACTAGCAAAAGTCGCTTTATATGAGAGGCTTTCCATGCCAACACACCCAAAATTTCACAAATATCAAAAGTTTGATTTATTGGCTTTCTTTGTTTTTGACTAACAATTTATAACATTTTTTCTCGCTAATTGTGTAGATGTTTAAAACTTTGAAAGTAAAATTGTTTTTTGAGCTAAATTATTCGTCGAAACTCAACATATTTGGAGACACGAATTTTTGCACATATTAAAAGTACGATTTCAAAGTTATCGTTCTGCTGATAGATTTCCTTCTAAAGTTCGCCAGCCTTTTTTATTTTTTTATATGAGGTACCCAGAAAAATCAGATACAATCCGTTTTTTTTTCGTTTCCATATGCACGTTGGCTAAAGTCGAAAAAAGAATTTCTAACAAATTGATTAACTTTTTAAATAACATTGTCGGACGTTGTTTAATCCTCGATTTTTCTTCGATAATTTTGTATCACGTTAGTTAAATTATCGTTTTTCTCAAAACAATGACATTATGTCTAGAGCTTATAAAAAAAAAAACTATATAAGATTCCGGGACGGGGTTTCGTAAAGCTTCAAAGATATTAAGTGTGCCTAAAAGTACTCTAGAAACGTATATGCATAAGGCTAAGCTGACATATGGATGAGCAGTTGCAAGTTAAACTTGGTAGAAACCTCAAAAATTTCTGGGATTCTGCGTCAAGAATCTCTTTGCGGAAGTATCGGATTCCATACTGTTTTTGGAAAAAGGCCATTGTCTTGTTCGTTTCGAAGTAACTGTTTCTTCGTTGACTCAACAGTTTGAAAATTTGTGAAGAAAAAATAAGTATCCCATCAGTTTTCATCGATTAAATTGTGACGCGTTTTTTTTTTCTTTTTTTGCAACTATGGAAAAGTATCGCAATCTTTGATGGCCTTCTCCGATGTACAATAGCAGGACAATGTACTTTTTATTTCGTTGTCCAAACGCTCATACTTGTTGTCCTCCCGTATATACGATCCGCGGAGTTTGGAGGAGAAAATTGTGAACAAAGAATGGGCCACATTGCAGGCGGTATAAATAATCCGAGACGGTGTCTCGTATACTGCAGAGAAGAGACAGCTGCAGTACACGAATCGTTCTGTATACGTTCGTATATATATTTATATATATAGATATATAAGTGGGCACCTGCAGCCCAGGTTATAAAGCCAAGCGCTCGTGCGTGTAATACTTTTTTTTTATATCTTAAGCACGAAGGGAACGAGCTTAAAGATTACTGTCCGCACCAAGAAATGACCGTCGGGTAACCTAAAATCGATGAAAAAAAAAAAAACGCTTAAAATATAAATCGAAATTCTTCTATTTCGACTGCCTTTCCAAAAAAATCTCAGTCCCCATTTGGAATGCGGATCCCAAGTCAATTGAATGAGTCGAGTGAGTCCATTCACAAATTCTAAAGGATTTTGCATCATAAATTATAAGTCGGTAAAATGCCTGCCATCGAGGGTTTCCCTTTGGTCGACATTTACCCTGTGGCAAAAATTTAATTTGTTCAAACATGTGCAGGCTTCAGAATGCTACAGAATTCTCTCTCTTTCTCTATTTTTATTCCCTTTTCCCTCTTTCTTTGCAGCTACCGCCAACTTTTATTTAACTGTATCGTATTTGCCACGGGCGAAAGGAAACTGCATAACACTTTCTTGATAGATCCGGTACCGAACTAATCTCCTCCGGTGGCAATTCGAGCACGCTTAAAGCCGGTCACCAGAGGCACTCGGGAATACATCCCTCTAGCTGCGATATAATGAGTCAGTCAGTGCACGGCTAGAAGGCTATCATCCACACGATGAGAAACGTCCATCGAAGGCACCTGGGGCCTTACACCGTCTACTCAGACATCACACAGAAGTGATGGATTTATGAATGTGAAGACCAACCGCCTGATGGGATTCCGGTATAAAGAATTGGATACATTTTTTAATTTTCATTGGTCTTTAGCCGAGATTCGAACATTAACCTACTGGACCGGATAAAAAACGAAAGAGATTTTACATTGATGGTATTTTTAAATGAAAGTTCTTAACAATGCAGAATTCTATGATAAAAAGAACAAAGTACTTTGAAAAGAAATTGATGGGTCGGCGTATCTCAAATTGGCTCGAACTGGAGAAAAGTCTTGCAAACAATTGCTTTGTAGCATTGACAAACGTATCAAGGTTGAACTGTTCAGAAACATGAAAAAGTTATATCGTTTTACAGTTGGTGGAAAGTTTCATCGAAAGTTATTATCCCCAAGGGAAATCGTCACTGCTCGTTCGATGCTCTTCCCCGATTATATCCGGACAGAAAAGCTGTCCGCTTTTCCGAGCTAAACTCGCTCGAATATAAAACCAAAAAATGCCCATAATATTCATACTGCTAAAATTGCATTTACGTCCATGTACGTGTTATTACCTTTTATCATTATTGTATAAAAAATAACGAGCTCGATGTAGTTGGAAAAATGTCGATGTGAGTCGAATCACAATTTTGCTGGATATTTACAGTTCATGGACAACAATTAGTCAATCCCAAAACCATGTTGTTATAAAAATATAAATGTGAAATATTTTTCATCGTTATTTCAGCCCGAACTAACGTTATATTCCCGGCATTATTTTTGAGGGGTCAACGAAAATGATAGAATTTAGCATCGAGAAAAATGTCAACAGTAAAATTCAATTTGTCGTCAGTTAAAAATTCTGGAGCTATTTGGATCGAACACGGCCAGGCGTACAGTTTTTTTTTTTTTTTTGTGAACTCGCCGACCGTGTTACCGAACGAGTTAACACATTTAAGCACACATATTATACGTATATACGACAAACATCCCTTTTGGATGAGTTACTTGATCTCAGGGGAACAGGACGACCTAGAAAGTCCTCGTTTTCAAACGCTGCCTATAAGAAATAAAAAGTTAACGAGAAACTCGATGCGCCCACAGAAAGTGGCATTCAGAGTTTTGGAAGAATGGCCCGGTGTTTCGTACCAGTTGCCTACAACCCTTGGTTCTCATATGTGGTTTATATATTTTTTGTATACCGTCGACCAATATGAAGATCAGTGTTGGGGCATACAGGCAGCATGAGCTTGTTTCCCCTTTACAATGAGAGAGGAAGAGACAGGGAGAGAGAGAGAGAGAGAGAGATAGAGAGTAGAGAGAGAGAGAGAGAGAGAGAGAGCAACCAACCAACCGGAAGGGAATCGAGAAGGTTCTCTCGTCCCTCAATTAGCCAACTTGGTGGGATTATTGCTCAATGAGCTAATAGCCGACTTAATGAGCCACGATTAAGTACCTTTAACGGTATATAAAGGTATAACATAACATATATTAATACACCTGGGTCTGGATAGTCGTACATAGTATGCTTTATATACATTTGTATGCACGACTAGCTCGTCAACGTTCAGACTAAACTGTCATTATTTATTTGCTAGGTAATCAAAGATTTTTTTAAATGTTTTCACTGCTCATTAGCCAAATCTCCGCTAACTTTAATTGATGAGCAACATTAATTAATTAATTAATTTTCAACTATTCAACCACTTGAATCGTTTGATTGTATTAATATTTTCTTTATAAATAAATAAAAAAATCTAAGGATTTAAAGCAACGGATTTTCTACAATAAAAGATGCGAGCATAAAAAAACGATTAGTTTTCATTGTAACAATAAACCTCGCGTGTTTCGTATGTATAACGTACGATAGGTCCATTTTGCAGCGTGTGAAAATGTATATGAAAGGAGTGAATCATGTGAACTGGTCTCGCGACAGCTTTACCTATGTATATTGCACTTTCGCTTAACGGTTGAAGAACACGCAGAACTTTTGAGCACTCCCAAACTCCATAACCACGCTCTTTTGTTCGAGCCTTTATTTTTCATCGAGAGCAGAAGAGAAAGAGTGAGTAGGTGAAAAATAGAGTGCCGTTTCTACGGATTGTCGTTTCTTTTGTCTTTTTATCGGGCGTCCGATTATAATACACTCAGAGAAAAAAAAAACATCACGTATAAAATCGAGCATTTGATTAAAAAACGTCATAAATACTAATGAATAACGAATGATCGTAAAATGACAATTCAAAACAATTTAGAGGTACAAGAAGGGTCGAGAGAAGGGTTACATGGTGTGTTATTTTTCGAATCGATAAATATAAATATGAGTTTGGTTCAACTCCTTTTTCATTTGTGATGATCGTGTAGCAAATTTGTACAACCTTTCCATCCTGTCCAGTCAGTTACGAGTCAATTTAATCAAACGGATGCAAAAATAGATTTGCACAATGAAATTATTTCTTTTTCAATCGTAATTCAATCTTTGCACGTTTTCAACTCGTATATCATTTTATTCGCATTAAATACCAATATGAATTGAAAGTCCGATACTTTTTATTTAAAGCTCAAATATAAATAGACTAACTAGACATATTGATCTGTTAAGAAAAAGTCGAATCGAATTAACAAATTTTTCAATATCGTCGTGAGTTATCAAAAATAGAGACATCAAATTTACCTCATGTTCATTCGATCTGATCACGAATACCAACACCTAACTAACATTGTTTCTCACGTTAAGCATATATTCTAAAGTTACGATCAAACGTTTTATTTGCTAAAGAACAACGAATCATTAATTGTTTTATTATACCGAAATTTCGCGCGAAAAAAAAAAGTTATACGAGACTGAGGAGACTGAGGCAGTTGAGGAAAATGTGCAGTACACCGAAATACGTCTATTTGTTTTGAATGGACTTTTTCATGGTGACGTACATGCTCGGGGTTGAAGCTAATAAAAAAGTTGTTATTACAGTTATCGTACACAATGGTATTCCGTTTATAAAGACAGAGGAAACAGTTAGACAGAGAAAATGCCTGTGCGGTTTTATTATCACGTGTTTGCTGAACGTGAATATATACACAAACATACATGCCCCCCCCCCCCTCCCGCCACACGCAAAACGCGCGCACACACACACAGACACACACCTATAAAGACGCACATCCTTGTCGGGTAATTCGTCGACGTAATCCATTTTGGAGAATACTGAAGCCATAATTGAGAGAGAGAGAGAGAGAGAGAGAGAAAGAGTGAGGGAGAGAGAGAGAGGGAAGAGAGGAACGATCGCGTTAATTATTCTTTTACCGAGATGAGCGCAGCTCGGCGGCCTCATTGTTGGTCGGCCGTGTGCATCTCTATCCATTTCATCCAAACCATGGCTATACAACGGATCAACAGCCAGCGCATATCCTGCCTCTGACAGTTCTCCTGCCGCAAATGTCCGCACCGATTAATTATAACGAGAAAAATCGCGTAATCGGACCGAGGATGAAAGAGCATTTTGCGGACACTCGTTGTCCGAGTTGCGCACGTATATGTCATTAATACGCTTCGTCGAATCAGGATGAACACATTTGCTGGTTTTTATCTTTTATTTTTTTTCATTTATTAATGGTGATGTGTTTCATTCGAGGTCATTCATAATTCAATAGTGGTGTTGGCGTGAAAAAAAAAAAAAAAAAAAAAAAAAAAAACATTATATTCAAAAGTTTTCCTGCCAGTACTCTAAAGTGACGGTCATCGTTGATACATTTTTTCCTGAAGCTGAAATAGTGATTATGGGGCATTATGAAATATCCAATTGTCTATAGAATTTCAACTCTCAACAAAAATGGTTTTTGACGTCCTTTAAAATGCTAGAGCAGCGAAAATGTGTAATTTTGTACTTAACTTCTGAAAATGCAAGTGGACAAATTTTACCTTTTAATTATTATTACCGAAATGTTCGACGAAATGTTAATCTATTCGAAAAGTGTACAACGGATAAATACTTTTCAAATTCCCAACAATGAAAAATGTTCGTTTTTCATCCAATCAAATGTCCGATTTTAAGGACATTTTAAAAATAAAACCAATATTTATGAAATACATAACCATTAAAACAAGAAGTTTTGGCTACGACAAGAAGTGCTTAAAATGAGACTTTCGTCAAAGTTTATGTACTTTGTCACTTCGCCACTAGCTATACTCAATTTTTTCAGAATCGATCTTCTGGGGGCTTGTGAATTTTCTGAATTTCAACACTGGATGCAGGTCACGATTTTGTTAGGTAGAGGCTTAAAAGTATTTGAAAGCGTGCCACTTCAATCCACTCCCAAACAAACTTTGGGATTAGTCTCAATTCTTGTAGAATGCCCAGGGTAAGTCTGTGAGAAATGGCTACTGAAAAGATTTCTGCACATAAAGTTCAATAGAAATTGGCTATCTCTCTCAGACTCACCCTGGGGGTGATCAAACATTGACATTTTCATCCAGCTTTGGGTCAGAACTCGGTCATTGATCGAGCTTTTGCAGCGAAACTCACTTTACCGTTTCTTTCATAGTGTTCATTAAAATTCGTTCAAGTGGAGCAATTTATTTAACTTTTAAGTTCTACGTAAAAGATGAAAAAGAAGAGATATTTTGAATATAAGCTCAAGGAGGTCATATTTCTATGATTCCAAAGTGTTTCCCTTTTCGCCATTTAATTCTGTATCGATTGCATCTTTTACCTAGAACCTTGACGACTTATTCAGTAAAATCCTGATCACGGGTTGTAATGAATGCATCAGGAGTAATAATTGCGAAAAATAAAGAAGTAAAACTGCGAGCTATTGCAAGTGTACCAAAACACCATTTTCTTCGGAAATATCGCAAATTTCAGAGAAAATACATAATTATATTTCCGTATTGAAAGCACGTGAAATACACAGCTTTTATGTTGATAATGGAACTTCATCGAATCCTGGTGGAATGTATACACCCTTCCTCACGACATATATACATAAATAAATAACATATAGTCAATATAGACCATCGATTCATGCATATACCAACAAATCGAGAGTAATACATCATTATATACATCTAATAAAAAATGGCAATCCCGATACTTCGTGTAACAAAAGAAATTCATGGAATTTTTATTAAATAAATTATTACGAAGACTCTTAATCCGGAATAGTAAATTTTGCAGATGAAATGTAACGTATAAAGGAAGAATTGCCAAACTCAAGAATCAGAGAGTGAACGAGTAATGTGTAGTGCGAAGGCAAATGGCAGATAATTGCAATCGTTTTTAAAAGTGCGTGACTTTTAATTGAATACTTCACATGATATTTTCGGCACCAAAAAGTGATGAAAGAAGCAAAGAAGTTTTAAAAAATCTATGGGATATGAAGTTATGAGGAATGCAGTGTACGTGCGACAAATCGGGTTTAACCCACGCTCCGGGATCCCATTAGGGGTGTCGGTTGAAAGAGCTCTGTTCTCTCATGCTGTACTATTATATGCTGTAAAATGCAAACCACAGGGCTGTCGGCAGAGCCTCGAATGTGTGTGTGTGAGAGCATATATGTACGATCGTAGATATATACGTTTTCATATGTATACGAAGGTATCGCACACACGATGAGCTCGCCCCCTCGTTAGCGTACGTGACATACTCGTAATGACTAAATGTGGACGTCGGGGAGCCTTCACGCTCATACGTTCATCTCTTCTCCAGCTTCCCTTTTCTCTCTCTTACACGCATGCCAAACACATCACCAGATGATATATCTGGTGTTTTATCCATACAGGGTGAGCATATATCGATAGTTGAAAAGTAAAATGGTTTCATAATCACGCGGGTTAAGTGCAAAAGGTTACATTCTTTACTTGATAACACTCGATATCCAAATATACATAAAAAAAAGAGAGGGAAGGATATAAATTCGATCTCACATATTCTGTGATTTATTTCTATCAAACCTCGTGTGCAATATATGTTTTTCAAGCACTTTCTATTCGAACCTCACAGGAAGCTTGCCCCTCCTCGCTAATTCTTACTCTATATCGCACTTGTCATAACTTTTCCAACCGAGTATTAAATATTATAAAATCTACGCAGAGCGTGATGAGCATATTATAAATGCCTCAATGCTCGTTAATTGCTGTTTTATTACCTTTCGTATATGTACATGTTTCTATCCCATTTTCCCGTGTCCACAATCCTCCATTGCTATTATAAACATGATCACGTAAAGTGTTCGATTATTACGAAGCTTAGTATGGTAATGGATAATATTTTGGGGCTGTTGCGAAATAGATGAAAGTATCATGTTCCATAGAGCATTCAATTGAATTTTCAACTATATATTTAAGGTTTGGCTGAATTGTGTTTTGATGTAATTAATTAAGTTAAATTACGGCTACAATTGCACTACTAATTATCAAGAATATAAGTGACTCAGCATTTTCGCATAGTCGACAAAATAACATTTTTAACGTATACTATTTCATCGACATTAATGTGATATTTCAAAACAGTCTATGCGGACGAATCAGTGAAACAAAAGGATCAACCTTCATATTTGATTATTAATAGTCATCTATTTTCTATTTTTATTTTATTTTTCTTAATACTTCGGACTATTTTTTATTTCAACTGAAAAGCATATATTGCCTCCACAGAAAATCCTTTATGTTACCGTACAAACGATCATGGTGTACATAGCACAGTCGTAAATATTGTTCATTGACACCCTTTTTGAATATCGAGACTGTTATGGGGTTTACACTGGTCCCTTACACGCGTTACCAGTAGCCGATGAAGCGTGAACGGAAACCCTCTGTGTGAATTTTCTCTGTTTTCCCAAAGACTCTATTCATAGTGGTATATATGTTGTACGTTTGACAAATATATTTCGCACGTGTGGCGCTTGAGTTACGCGTTTATGGTGAATACAGAAGTGTTATTCTCCATGTATAAATATCAACAGAAAAACACCCTCACGGAATATAGGGATCACTCGAGGCCTCCAGCAAAGTTTCATGAAAGAGGCCTGAGTTTTGACGAGTCCTCAAGTTTTTACTCTTGTTGACATTGTATATACTATATAAATTTTCATTGGGCCATAGTCAAGTTACGAGTCCAGTTTTTCGATGTCTCGCAGACTTTTATCACACATTTATACACCGTATTTATGTACGAATGAGATTCAGCCATATATTATGTCTTTGTATACGTAATATGAAGATTTTCACGCCACTTTTATGTTCATAAATCCTGATCCTATCAATTTTTCGAATTTGTCATATATGTACCTTAATACAAAAAAAAGCGAACATGATTTTATCAGATTTTTCGGATTGCTTATTTTTGATGATATGACACGCTGTTGAATTTTTGACTTATAACTAAAGAATCTGCTCCTATCTATATATTTAACGTTTTAAAAAACGAATTCTCTTTAAATTCTTAATAAAAATCTATTTTTCTTCGAGTGGTGTATTTTGATTTTTCGGTTTAATCTTTTTCCTATCTGGGTGAACTTGTGACATTTTTATTTTTTAAGAATACAATGGTCTATTCTTTTCAAAAGCACTTTGAAAATGGAGTAAACTAGTATTTGATCTTATAACATCGACAGTTTTTGAGTCGGTACTCCACCATTGTAGTTCAAATTTTAAAAGGTCGAGGAGGAAACTTGCTTTTTATTACATTTTTTTGCCTCTACCTTATGGATCGAGGCAGCGTATCTAGGAAACTATTGTTAAGATGATAAAAATAAATATAACGTTTTCACTCTCATACTTATTTAAAGTATTTTTGGAAATTGAATTGTTGTTAAAAATGGTAATTTCATATTTCAACATAATATATTTATTTTCATTGCATTTTGGAACTAGGATTCATCGGGCGTCACAAATGTTTAGTTTCTTCGATTATTCAATCGATCTAGATGTTTCAGAACTTTAAGAAAGTTGACAGCAATAATTCGAAAATACTTAACTATAGCAATGTAAATGAAAAATTAAGACAGCCTTGCATAAAAGTCCACGTGGTTTAAAAAAAAAAAAAAACGAATCATTGGGAAAAAGTGTGCTACCAAAAAAATTAATAAATCACGAGTAATTTCAGCCACATATAGAGTTACACCTAATGACTTTGTGACATAGGAAGGCCGTAATCCTGATCATCTTTTTGTGTTTCATTTCAGACGATAAGCCCTTCCACTTATGAGCAGGTATGATATTAAATGAGTATATTTCTATATCTATATCGAGGCGTGCATTGTATTCTATAACGTGCTGTAAGCTCTCCCCCGTGTTATATAACAGCGTCACTATATTTGCGCGTTCACCACGCGGTATTTCCTATTTCATGCTCACACGTCAAAAGCTCTCAGCTATATATGCTCAACTACCCTCGTTCTTCTACGCGCCCTCGCACATTATTTGTTCGTAGAAATTACTTTCAGAGCGCGTGCTTTCGGTCACTGCGCTCCCTTCATCATTATACTATACACATATGAACATATCATGAGTTCCTCAACCCATACTTTTGTGAAAAGAAAGTAGGAGAAGAGAGAAAAACAAAAGTTCTTCACACTAGAACCTACAACCTCAACAAGGTTGTAACTTTTCTCAAGTTATACATCAGGTGGGTTGAACGAAAGGAATGATGCCTCTGCCAATAAAACTTTCAATAAAATCAGGACTAGACCTTTTTTTCTTTTCTAAACTAAAGTTACTCAGCTTCATTCTATATTTTGCGGTAACTTGTGAGGAAAAGGTTTGAAGCAAATTGTTGATTTATTTTTCTCTTCGTACATGAATTTTTTCCATAAATCATGATTTTATGCCTATATACCACCGAGCATCTAATAAATTGAATAAATCACTTACGAAGAAAAAATATTATTACTTTTCTTGCCCTTGAGTTCCCCGCACAACGAGATTTTCTTGTTCAACTTTGAGCTATGACATACTGCTGAAATCCCCTAATAAAAAGTTCTAGGGTCACGATATATTTCGATTGTGATTGACGCCCTTTTATTCGTTCTGTGATTGGTCGGTCGGTCGGTTGGTTATGTACCGTGCTTCAGGTCGTTTGGCAGTCGCACTCCCGCTGTCATTTTGACATTTGCGTGAATACGCCTGCGGTTATATGTTCCTCTCAGAACAAAACCCTTTTTCACATGTATGAGAGTAGTAGTAGTAGTAGTAGTTAATATAGTAGTAGTTCATGAAAGTAGTATATTTTTGAAATATTAATTAATTTTAAGACAAAAAATTAGATCACGTCTACTTTTATCAACAGCGTGTAATGATATGGCCCAGAGATAAGCAGCACATTTGGATAAAAAAGAATTTGTATTTGTGTATAAAATAACATAACGAATAGTTTTTCAGTCTCCACTTTTTTTTAACTCGAAATGAAAAAGAATTTTTCGTACATTTCAGCTTGAAATGGAATATCATGTTTATGACGTCATTCACATTTCAAATTGAATTTTTTTTTATTATTTTCGAATAATAACAGATTCATCGTAGGATAATTCTGAAAATACGCGGATATTACAAGGAATCGAATTATAAATCGTCAGTATGGAGCAAGAGGAAAACTGTTCATAAGGTGCGAGGTGAGATCGCAGAATCCAAAATTTTGTGGTCAAGGTTGATTTTTCGAAATTTCAGTGATTAGGTCGACGGTTCTTAGTTGCTGAAATCCAGATGGACTATGTCATGGTTTTTGATGACCACGTCGACAACTGCGTGGTTTTCGTTGTCTAGGTCACCGACTTCATGGTTTTTGTTGTCAAAGACGACGTATCCACAGTTTTTGCTGTCTAGGTCGACGTCTCCCATAGTTTTCGATGTTTATATTTCTCCATGTTTTCCCATGTCTAGGTATATTTCTGCATAGTTTTCGCTGTCCAGCTTAAGAGCTCCATAATTTTCGATGTCCAGGTACGTTTTCCCGTGGTTGTCGGGGTGTAGGTATATTTCTCTACAGTTTTCGATGTCCAGGTCAACAGCTCCATACTTTTCGCGGTCCAGGCATATTTCTCCGTGGTTTTCGATGTCTAGATCGACGGCTCCATAGCTTTCGATGTCTAGGTATATTTATCTATGGTTTTCGATGTCCAGTCATATTTCTCCATAGTTTTCGATGTCCAGGTATGTTTCTCCATAGTTTTCGCTATCTAGGTCGACGGCTGCATGGTTTTCGATGTCTACGTCAACGGCTCAATGGTTTTCACTCTCTAGGTCGACGGCTCCATAGTTTTCGATGTTTACGTATATTTCTCCATGTTTTCCCATGTCTAGGTATATTTCACCGTAGTTTTCGCTGTTCAGGTTGACAGCTCCATACTTTTCGATGTCCAGGCATATTTCTCCGTGGTTTTCGATGTCTGGATCGACGGCTCCATGGTTTTCGATGTCCATGTATGTTTCTCCGTGGTTCTCGATGTCTCGGTATATTTCTATACAGTTTTCGCTGTCCAGGTTGACAGCTCCATACTTTTCGATGTCCAGGCATATTTCTCCGTGGTTTTCGATGTCAAGATTGACGGCTCCATAGCTTTCGATGTTCAGGTATGTTTTTCCGTGGTTTTCGATGTCCAGGTATGTTTTTCCGTAGTTTTCGATGTCTCGATATATTTCTCTATAGTTTTCGCTGTCCAGGTTGACAGCTCCATACATTTCGATGTCCAGACATATTTCTCCGTGGTTTTCGATGTCTAGATCGACGGCTCCATAGCTTTCGATGTCCAGGTATGTTTTTCCGTGGTTTTCGATGTCTCGATATATTTCTCTATAGTTTTCGCTGTCCAGGTTGACAGCTGCATACTTTTCGATGTCCAGGTATGTTTCTCAGTTGTTTTCGATGTCTAGATCGACGGCTCCATAGCTTTCGATGTCCAGGTATGTTTCTCCGTGGTTTTCGATGTCTCTATATATTTCTCTATAGTTATCGCTGTCCAGGTAGACAGCTCCATACTTTTCGATGTCCAGGTATGTTTCTCAGTTGTTTTCGATGTCTAGAATGGAGATGTCTAGGTATATTTCTCTATGGTTTTTGATGTCCGGGTATATTTCTCCATAGTTTTCACTACCTAGGTCGACGGCTCCATAGTTTTCTATGTCCAGACATATTTCTCCGTGGTTTTCGATGTCTAGATCGACGGCTCCATAGCTTTCGATGTCCAGGTATGTTTCTCCGTGGTTTTCGATGTCTTGGTATATTTCTCTACAGTTTTCGCTGTCCAGGTTGACAGCTCCATACTTTTCGATGTCCAGGTATGTTTCTCCGTGGCTTTCGATGTCTAGATCGACGGCTCCATAGCTTTCGATGTCTAGGTATATTTCTCTATGGTTTTTGATGTCCGGGTATATTTTTCCATAGTTTTCACTACCTAGGTCGACGGCTTCATAGTTTTCGATGTCCAGACATATTTCTCTGTAGTTTTCGATGTCTAGATCGACGGCTCCAGAGCTTTCGATATCTAGCTATATTTCTCTATGATTTTCGATGTCCAGGAATATTTCTCGGTGGTTTTTGATGTCTTGATCGACGGCTCCATAGCTTTCGATGTCTAGGAATATTTCCCTATGGTTTTCGATGTCCAGGTATATTTCTCCTTAGTCTTCGCTATCTATCGGTCGACGGCTCCATGGTTTTTGATGTCTAGGTCAACGGCTCAGTGGTTTCCAATGTCTGGGTATCGACATCATAGTTTTCGACATCCAGATCGACGACTCTATGGTTTTTAATGACACGGAAGATGTCGAAGTCACGGAAGACCATGAACAAATATCAACGGACGCCGATAACTGTGAAGATGTCGACCTAGACATCGCATACAATAAAACACCCACCTGGACATCGGAAACCTATGACAGTGACACGTTGATCTCGACCCCATAATAACTATGACGGCGCCGATCTAGACACCGAAAACCATGAAGCTGTCGATCGAGACACCAAAGACCATGGAGACGATCGACCATGATAACATCAACATGCAGAAAGAGAATCTTGAGAAATCGGTCAAGCCACGAGATATTCGACCCCGTGCGAATTTGCTTCCATGGATTCACACCTTAGAGATCGCCTTCCTCTTGCTCCTACCTAGCAAACTTTAATCTATTCTTTGCTTAGGGAATTCAAACTTATTCATATGAAAATACTTTAATCTTCAAAATAATTGAGCTGTTCCCCAATGTACTTCGAGAAAATTCAAGAACGAGAAACACTTTGAGTTTTAATTTGATTTCAACATAAAGTTAAATCAGAAAATAAACATTTGAATCAGGTGCGTAAAATATATTTCGCCCTCGAAGTATCATAGATTTGTGAATTAAATAAATTTCATGATCCAAAAAAAGATTTCACAAAGTGAGGAGTGTTGCATCGGCATTGGTAGTTTATCTAGACTGTACTGCACAGCCTGAATATGCACGGATCGGATAAAGGGTCGTCTTACCCTACACATTGAGTGGCTCGCCCCAAAATATGATGCAACACTACCAGGATGCCATGGGAATCGTACGAAAATTCGGAAAACCGGATCCCTTTTTTATGATGATTTGTAATCCAACCTGGCGCGATATTTATTTGACGATACTTCCGAAAAACTGTATACTAGCGTAGACAGTACCGAGGATTGTGGTGATAATAACGCGATCAATGAAACAATTTTGCCCGAATATTTGAATACACTTTCACCTTCAAGTTTACCGCCTCGCGACCTCCATTTCAGGAAGTATGGCATTTTCATGCTTATTAGAAACTTGATCATCAATGAAAGTTTATGCAATGGTACGAGATGACTAATTTTGAAATTAGGTAATACGGGTTTACGATGAGAGATTTTGTCTGGTGACAAAGAGAGCTACATCGTTTTCTTGCATCGCATTACTCTTTCCTGTGAAAATGACTGTTCCTTCTCTTCCCAGCGACGTCAATTTCTTGTAAAGGTAGCTTTTGCTATAACTATCAACAAATCACAGGGACAAACTTTTGACAAAATCAGTATCGATCTTCGTAAGGGAGTATTTAATCATGGCCAACTATACGTAGCCTTTTCGCGAGTGCGTTCTTGGGAAGCACTCAAAGTTTATTTTGGAACCCAACGAAATGGAAATATTGTTAAAAACTATGTATGCAAGGAATTGTATCGTTGATAAAAAACGCCAGATTGTTATCCACATTTTGGATCATTTTGGACATCAGTTTTGAATTCATGTATATATATTATTGTGAAAAGAAATAACCACATTCAAAATGAAAGATATTTATAACGCTCATTAAACTTTTTTTCGGGTCGACTACAACTATCGCTTCTCTTTTTATTTAAAATTTGGTGCAGAGAAAAAAAATGTTAGAGCGCTGCAGCGCCACTAGGAAACCGTTCGCGCGCGGGAGCGCGCGTGATGAACCCTAGTGTCATAAAAACTCCATGAAAGTTTGGGTTACGGAAAATTTCGTGGGAAAAAACGGATCATTACGTCATTTACGCGTATCAGACACTGATTTTCCGATAATTATTTTATTCGCTTCATTCACGGGAGGTCCATAATTCTACAAGTTTTGTGGGAACTCTGGTTGTAATAATAATCCGACTCTGATCACGCAGTGATGAATTTACCTTTTTCGGCTTTTTTCTCCCGTTCTTTTCTGACATTCGACAGCATGTTTGGTAAGTTTGCTCCAATTTTTCAAGTACTCAACTCATCCAACTCAACTCGAGGCTTTTTTCCTCATTCCCGGCTAGTATCTCGCTTCAAAATATACATGTATATCCATGAATAAATGGAATGAGCGAGAAAGACCAAAAGGGATATGATAATATTATGGTTTCATTGAAGGACTGCAAAAAATGCAGATTCCAGTTATGCAGACGTACCAACGTGTTCCTCGTCACCTTTTTCTCCTTACTCTAATGAATCTTACTTAAATAAATGCAAAACTTCATACACACATATAATGTAAGGTATTCCGTACTATTCCACCTGTAGAACATAATTCCAACAACTTTCGATCGTACTAAATTTTGGTATATTACTAGATATTACATTATAGGAACGATTGAATGTAATTCGTGAAAACACGAAATTTATTTCAATTATATTCCAAGTCATTTTAAAGTTTTGATTGTTCAAAAAATTCCAGTTCTAAGAATATTGAAAGACTTTGAATATTCGTTACATTAGAACCAACAAATTTTCATTTGCATCAGTTTATAAGTTGATTATACTCATAAGTATTATTAACGAAGTATAAAACTGGTAGAATCTCCTCAATCTCTGAAGCATTTACTTAGAACCCTGTAGCTATTTTCGTTCTTTGATTATCTAAAATAGGTCCGCTTTTCAGTACGATTTTTTTGTACTATATCATTAGGGAAAGCCTTTTGTCTAGACAGTTTTATCGACCCGTTTCGTTTGCTGCAAAGTTATATATTATATATGTCATCACACTAATAATTCAATCGCTCATTTGGTCTTAATCACTGTGTACTCATTCTTCACCGCATACTCATAAACGTACAAACTGATTCGAGTTCTAAGGGAATGGTGTGCAATTGTATTTTTTTTTTTTTGGTACATCGTATAACAGAATCGTTTTTATAATGGATTCTTTGTATTTGTTTATAAATAAAATGTAACAAGAATTCATTGCGTTTGAATCTCCATATTTGTAAGATCGTCGATCGAAATCCATGTTATAATATACCAGTCATTCAAACATCATAGCTTAAATTCGATTGTATGATCTACTGTCTATAATATATACGTTCGTTTATCCACTGGCATTATATATGTAGACAATGCCGAGATTGAATGCTCAATAATATAAACTGAAAGGGCCAGATATTCATTTTCGTTCTACATGACATCGCCTACGAAAAAATATTACCAAGATGGCTGATGGTATAACAAAACAAGATGGTATAACAAGATCAAAACAAGACCCTTAGCTCCAGACTTATAGCAAATCCTCGGGAAGCACGTCGTTAACGACAAAATATAAACGTACCATCAATAAGAATTTTGTTTGAAATTTTATGCTCGAATACATTCACTCTACGCCTTATTGTTACATCTCTTATCATCTTAACATCATGCGTGGTTTTGTTAACTTTGATGATTCATAACTCGCATCGGAAAGGTCGAATTAAAACACAATATTGGACTTTTCAATACAGGAAATTGACCCGTTTATTGTCTCTGCGTTTATTTGGAGGATTCGTGAGAACACATATAGTCGAAAGCTCTGAGTTTTCTGTTTAACGTTCTGCTGTTTACTCATCTTTTGATTTTCTAATGGAGTATTATATCCTTTCTGGACAGAAGAGAGACTCGAGACTGTGTATACTCGTCGTAGACAGAGAGGATTCAGTGCACGGTTGGAGTATGGTCGGGAGAGTGAGCTTTGGCCCAAATAACTAAAAATCCTCAAGTATCGATCAGAAATGTAACCTTGCTATTATTTAAATCGGTTCAGTCGAACTCTATTTATACGAAAAAATAAAGAGAAAGAGAGAAAAAAACTTTCATATTTCATATGAAAGTTCATCACAAAAAGAAAAATCTATTATCAGTAATTGTTTTTTTGCATTCATTGATATTATTTATTTTTATTAAAAGCCATCGATCAATAAACAATTAAAATATTTCTTGCTGTTTTCAATCCTTTGGCGATTTGCCTACTTTTATCACGGTTTTTTAAACACTTACTATTCCGGCTTAAATAGTCCAACTTTAATTTATCACGGTTGATTTTGAAACCTCAAAATGTTTGCAAATGATTGTTTATCATTAAAGAAGAAGCCAAAAATTGTGATTAACAGAGAATCAAAAGTTAATAATAGAAGTTTCGACGAATATAAAGAATAATACGATTTTCGAGATCAATAAGTTGTGCTCTTCAGTGCAATATTGAAAAAAATAAGATGAAACTATCTGAAAAATTGCAACATATTAAATTGTTAATGCTCGAATAGTCTTCGTACAGGGGAACTGAATCGTGAGAGAAATTTCTCTAGGGCTTTGACCTCTCAACTTGGCGAGTTCGCAATTTCTTGGTTCAGCTACGACTAAATGTGTTCACTGAGATTTATAGAGCTATACATTTTCGCGTATCCGTGTATGGACAGTCGAGCTTTGACACGACTTATTTTTGCGTGTGGAAAAAGAAGAGCAAGAGATGGTGGCCACCTTCTGATACTAAAAAGCTCTGAGGGCCGTCGTTGGTCGACTAGGCGCATGCAAAAGATAGAGACGTTGCCCTCGGCTATGTACATTTGCCAGTTCTGTCAAATAAAGGGTATGTATCCGTATATTTGAATTAAAGAGCAACGAGAAAGCAACCGTTAAATCTTCGTCGAGACTGTTCCATACGATCTTTTTACTTTTTCTCATCATTTTTTCTATAGTAGAATTGATTTGAATAACCTTCGTGTATTGAATTTTATTAAGCGTGCTTTCACAGTTGTTAAAAGTTCTGTTTTTTCTGTGCAAACGAATCGTATGAATGAAAAAAAAAGATAGTTTTTCCAATAAATGTGTGCAACCTTTGTTGACAGCGATTAATATTAGGTCAGTGTGTTGTTTCATTATATTCTCATGTGTTAAACTGCTGCATAGGGAATCAGTACTTGGATGGGTGACCACTTCGCTCATGAACCGATTGCTAGACATTTTTCTCAGTTTCTGTTAGTCTCGACCAATTGAAACATAGCCACCAATATCGTCGGGGGTTTTTAACGATTTCTCTGATGAATGATACACGATAGTGAATTAGACAGGAATGGCGGCAAGCCATTCTTCTTTGAGGCCTCACAAGAACATGGAGTTCAGTGACGTAAAAGACGAGTAGGGCTAAATTGATGAGAAGTGGATTGTGAAAACCTAAAAATGCTACACACGCGTAAAGAAAAATGAATAATATAAATATTTAGATATTCAATTATTCGAGGTTCAGTTAACAAAGTAAAATGAAAAATCATTAATTCAAAGCCATGGCACGATTGGTGCATGAGCTACTGAATCAATTGTTTAAACATACACTCGTTTGCTCAGTATTTCGTTGTTTGTTTAAATGAGGACGTGAAATAAAAGTCATATGGCACCGAGTCGATAGTTCATTAGAACAACGAAATAAGATTTCATATAAAAATTTTGAATAAAAAACAGCAATAACAGAGCTAAGGTTGCGAGAATCATGAAACAAATATTATATTTTTCATGAGCAAGAGTGAAAAGTTACGGGATAAAAAAGAACAAGCCCAGAGGCGCTTGGCGCCATGTGTGAGACGATAACACGATATCGTTTCGAGAGCATTTCACCTGGGGTTGGATGAGCAGCTACAGTGTATGTATATATGAATGTATGTAAGTATATATGTATATATACATAATCGGTTCGTATAACCTATCGGAGAAACAACTCTTTTCTCTCGAGTGTGAAAAAGTCTAGCCTCTTCTCCTTCTCCCTCTCTTTTCTGTCGGCTCGTCTCACTGCCAATTCCTTCGTCCTACCTCATCGATACTGGAACGTTACGTATCCCGTTTATCTACTGGATACGTGAGAGGAAAACTATAGAACGAGCCCTCTCCTTCTCCTTTTCCCTAGTGTGTTCTCTTTCTTTTTTTTTTTTTTTTTTCTTCCCAACGGGACGACCTTACATCCTCGTATCTCTCGATGTATAAAAGTATCGGCTTACCGCTACGGCGAATATGATGCGCATCGTGCACTTTCTTTCACACATGCGAGAGCCAACGATACCACGAGAACCGAAAGAATCTGCGGTCATAACACAGCACGTAGCCTTTTATCGCTGACAATTAAAGTATCAAATAGCCAAGTATGAATCTATAGGTAATGGTCGCACTTGTGATACGAATAAAAAAAAAGGTGTTCCAGGTTGAATAGTAAATTTAATGGACACTTCAATTCAGAACCAAAGTCTCAACACTCATAAATGTTATTACCGTTTTTTTCTATTAAATTTGCATCCTTCCCTCGTTCGAAGAGTTATTATTCGTTAAAAAACATTTTGGAATAATTGCTATTCGACTTTGGCACAACGTATAAAATACAACCCGTTTCTCCAAGAACGCGGCTTGAAAAAAAAATTCTTTTCTTTCTGATACACGGGGTCGAGTCTCTACCGCGTCTCTTGAAGTTTTTTATAAGCTCCCAAAAGAATTACGACTATCCTAGCGAATGAAATAATAAATTAGATATATTGAATCACTCGATTGATTTATTCGTCGAGTAATCCCGATAACTATCAACATAGACGAAATTCCAACACAACATGGGAACTTTTCAGATCAGCGTTATAGTATAAAACCGATGAACATTGCAAAAAAAAAAAAAAAAATTTCAGTTGTAAGTCCCCAAGTTTGGGATCTGGGATCGGGGGAGATCGTGAATGTCGAAACGATCTCTGAATTTTATATCTTTGGCCCTCGGAGATTTGCACTCGGTAGGAAACTATCGCCTCGTTTTTCTTTTACTCACACTGTCTCTCTTCGTAAGCTTTTTGTTCCTTATTCGCTATTCCTTGCGTGCATTCTCCGTGTGCATTCTTTTCTGGTACTATTTCGCATGTTTTGCTGTATTTCTTTGAGAAACCAGAAAAACAGTGAGAACCGTAGACTCTCTCGCATCGTAAAGTCCCATCGAGGAACATATCCCTTCACCTTTACGAATAGCTGCGCGCCTTTTTGTGCTCGCCCATGTAGATAAAGATTCATGTATACATATATATGTAAACATACGTGTGCCTCACCATAGATATATACGAATATATTCAGTACAGACACATATTCTAAAGGTCGAGTAAAACGGTAAATTCGCTGGTAACGATTTACAAAATACGTACAAACGTTGGGATCAGCAGTTACAAGTAAAAAGGCGTAAAATCCAGAAACTTGCAAAGACAAAGTAGTACAAGCTCGGCTTTATTACTGTAAAGGATTCTACGCGGAGGTGAATTCGCATCGTACATGCTACGTACAGTGGGCTAACTCTTAAATGTACAATTTAG
This sequence comes from Campoletis raptor, assembly GCA_948107755.1. NCBI lineage: Eukaryota > Metazoa > Arthropoda > Insecta > Hymenoptera > Ichneumonidae > Campoletis > Campoletis raptor. The sequence goes on along the minus strand of OX403622.1, from coordinate 6,293,447 downwards.
CCAGGTTATACATACAGCCTTCCTCATCTTCACCGTTTAAACCAAAATTGGTTGAGGTGAACGAGCGAAAGTCTTGACGTTACATACATGCTACCGAATATCTTCACTGTACGTATATATCTATATTGGCTTTTATTAACACAAGGACAAACCGCAATCGAAAATTTGGGTGTCCTTATTCCTTTCCCATTCCTGTTCTATGAGTACGTATGTATATATGTATAAAGGTGTGAATGAATCTATTAGATATCTAGATTTTCAGGCTCTTCGTTTAGGTGTGCTTGAGAATGACTGACGTAACATGTATTTTCCTATATGTAAGAGAACAATTTCACTTCGAAGGCAAATTGTTGCGAGAAATTATCACGTGAGGTTGGGAAATTTACAGTAGGAGGAGATTTGCAATGTTTCGGGGTATATATTAATTTTGCCAGGAAAGTTCATTCAAGTTCACTAGTACCCGATTGTTTCTTCAATGCTTGTCAATCAGTCTCCTCCCTTCTACTTTCCTCAATAGTTTCTGAGTCTAGAAACTTCTCACTGCAAATTAGAATTCAATTTCATCGAAGGAATGTTAAATTGTTTACATTGTTTACTGCGCATGGTTTATTAAATTCTTTCACCATCAAAGTCATGTTACAGTTTCGAAAGTATTGGATGAAGAAAAGTAAAGTATGACATTGAATTTTGCATCGTTGGAACGCATCAAGAAATTTTTCTTTTTTCATCTCTTCAAACTTTTCACACCTACATTATTATTTGCAAATTGATTTGTCGAGCCCCGAAAAAAGATTAAATATATTTTGGGAGGTCCTAAAGAAGAAAAAAACGATAAAATCGTTTTACTCCAACAATGCAAACTTCAATACCATACTGAAGCAACAAAACGCTTATGACACGTAAACTGATCGTTACGTGTATTGTGCTTTATTATAGATTTTTCAGAGCAGGTAAAGAACGAAAAGTAAGATTAGACGAATCTAACGTTTAAAATAACGTAATTTCATTGATTCTATAATTAAAAATGAACTGTTGAATTTTGTGCATTATTTGTATGATGGGATTTTTTAAATGACCTTTTTGTTCGTGGCTCGCTCGTTTTTAATTTATAGTGCGTGGATTAAGGATTTTTATAAGTAAGAATAAAAGAAATCGTTCGTCCACGGAAATTTTCACCCGAAATTCAGAAGCCCGCAATATATATTCTTCAATTTTATAGATATGGGAAGGTATGGGTAAAGACTAAAAAAGATATGGATAGGTTCGGATTCAAAGAAACTCTTACTTAAAATGCAGAAGCCGTACATTCCTGGATGGTTCAATTCTTTGAGACTGGAGAATTACGTTATAAACGGAAATTTTCTGAGAAGAAAAGGTTTCTCCTGCCGATAGAAACGAACAGAGGTTTTAATTTCAGAATTTGGTGGCCCTTTAAAAAAAGAGACTTATTTTGATTGATTACTTATTTATTTATTTTCCCCCTCTGCATACTTCGCACGAACGGTAGTATTTTTCCTAATCACGTTAGTTAATATTTCACCGGATATGCCGTATATATGCGAGTTTTATCCACAAGGCAGCGTTGCTCCACACAGTGTGTAACAACATAGACTTCTGGGATCCTAACAAAACAGTTATTATTTCATAACTTACCCAATAAATACCGAAGGTATTAAATGACAATTGAAAATATCACCGAAACTCGAAATAAATAATAGAAAAGTCGACATGTCCTTTGAAAATGATAAAATCTGATGGTGTTGGTTTTCGAATGTTCATTTAGTACGAACGATATTCTGAGACTGGAATGGATACAAAAGGACACTGTTGGAAGCACCAGGCTGATCGACTTCTAAACACATTAAGACGAGTCCAGCGAGTGAAAGAGAACGGCTGACTGAGTTAAATTGTATCCTGGTTTACGCGTAAGATACGGACATACATAGAGAGCAAAGCGAGCAAAACTATCGGAGCTAAATCCAAGCAGGTGGACTTCTCGTTCGAGGATTATTTCCCAGTGTCCTGATGGACTGCTGCGTGTTCCCTCTCACATATATGAACTCACCGACATGACACACAGAACAATTGGAGTCTTGAACGAAACGGCATAATCCGAGTTTCTGTAAGCATTAGATCTGGTCGCAGCGCCCCTTTGTTTCCAAACAAGCATTTGATATAAATGTGTATCCGATAGATCGCTGGTTTCGAGTGGCTACACACGTCCAGCGCACTAACATTATATACAAAGGCCTGTAATCTTCGTACATATATATGTACTCATATCGATCGAATAAGAAAGCCTCAGGCTTTTCAAATCGGTTCTCTGTAGGATTTTCGGGTGTACACAGATGTGCAAGATCACTAGTCATCATCGGATTCGAATACATGGCCTATCTCCCTCTGACACTTCACGAGAGGAGATCACATATGTTTATCTATGTAGATAACAGATGTCATGGGTGCAAAAGGCTCAAACAGTCGTAATTTAAAGAGCTGAACGTAATTTGTTAAGACCTTTTGCTTCGTGGCAATCGATAAACGTGTATGTACGTATTTGCTATTTAGTGTAGGTGTTCGACGCGTGGGAACACTCCTCAGAATGGACCATGTCCATTCTGCATCCCAATGCTAATTTAAACCACTGCTTTGCTCAGGTAAGTGCCTCTCTCCCGCTTCCTGGATTTAGGTTTCATTGTGTGGATCAAGTAAATTAGGATTTTCGGAGTACTTGGCCATTCTACTTTGTGTTCCAACAGCGTTGGACAACATCTACGTTTACACTGTGGATCTGATGGCCATTTGCGAACGCTGACATCGGGTTGTGCTTAGATAAATTTCCAAGCAGGACTCGATGTGTCTTTCTCTCTCGTCCGTCACTTCCCCTCGCCTCTGAATGCATTCCATCAGAGTTAGAAGTTGATGGTGTAAGGGCACGATACGATGAATTATACATACGTACAAGCACGCGATTCAAATCATCCCCGTGTTTCTGACAATTTAGTTCTCGTGTGGATTTCAAAACGAGACCAGAATCTTAATGAGACGAAAGAAGCAGCGCTTAAATCGAACTCTCTTATTCGTTCACACTTCGACGTATTGTACAAAAGTTTTGTGCAAAGATTCCTCAATATATATTCACTTTCGTTATCCTCTAAATGCGATATCTCTTACGGTTTTTCCGTTATATGCAAAGGCATTATTCTCAAATTTATCATGAAATGCATCAGTCAGTGAGTCTACCGAGTGGCTAACAATGCCGACAAGGTTTGTGATAAGATAGCCATTAGGCTTTGGATGCATACATATGTATACATATATATATTCATATAGACAGGTGCACTAATACCGCTACTTTAAATCTTACAGAGTCAAAAAGTTTGGACTAAAATGGATGAGCGACCGAGTGAGAGGACGCGAGACAAGGACACAGAGACGTGAAGGAGTACTACGTATCAAAGTGGAATGAAATAGGTAAAATAAAGGTACCCTATGAAGTTCCTTGGTGTGTGCACTGAGTGGGCCAAAGTTCACGAGTCAGAGTTTCTCCAAACGAGTTCGATTTCCAATGAGATACGTTTTATTATGCCATTTCAGCAAATCGTTCCTATTAGGGTACCCTATCGATTTATCAAGCCTCGTGTGCTCACGAATACGACGTATAGTCCGATGTGACTGTATAAAACGTTTTTAGCTACATGTTGAAGAGATTTGCAGTGCTACAAAATGGTCGTTGTGTATGTAAGTGTGTGCATATATACATATGTACTATGGTAACATACGCATGTTAGGTGAACTGTTTCTATACATAAAGTGGTGTTGGTGATGCTGTTGGAATATAAATAATTACCCAATTTGGTTCACCGGACAGACCAGTCTCAGAGCGAATGGAGTGTATAGTCGATTCTGACGGGGTTTTTCTCGATTTTCCGTGCGGGGCGTTTTCCTTTTCGTCCTCGTCTCTTTTTCGCTCTCTATCTCTCTCTTATTTTGTGTGCTTTTCGATCGGGAGCTCAACTCGAGCCATTCAGCAAACCGCCCCTGCCACTGAAAAAATAGCCCGGCATCCACACGTCGAATCGAATCTTTTCTCTCTGCCGTGCAATGTGTACGTATATATCTATTAGTTGTAACACGGGCGTTTACTGGTGATTTATTTGGCTACGTTTTCCTCTCGATACAAAGTGCTTGGCTTTCTTCCGCGTCCCGTTTTCGTTCGTCTCTGGTAAGAGTCGTCCGTACGTATACATAGACATTCGACTCAGCATTGCTACCAACGCCTCCGACAACGACAATGACGATGCCACGCATTCTTCCGATTAATCAGGATTTACAGAGCGACCGTAGCCAGGGGGAAAACTCTTGGGATCAGCGCGCGCAGCATCGCGACTACCGGAACTTTTTATTTTTTACTTTCTCAATTGAACATCATCCCTCTAGATTCCATCACACTTAAACCCTTACTCAATCGACATCGACTCTTACAGAATACGGACGTATCACTTTACATCGAAACGTTCCTAGGGGCCAGAACTTCACTTCTTCGTGTTTTGACTTCACTCCAACTTTAGATTCAAAATCATATGATTATACTGCATGTAAGGGAATATAGAAATAAACGAATTTTTCCACCAATATAAAAAAAAAAAGGTTTTCAATTCATTATTATTTTCATTTCCGAAACCGGCCGTCTCAATTTTTTCTGTTATATGTTAAGTGCTGCATAATGTCAAATTACCGTAGTATTGCAGAAGAATTTGGAGTCGATGGTTCGAGGAATTTAATTGATTTATTTAGCAGAAATTTGCGTAAAAATGAAATGCGTCATCCAATGTAACAGGCGTGAAAAAAATATAAGACAAGGTCAATTTTTAAGTTATTTCTGTGCCATTTGCCAGATGACTGAAGCGCACTTCCTCGTAAGATGCTTTACGTGCGCTCTTGTTATTGGAAGATCAGAGTTGAGTGCGCAATGGGTGTTTCATTAGTGTAACGAAAAATATGTATTTATATGGACATTTGAGATCTTATATCGTGGACGTTTGAGTGTGAGGAGGAGTAGGTTTGATCGCGATGAGAAGAGGAACCGTCGAACGCGGAGATGGCAATTCCGGTGAGAGAAAGATAGAAGGAGAAAAAGAGACCGGTCGGTCTGTATGGTTATTACCATCAATAATGGCAATTTGGTTTGCAAATGGTTTGCAACGTGGCTCGAGCCTGGTGGGCCGTCGGGGCTTTGCCACAGAGACACAGAAGGAGGAATAGATAGATCGAGAGGGAGAGAGCGAGAGCGAAGCATCCGGAATTCCTGCCTACAATTTCCCTCGATTTCGCCCTGTGGTCGTGCCCCACAGAGAGACAGTATAGTACACTTTTGCTCGGCGCCTCTTCCTCGCCCCGTTTTCCCTATCCCGGCCGTGCATTCAGCTACATTGAAATGCCTTGAGTCAACATTTGCGTACGCTCACGCAAATTGATTTTATTCAAATCCAAAGTGGAGCAAGAGCGAATGGAGAAAGAGGAGATGGAGAAGAAGGAGGAGAAAGAGGCGGAAGAGGGGATGAATTGAAGTGAAAACGTAAGTAACGTGCGATTGAAGCTAAAACGTCTTTGCGGAGGAGGGTCGGTCGTGAAGAAAGAAAAAGGCGGAGATAACGTGAAGAAGGAAGAGCCTGTCGTTTAATTGCGTTATCTTTAACGGCAGCGTAGAGGGTAATGGAAATGATCGGTACGCAAACCAGCTGGCGAACGCGCCGTCCTATCCTTATATTACTTTAGCGATAGAAGTCACCTCTCTTGGATTCTCTGTAAGTTTTTTCCTCTTCAAGCGCGCACACACACATGCACACAGACACAGCCACAAATGTATTATATATAAACCGGGAATATGTTGTCGTTTGGGAAAGTGCCAACATCCCTTCGTATGTCCTGCTCCCCGCGGTGCACCACCGATCCGTGTTAGGGACCTGAGAGAAAAATCGAAGAACCGCAAATACGGAACGTGCGGTACACTCCCTTGCGGTCTCATAGCTGTATATGCGAATCATCAAGACACTCCGCAGACGAGTAAAAAAATACATTCCTGCAACTCTGCACGTAATACTGCACTCTGCTTAATGATCATCGTAGCAGTATTCCAGAATGGTGAAGAATTTTTGGTATTTCCGTAAGGATCAGTGGAAAAGGCAATGAGTTCAGGAAAAGGGAGAGAAAACGTGTAATTGTGATTACAGGAGGTCAGGTAGCTGAATGATTCGATCCCATGCACGTTCACGAAGCTCCGCAAGCTTCCGGCAAAGATATCCCCGGCGCGAATACCTTCGAATTCACCCTCAAACCCCACAGCAATTTCGTTAACGATTTCGAAAGTATATACCACTCTGTAGGGATTGATAAGGTTCTGGGTGCGAGAGACACCGTTCGCAAGAGCCTGAATTTGCGGTGAACCTTGAGACAAACTATTGGTGGGTTATTCACCCCTTCGTTGACACAATGTCTGCTCGATCTGGCATATTCAATATAAAATTAGTCAGGGATTATGGTCGGTTAGTTTCGGTCTTAGATGTACTTGACATCCATTTTTTCCCTTTCTCGTCCTCTCTCTTTCCATCTACTTTCTGCATAGTATATATACGACTACAGTTATTTTCATTTCACTAGTCGAAATGCCTGCCCTCACTTTCCTCAATATCTGTGACCTTTTTTCACAAAACTGTTCACAAGAAGATCTTTGCAGGTCGACGAACGCAACGATCGAAACTACACCCTTATCGTAAAGATCCGATCTCTTCTCTTCCTTCTCTTTCTCCGTCCTTCTTCTGTGCGGAAACGACAAGGATATCCCCGTGAGCCACTTTAGAGATATTCTCGATTGAACGGTTAAGTGCTATCGTTACGAATCAACGAGGCGAGCACAATTTAAAAGCTTGGATAGTGGCGAGTAGAGAAGCCTCCGAAGAGTCTAAAAGTTGGTTTCATTCAATTTTTTTCGAATCTCATGAAAGTTGCGTTCATGGATATCATAAAACTTTCTTTTTGCGCCAACTCTCTGAGAGCCCTTTCGGTTAAGCTTTTTGCCAGCTTTTCAAAGGAACATTAAGTTGCTTACTTTTTTTCATGGACTATTTCTTGACTTTCGTATACGGGTCGTAATTGAAAAGATTTAAAAAATACTGCAATATGTTTATACCGTTAGTATAAAGTATGCAAAATAATGAGCAAATGTAGAAATACACTTTCCTTGAAGGCATAAATAGAAATTTTTTTTGCTTGTTCCCATTTCATATTCTTTTTTCATTCGTTTATGTAATATTTATAATACCTATTCGGCATGGGGTTCAAATTTGGGGTTCTACGACGTCATGTAGTGTCGAAGGTGCAATCCAAGTGTTGCCGGCCCATCCGTATCCACAGTATAGACTGAATATGGTCGTTTGTTATACGATACCTACGTGCTTCGAAAATTTCAAATGCAGACCAAAGGATGCCTGCTTTCTCACCATCTCTCGACTATCGCATATTACTTATGTGTATAGGTGCGTCCGGGTTGTCGACGTGAACGTGTGGTTCGTCCATGTAGAAGCGCGCATAGCGCCACAACCCACGCGCGAGCCCGTTTCCCGCTCGACGAGTTTAGATTAGTTTAGTTTAGTTCGCAACCAGTCTCACCCGCCGCGATTAATCCGCAGCCCGTGGATTTATGGTTCGGGGCCGGTCCCTCGTTTCTCTTCGTCACGCGTATACAATATATATGTATGCGTGTGTGTTCGTGTACATGGAACTAACGCTAAAATATATAATAGCTACTTTCTGAAGGGGAACCAAAAGCAAGTAGATACAGCGGCACTTATTGTATACGATACCAAAGTGCGGAGGTGCAAACAGCTCTCGGTTGTATTTACAGACTATTCGGAACGTCAACAACCCCTCTTACTTGATCTACCGATATGCTTGGGGAAAGGCCAACATATATATCCATGTTCATAGCCGTTGTACTACACAAGAAGAATACAATAATTATTAAGTCACTCAAAAAATTAAATCGTTTACCACAGTTTAGATAATTGGAAGGTTGCAAGCCTATCAATTAATCTTGAGAGTATACAAGGCAAAATGTTGGGATTAATTCGGCTTCACAATGCACGCAGTTAGTAAGTTTTCTTAGAAAAATAATAATGAATGTTTATCCAGCTGCGAGATAGAAGAATCTGTAAAAGACGTACATTCGTCTAGTGTAAGGAAAAAGAAAACAGACTGCAGGGAATTCCTAGTCAATTTCGAGGGACCCGACCAGGTGTGTATTAGATTGCGATTGCGAGAATTGCGATGGTATCATTTCTATGCGACAGGCAGCTTTCATCTCTCTTGTTTCACTACATTTCATGTGTGCTTTTACACGTGCTTCGAGAATTTCTAAATGTTTGAAATAATAACAACAAAAAGTATGACAGAAATCCGGTTTCAGTCGAGAACAGAAACATGAATGAAAACAAAATGGAGGAACGAATTTTTCGGTGCAGCAATATGGTACATAATTCGTAGAACTGGATAATCCGATCGACCGTTGTCTTTCTGGAGTAAATTGACTTCATTACACTTCCCTGTTCGACCAACCATTCCCGCTCCGAAGCAATTAAAAGAACCTTGATCTTCTGCCATTATGCCGTAAGTTGTTACGACCTTTCGAGAACCAGTATCTATTTCGAACGACTTGACAAATTCGGTGTGGAATAACAACGAGTTGAAAACGAGACTCTTATTTCTACCAATTGAATTGCTATCTCCTAGACGTAGCTTGACTGTTCAATGGGTTTAAGGGTATCATGAAAGGATTGAAAGTTTCATTTACTCTGATTGAAGACTGAAAAAAATTACAGGTTTTTTCCAAGTAACTGTGAGAAATACTTCAACCATAGAACATTCATGTAGAATTTTTGTTCGGTTCAAGGATCGTTGATTGTTGATATCAACAAAATCTAACAACCCAAAAGAAAGGTAAGGATTTGTCACTGATAACTTGAGAGGTTTCCTCAGGGTTCTCTTGTCGTTCCAGTGAGCTTCACGTCGAGTATGCCGACGGCCTCGGCTTTATGGGAGGTTAAACCAGCCATTTCGCCGTTCCGCGAGAAACCCCAGTGGAACTTAGCATCGTGCGACCACTCGTCGTCACGATGTTATTATGTATCATGCACAATCGTATATATGAATGTACATACATTCACAGAATTCAACACAAGAATCCTGTGAGTTGACATTTCAGTTACAATCCTCAAGAGATAGGGTTCCTCTGACCTCAACTCCAAAAGTAAACTGTCAGGTATGGATATGAGGATGCTTTCTAAACTCGTAAAGTTACTCTCGAAATTAGCGTTATATTAAGAAGTTCCGTATTATAATCACATAAATAATACTTTAGCATTATGCATACAGAAGTCATTTGCTTCCATCAGACATTCGAAATTAGTTCGAGTGCTAATGTATTTCAATAAAAGAATGTATTACTGAAGATAACGTTAAATTTGCAGCAAAATGAGGCATAAAACGCGTGTAACAAGAAATCAAAGATAACTGAATATGATTGAAACTCACAACTACCATTTTTTATCAAGATCGAGTACTTGCTAATTTTACCGAACCTTCAAATGCCCTTCACTACTAATTCTTCCATGAACGGTTCTCCAAAAATATGTCCATTTTTCTTTAACCCTCTTTCGTTTGATCTTCATCTCTTTTATCGCCTTTACATATGGAGCTTCGTCGATATCGAATCTTCAGGAAGTTTTTTATGTGTCACTTTTTTCTGGGCGAATTGGATTTGTATAGATGCTTCGTTCAAAATATATAGTTCTGGGAGAAGATAAAGGAATAATCATTGATCGTACGTATTGTCGATACCAAACAAGGTCGTAGCATGCTTAGACATCAATGGCACAGAATTTTGATGGTCGGAATCTTACAACTATAGGGTTTGGCCCTTGGACGATGTTGAACTATAGCACGAATCTGAAGGCGAACAATAGATAGTACATCCCAAATACATGGCAGGATAGACATCGAGCAAAGCTGAGGAAATGTGTGGGTTGCATGTGTATGTGTGTGCGCGCGCGCGTGTGACTGAATATACCCCTTTGTTTCTGGGCTATACGAGGTAGGGGTTGGTAGAGGAGGAGACTGTGATTATCGAAGGAATGGAATCCAACTCGGCTAGTCGTGTGGCGTGTACCAGGGAACCAAGGTTGTCTCAGCTTCGTAACCCTCCATCGAATGAGACCGCCTCGTAGAGACTGCTTCGCCCAACCTAACCCGCTGTCTTCCAAAACGCCACCCTTTCCCCTCGAGCCTTGGAGTTACGCGTGAAGGATTCACTCGGGTTTGTGCGTAAAGAGAACCCTTCAGGGCTTCGCGATCGCTCTTCTCCCTTCATAGACGCTCCGGCAACACGCTTTTGCAGTTACATAATATCCCAACAAGACCTTTCGTTATAGTGTGCGTGCTGCGTCTCTTACTCAATATATATATATATACATATTACACAGATCCTCGAACACCCGCATTTCCTTGTCGTCTCGATTTAGCCAAGATCAAATACAAGAACAGATTTCGGCATCTTCCAGAGGGAATCGCGTATATATATGCGACTTGTCAAATGTATATAGGAACAGAGAGAAAATGGAAGATAAAGTAAGGGATAGCGACAACGAACAATTTATTTTCATTATCGTACTTTGCCATCCGCCCGTTACGCGGACAACATCAAAGGAAGATGTCAAGGGCATGAGAGAAATGGAGAGGTTGTGGATAAGCGATAGAGGAATGACAGCAAGATGATGAGGACCGATTTTTCACAGTCTGTTCTAATGAGTAACTCAAGGGCTTATGGAAGCTCCACCGATTTATCACAGATTTTACTATTATTGTTTTGAAACTATTCTAATTTAGCCCACAACGTTAACTACTCTCATTTCAAGTTCTTCAGAAAACTTTGTACTGATATCAAACAAGAGCTTTGTCCATGCAAGATCACTTTAATTATAAAAATCAAAATTTTCTAGATTTTTTGTATGTTTTTACATCAATGTTTTTGGCGAACCGTAGCGATGGTTATAACCGGCGTCGTGAAAATGTGGGTAGGACTTTCGCTTATAGACTTGTAAAGATTTTCGGATATTGACATAACGTATCGGGGTGTCAAAGGTGTTACACAGACGAACGAAAACGTCCTTTCTCTGGGTTAGAGGGTTAAGCAACGATGTCCAGCCGCAAGCCAGAAATGTCGGCAATCCACCCACGAAAAACACGCATGCCACTTTCTTGTCTGACAGCTCCAGGCGATAGATTCATGATTGGCCGTCGGTCCAGCAGACTGATGGACATTATATGGGTATAAGAACTTTTCGATGAAATTAACTTGTTCCAAGCTCCGGCTGTGCTTCGTCACCCAATAATTGAGTTGTTATTACTTAACTTTTTCCCCGTAGTGGTTAACAGTATCCCGTTACCCATGATTACTATCAAGTTACTTATTGTAAAGAAAATAGCCAATTATAATTTAATTGTGAACGGCTTTCGATCAATTTTCACTAGATCGTGAGAAAATGTAGAGTGAATTTTTTTTTTCGCTATATCTCTGGTCCTTGTCAATGAGCATACAGGTCGGGATATTATCTCATACATAAAAATATCTTTGGAAAATTTCTCTTGGCTTCCGTCATTAATAATGCGTACGGGAATATGTGTAATTTAAAAACCACGGAGGCTGTAAATGTACACAAAAATTTCTATGTATTAACGAAATTTGAATGAAGTTTCAACGCGTTAATCAATTTTATCATTGAGAGATAATCCCTTTTTGGGCTCTGGCCAGTCTTTCACATTTGTGCGGTCTGCACCTTCTGTCCTTTCGCTCTATCTCTTCAACGTCAGTTACTCGATAAAACACTGGATGTTCTCTGCGTTAAATAATGGTCCAGTGAATGCACTACGCTCTGCGGTAAAATGCTCCCTAGATTTTCTCCACCCACGAGGAAAAACAAGCCAGCAGTGCAAGAATACTGGTAGTAAATGGGTATATAGGAGTATATTCATACGTTACAGAGAATATACGGACAAGAGATGAATACTATTGACGAAGGAATGATGGAGCATGGAGTGCTTTACCCACGATTGATATAGACCAGTGTTTTACAGGTCAACGACGAAAACCCTCGATCCTAGTTACTCGTACTGTATAATAATTCGACAATCTGGCGCTGATGGTTGAATGTTTGAGAACAGTAAAAAGGTATGAGAAACCGTGTTAATGCTGTGTTTGTGAACCGAGGAAAATATGTGAATACCTGAATGTTTCTATTTATTTTGTACGATATGAAAAGTTATGAAAACCAATTATCGATCTTTCATCAGCAGAAAACGATGGAGAAACTCATTACTGTTCATTTTCTTTCGGATTCGATCGTCATTGAATCGATTATTCTGCACCTATATGTATTCAACGTTCAACAGGAAAAAGACACAATGACCACTAAATTGGTTGATTTTTTGTCTAGACTGATCTAATTTTTGCCATTGACCCATAAACAGGTAGAATTTCATGCTAAAATTTATGAGATTTTTTCATTATCGTTTTGCTTATTCAATCACATCGATTCAACTCTTCGTATTTATACGGGTATTTTGCTCAGCACTTTCCTTTAGCTTCCCAGATCCAAGTTTCTGGTTATCTTTATTACTCAAGCTCGAATATACTTCGAATCACGATAGCAAAGACGCTCCAGTATACGTACAGGATTTGAGAATGGTACTCATCAACCTACGAGGCACGTATATACGTATATACAATTCAAAAGCACGCTTTCTATCACTCGCTTCCTCTCTCTCTCCCTCTCGCTTCCTAGATGGCTCCTCTAGATATTGGTACAGCTACTGTGAGAGGGAAATGCGAGGATTTTTCTGCCAGTAGAGGGTAAAACATCGACATACATCGCGAAGCAGTATATTTACTTAGCAAACACTGTCAGGCGAAAATTTCGATTCAATTCTCTGCACACCCCACCACAGGAGCTTAAATTTAGAGCAGGTTGAGAGAGAGAGAGAGAGACGGAGAATTTCCATGTGCTAGACCTTGAATCTCTCGCATACTGGATTTCAAATGCTGTATCCGCTGTTTATAGCACACAAAGCCAGGACGCAGTGTTCACATTGCAAGCCCTCGGGCTTTTGAACCGTAAACACATGACGTCACATTTTATTCTATTACTCTCTTTACTAGAAATTTTTCCAAATGTTTGGATATGCAATATACGAAATTTTATAAGACGAAATGAAACATGATAATATAGATTATGCCTATAAAGTAGAAATCCAAGTCTATAGAGCTTACAGGTGCTCTAATGAAAGCTACCACTCTGATGTATACTTTGAAGATTATTTTCCAAACAGGTGTCCCGACCCTCGACTGCTCGCGTTGCAAAAAAAAAAAAAAAAACGAGAGTTTTGCATTTCCTTGTGATCAGATGATAAAAATCGAAGACTAAACTCAAACAGCGTAAAATAGAGTCTGAAATGCTGATAGTATTGTGATAATAATGAAATCAAACTCATCTTGTAAGATGAGTCCGTATGAAGGGACCATTATTTGTTTATCTCCGCATCAAGTCAAAATGACACACGAACGCTATACACATACGTAAATTTAATGTATATCTTTATCTTCGTACCCCTGGTTGCGAGAAGCCTTAATTAACGAGTTAAGAACGCAAAGCTATAGCGCCATAAAAGCCACGAGAAATAACGACGTAGATAATACGAGCACACGCGCTCTTACGCCTGTGTGACATGTGGTGAAAAGTGTGGGTTGTTGTTTGTTTGCGTATGCCACATCTAAAATAAAATGACGAACGTAATGGTTCTCCTTTTGTCATTTCGCCATTTTACGTTCTTTCTCATTCTTTATCTATCCGAGAACACGTTTCTTGACTCATTCTGTGATACTAACCATGACAGCGGAGTCCGAAGAGAATAAAAGGGTCGGAGCATGCATGGGAAAGTTGCCAGTAGGATGGACGGATATTCAGGGGGATGATTGCGGTTGGACCGCTCCAACGTCCTCGCATCCTCGACCCAGAGCGGTTTGGGAAGTTGTGAACCACAGTATCTGCAGCTCGACTCGCCTATATACATATCTCTTTTCTCTCGCGATCCTTTTCATCACATGTGTTGGCTGAATCTCCATGGGACAGAGCGCATCGCGCTACAATAAGAGAATTAAAAAGAAATAAAAAAATTCTTTTCAATCTCGAATAAAGGCTCTCGCTCGACCTACTGCGCTTTTACGAATTCAGAAGTGTGTGGTTTTTACGTATGGGGTGTTTCATGGTAATGAAATTATTTCCGAGGTTATTATATCGAAGTGGGACTCAAAGAACAACACATTCGAAAGTGAAGCCCTACTGGGGCCTTATTCCGATTTGCAGCTAATACTTTTTGAAATTCACGACGCAGACATTCAGCGAGACCTCTATTCTCGGCACGGTATAGCAGGACCAGCTCCGCTTGCACTTGCGGAATAGAGCACAATGCTTCGTCTATCCACCATTTATAATTTTTGATTTCGTAGGAAGAAGGAATTATTATGATTCTAGATAAACTCCTCAAAAGCAACGAAATGGTACCCGGTTATGATGATACCATTGCGATTTTTAACGAATTTTTTTTTCCTGTGTACACATGGTTATCAAATTAAAAAATCACACCACCCATGGACAGGAATCATACAGTTCTTTTTCGAGTGAATTTACTAATTACAGGGTATTCCGTATATTATTTTCGTCCCGTGCACTGTTCTCGCCCTTATAAATTAAAAACGTTTTTTCCACTGTAGCTCTTATCGCAAAGAAAACTGTAAAATCCAATTTATGACTAGAGTTCACTCATTTTTCATGTATTTAATTCATTGTTCTCGAAACTAGAAAGGAAATGATGGCAATATTATTGACACTAATTTGTTAGTCGATTTGGAGACGACTTTGATACATGGGCAACGGTAAAAGCCGGTACTTTACCGTCGATGAATTTTTTTTAATATACTTTTTATATATTCACATTATCGCAGACGCGGAAGTTGTAATAGGAAAGTGGCAATGTAGAAGGTGTTGAACCCTAGGCGATATGCGACGAAGCGACGACGCCATGGCAGCCACCCGGACTCTTAATTGAATTTCAGCACTTTAATTAAAATTGAACGAGGCCGCGAGCAGGTTCTACCGAAAATTAACGCTGAGCGAGCCTTAATGATTCAAATACGCTGTGTATATAGAAAAGAGTATGCGGTGGCAAGAGAAAGAGGGGTTGTTGAAAAGAGAGAGAGAGAGAGAGAGAGAGAGAGAGAGAGAGAGAGAGAGAGAGAAAAAGAAAGAGGAAGTGAGAGGGGGAGACATGAGTCAAAACAAACGAGAGGGAAAGTTCTGTCGCGTCGCGATTTTCCACGTTCGATCAATCTCGACTGTATAGGAAGGATAAAGCGAGGTCGCTTGACCCAACCGCTCCACGTGAACAAATACAAGTGCTGTTGGCCATGGACGAAACAGGAGTTTAAAAAGTGCGATTCTACCACTCGGAACACTGGACACGTTGCAAGCCGTTTAAATATTGGTCAGCAGTGTCTATTTGCATTCAATTTAAGTTTCCCAGGCATTATCGCATTTGAATGAATGCGATGGTCACGTGAACGGTACACTTTTATCATCCCAAGCACGCGCCTACAAACACGCCTTTATTCATTTGTACCCGTGTATGTTATTTATAACAAGAATGACAAAGAGGTAGGGTTAACATATTTAAAGATTTAAACCAAACGAAATTAGATTCTACGTGGCTGTTGCTATAGATAAATCAATAAAAAGCTTAAATGTAACTCATTATGGATGTTTTCTCTCTATGCCAAATAAAAACAGTGGATAATTCGTGAAATTTCATTCATAGCAAATTGATGATTTTCAAAAGCTCGTATATCATTGACATAAAACCTTATTGTTTCTGCTTTTGATTCCATCATACTGATTGCACTTGTTTCAGTTTTTATCAAGTTTTAAGTCTAAGGTTTTTATCTGCATCAAAAAATGATTAATAACCGACACCTGGTGGAATTTCATTAGTACTTTCACTGTGTCCAAAAAACTAATAAAGCAAAAAATTGCAAAAATTATTATGAAAATTTGTAAAGTTGGGGAATTGATAAAAACATTGAAAATATTTTGGATTACGTAACAACGATGTAAATTTTAGTTTCCATTTCGTTTCGAGGATGCTGTGTACAATAAGATTAATTGGTTTCATTGTTTTAGAGAAATTTTCATCGAAATTATGGACTTACACGATTTCTAATTACGTCCATGTTATAGTGGGTATGACTGCTATTTACAAGTGTAGGATGAGACATAGTGTGTAGATGGATTATAGGGTATGGGCCGAGAGTCGATATACACGTGGAATCGCTGACATACGCCGACGTATAATCGATAGAGAATTAGTACAGAGGATAGGTCACATGTACGGTTGTATTACTGGGATAACCACGAATTTTCATGGGTCCCTCGCGTGTAACACGCGCGTACTTTCCATCAACGGTCATGTACAACGTGTCTGATAATAATTCGAATTGGCCATGGGATCTTCGTCTCTCGACGGACCCTTCCGTTCGCTCCAACTCGTTCTCGTCCTCTCCGTATTCATATATCTTTCTCTCTCGTCTCGATCTCCGACGTGGAAGCACAAAGTCATTTCGCGACCCCTTCTCAATGAGAGCAAAGCCCTCGGCTAGCTGTCACGTATACCTCCTGACGTTCCGTTATTCCTGGTGTGCGCATTGCTCTCAACAAGCGCATACCAATTGGTGGTGACGTCACCAACTGGCCAACTATGTCCGAACAGTCTAACGCGCCCTTAGCGAGAGTTCTCCACCCCATCCCTCTGCTCTTTACAGTCGAGGACGACCAAAATCTGATAGAACGTATCTGAGCATCGTCCCAATCGGAATTGTAGATACGAGAGTGCTATACACTTGGGAAATATAGTCACAACTTGATCGTACATATCTACGTGTGTAGATATGTGTAAACAAATGAATCCTGTTATCTATGGACATTGAACTATAAAGTTGGAACACTTAAACGTGTAAACGTGTGTGTGATCTATAAACGTGTGCTTTAACCAAGTATTTGAGAATAAATTTGAGAAAAATCGATAAAATTGTTGAGGATTTACATATTATTGCTAAGGATTTAAACTTCATTAAGAAATTGTTCGAGTTGTTTTATATAATTATTGCATCAATCTTTTTCTTTTTTTGTAAAAAAAAATCCGACCAATTGATTTTTATTATTTTGTTTCTCCATCGTAAAACAAAACGTTCGCGAGATTCTACAAAATTTTCAAGCCATCCAGTCCAAACTTTTCGTCCAGATAAAATGTTACATTCAGATTGAGTGCGCAATAAGAAAGAACACAAAAAAAATCAGCACGTTAGAAAGTTCCGAATTGTTTTCTCAAAATGTTTCCTCTCCACTCGCATAAACTTTCTTTTCTAGTATGCCACGAGATTGAAAAGCTTTCGATGAAGAAAAAAAAAAAAAAAACTTTAGCAAACAGCAGAAAATTACTGGGAAGAAATGCGCAAATTTTCCATTTTCCAGGATGGTGTTTTCGTTTCTGTACCGACAAAACTTTGTCATTCAAAATCGAAACGAAGTTACATTGAATAAAAGAAATAACAAAAACAAAAACAATTTCTATCAGAATTGGCAAAGCAGAGTGCCTTACGAAATATCATAAATGTATCAATTCCAATAAAATTTGTCCATTTTTTTTTACTTGTAGTTGAAAAATGTACGAGCGAAAACAATCAAATTTAAAGCAAAAAACAAAAGCCATTTTTGTGCAAAGTCTGCAAATTTGTCAAACGCCCCTCTTCCGAACTGCTTTGCTCCGGAATTCCCTGTATATGGAAAGACACGTGTTCACACGCTATGTGTGCTATGAGTTTACGAGTACCTGACAACTAGTAGAGAGCGAATGAGAGAGAAAGAGAAAGAGTGAGAGGGAGTAAGGAAGATGAATAGAACGGGAAGAAGGGAAGGTAACGCGAGGATCCGTACGTTGGTGCATGATTGTCCATTACACTCCTCTGGTGGCTCATCCGCCGAGCGTCGTTGATCACTGCGTCACTGCTCGCGGAACGATCTCCATACCACGCCAACTGTGTAATTCGAAGCGTCGAATCAACCAAACCCCCATTCCAAACTCCTCTCAATTCTCCCTTCCGTCCTTCCGAGATATATCCCAAGGGTGCGTGTATTCTATCGTCCTATATCTACTGGACGTTACGAATTAGTGCGCAGCGAATGGTACGTCTCTTCCGTATATATATATATATATATATATACGTATGCAGAGATTCTCTCTGACTAAGCTCTCCTCTGGTCTGCGTTTTCGCTTATAATTTCGATAATTGCGCCACGCCTAACGACAGATTGTTCATCAACGAAGTTCGACCCTCACGCCATCACGTTTTCCGGAGGAGAACGACGAGAGGCGAGGATAAGCGTTATCGTCTTTTGGCAAAAGGACCTTTCAGTGCTCGGGCAATAATCAAGATTGCGATCATTTCGAGAATTGGGCTTTCTCTGTATGAATCGAGCCAGATAAGAGTTGCTGCTATAAATTTGTTTTTTTTATTACACAATAACTTTCTTTTCTTTTCTTTTTACCACCAAAATACAAAAAGCCTTTCCTTTACTCTTGTATAGACTTCAAATGCCAATTATATACATAAATAAATGTATTTTCATGCAAAAATCGAATACATAAGACAGTTCTACCAGTAATTCGTACATTTAATTTGATTATTAAATTCTCAAAGTGTGACTCTGAAAATGGCAGAATAAAGCGCCAATTTTGCGCTTCGAAAAATCTTTCGACTGTCTGGATTTCGATGATAGAAAGCTATACGTACGCGATGAAGAAAAAATCTTGCTGAAGAGATGTCGCTTGAGAGGGTCGAAATGCGAGAGGGATGATATGAATTACAGAACCGTGAGTGAAGTACCGGCAGGCAAGGCGCGTCACTTTCTTGATCCAATCGACCTCCACAAACGTCTACATGCACCAACACACACGCGTAGCCCCCTTTACAAATATGTATGTCCGGGGTTGATCGTGGTGCCAGCAGCGGGGATTCTCTCTTTTGGCTCGTGACCGCTCGTGCCACAAGTCTCACTCACGTCGTTCGTGTAATCGAACGTCGTCTCGAGTTTTCTCGCGGTCTTCGCACTTTTTCCATCGATCCCACAAAGCTCGTCTTTCTCACTCTCTTTTCCTATTCACCTTTTTTTTCTTTCCTTCTCTAACCAATTCGTCGCTTTCATTTTTTTTCTCTCTCTCTCTCCCTGTTTCTCTGGCTTTCTATCAAACTTCCTTTTTATTTATTTCTCTCTCTCTCCCTTTCTCACCTGGTCATTCTTTTTCTGTTAGTAACTAACGCTCTCTCTCTCTCCCTCCCTATCTCTCTCTCTTATTCGACTTCTACTTTCTGTCTCTCTACGTCGCTCGCACTTCCTATTGCAAACTATTTTTTTTTCTTTTTTTTAACTTTTCATCCTTACTTTTTCTCCCTTCCTATCTTTGACTGGATTTAGCTACAACTCGCCTCACGTACGAGAAAAAGACCGGGTTACGAAGTGGCAACATTTCCAGGCGTGAAAAGATCTCTTCTTCTCTATCTGTCTCTTTTTCTCTTTCATTCTTCGTTCGTTCAACGATCGCAACTGCCACCAACTCTGTGCACAGTCTCACTTTTACCAACCGCCTTCTTTGCCCACCACGTTCTCGTCGTCGTCGTCGACGACGTCGTCAATGGCGACGACAAGACGCCACGAACGGGGCAACGACATAGCCGGCGAGAACGACAACGGTTACCTTATTCCTGAGGGACGAAACGACGAGAATAGCAAAACCTCTCTCACGATACCTCTAGAACATCGTTCTGGCGCATTCGGTTGAACAAGTAATCCACACAGCAGCCGGGCCCAGACATTTGCCTCGACATATTTCGCCAATTCCATTAAACCGAGGATAATGGATTTCGTGCTTACCTGCAACAATAAAATGGATACATTCGGTTAATGAAATATTTTTTTTTTTTTTGTTACGAGTTGACTTTAAGGTGTTCAATAGCAAAAATTGTCACGATTTGTATCAGCTGTTCAAATTTTATAATATACGCCTATATTGTACACAATAAGAACTTCATTAAAAACTGTGATGACAAAATTCACGTTACCATTAATGTTTGAGCTGAAATTAAATCGTACGACTATATTCGAATACTTATAAACAACTATTTAGAACAATAATATAATTATAATAATACTGCTTGAGACGTTTAATGCACTGAATGGACTCATCATTCCGGTTATTTTAAAATGGTAAAACAACCCAGCTCCATTTACCGACACTAATCATTATAAATTCCTTTGCTAAATAGCCCCATTATCATTCGAATGAAAACATATCTATAAATTTCTAAAATATTTAAAATATACAATTATTCGTGAAGGAGTTCATGTCAAAGTAAATTTGAAGTCCTGCACTACGATCGGCGGTGAAAATCATTGAGGTGGAATTTCCGAGGTGACGAGGTGGAAATGTTCTATAATTTGAACGTTGCACGTTCGTTTCTGTTTCCCATGTTCGGCCAAAGGAGATGAGTTGAAGACTTTAGAGACAGATCGAAGAGGGAAAAGTGAGAGAGAAAGAGAGAGAAACTCTTGGCGGTGGGGCAATGAGTCTTGAATAGTTTTATGGTACGTGATGCCCTCACGTCATGATGTTCCCTACTGCGAGTTTCCATCACCAGTGTTAGCAGCTCTATATATTTCG
Source organism: Campoletis raptor (assembly GCA_948107755.1). Classification (NCBI taxonomy): domain Eukaryota; kingdom Metazoa; phylum Arthropoda; class Insecta; order Hymenoptera; family Ichneumonidae; genus Campoletis; species Campoletis raptor. Next base: position 6,272,519 of record OX403622.1, on the reverse strand, counting down.
AAATTTGACGCCTTTTCCGTCTCAATTCCCATGTGCATACTCGACTTGATTTTCTCTTCTTCCCTTCTCTATTAGCACTCTTTTCTCACTCTCTACATTGCTATGAGACAAAACGTCTTCTTGCAGCAGTCAGAAAATGAAAGACAAGGGATGACACAGAAAGAGGAGAAGAAGAAGAGAGAAAATTGAACAGCTCCAAAAATGATGAGCATGTGAAGGAGCGACAAGAGAGTAGAATATCTCGCGTATCTGGTTCCATGTACAATTATAGAAAATTGTGCAGATCTTGCTCATCTGACTTTGAACAGACGACAAAATGTATTAAAATTTTATTTTTATACATGAATAATATTACGGTAATAGATTAGATAAATTAGAGAGCGGCGACTGTGTGTTTATAAATGAAAAATGTGCTAAAGGCAAATGTAATGGAAAATTTTTAAATAATTTAACAAAAGTAGTTTTTTACTATTCTAAAGTGTCCTCGGTTGCCCTACCATCCCTTTTTGCTGTTTTCGTCTCATCTCCCCCTTCGTCGTTCGATAAGGTCACTGCCGTAAAATCCCTTCAATATCCCATCCGGGGAGTGCGAAAGGAAACTGCAGAAAACCTTGTCGTTACAGTGATATTCAAGCCCTCGGGCTTCAATGCAGGCACTGATTCATTGCGTAGTTAGTAAATGAAGAAAAAGTTAATTACGATAAAGTCTTAGTAAAAATGAAGTTTTAATTTAGTATCATATACATTAAACGGATATATTCTTTTTGTTTATTCAAGAAATGAGTATTGAATAATAAATATGAAAAAAAAAAATGAAGAAGAGCGGAACAGAGGGTTGCCCGTTTCACCCCAGAACTATAAGCAAGAGAGACATTCGAAAGTTTTGGTAATAAGCATTTATAAATATAACAGCACGGAAACCCTTTGCCCGTAGGGCTTACGTCGATCTTTCCTTATCTCGAACAAAAGGGGAGCAAAACCATTGACGTAGAAAAAAATTTAGAGCATAATAGCACGTGGCAAATATTCCTGATGGTTTGAATTTATAATAAACGTTAAGATATGAACTGTTCTTCGATTAAAGAGGAAGAAGGAAAAACAAATGTTATGGATAATATTTAAAAAAAGATTGTTCCTTATCTGTACCCATTTGTTCCAATACTGATGTAGATCCTATAGAAAAAAAAAGTATATCATTCTGCCCAGTATATTGAGGTTGCATGATATCGTCAATTTATCAAAAGGGAAAAAAAACATTCCCTATTCGTTGTACATGTATATTTATACGTGTGTTTCTCTCGTTAGGCAAATATGTGGGCGATTTGTTCCATAGGGTATATAGCCCTCTCTCGTTTGGCTCTTGGGTTCTTTTATATATACATCCTTCACTTGACCGGGTTCGTCGTTATACCCGCACAGTTGGACAGTTTGATTATCGAAGAAATATATACATGTTCGGAGTTCCCTTTTAATTTTTTTTTATTCCAGATCTAACTGCCATTTTTTATCCTTGCCACATTCGGCGATCACTATAAATATGCACGGTTTTACATGTATATATGTGTGTCGATGTATATGTCCGTATACATGCCCGTTTATTCGTGCCACGATGACAGCGAATACATAAATTGTAGACTCGTTATCACGACGTCATATGCATCGACGTTTGTCAGCAGGAAGTGCCGGCTGAACCAAAGTTGTCCCTTCCTTCAGAAATATGTCTATGTATATAGATTAGACGTTTCTATCCTATTATTAACATCAAATAATACACGTGTGTAAAGCTCCTGAAATATCTCAGATATACTCGAAAAAATCGACAACCCGTAGAATCTTCGTCACTCTATTTTATATTCATATCCTCAAAATTTTTTTATTTGTTAAAATAAATAATTTATAAGAAATATGTTTCATGTGTGCTTGACTGACAGATGGATCAGTAACTTGAGCGTCCCCTTAAAATTTCAAAAGTGAAATTTTTCAACACCGTTCATCAGATCGGCATAAAAATGGACGAACCCACGCAAGACACTGTCAAAATTGTGCTGATTCATCTTCATTGCGATCGGACGAACGGTGTGGAAAAATTTCTCTTTCGAAATTTGCTGCTATCTCTCTCGTGCTCACGGTGACAAAATAGTGACTGATCCATCACCTTAAGCATGAAAAACCTTCGCAAATAAGCCTGTCACCAACTGTTTCTGTATAAATTGCAATTGAGAAAGCGTCAGTTATTCAGATATATGTAACTATTTTCTGCTGGTAAAATAATAGTGCTGGTACTTCATTAAAAACTTTCCTTTTTTCCATCAATCGCCATCTACTTTAAAATAAAAAAAAATAACTTTTTTTTCAAGACTGAAAGCATTACATCTACGTCAAATTTGGTCTGAAATATTCCATTTGCGCGTCGTACCAAACACCAGAGTTGGAATCAAGACACGTAAAAAAAAAAAAAAAAGAAAAAAAGAATGAAAACCCACACGGTAACTCATCGTTGGTATATAGCAGGCGGTAGCGTCACCTAAATCTGGATTTTGCGGTTAATCCGAGGGACTTAAACGTCTGCAGCTGGTAGAGAACGCATGTACGGGGAGAAAGAGATGTTAGAGGTAGTAGGAGAAGGTTTTATACACCGATCCCGGAGAGCAATGTCCGCGTGAGCTTGGAGTTGTCGTTGTCGTAGATGCTTGCATTTTGGAAAGGCTTACTAATGAAAAATGAGATATACACAGAGAGTTAACTAATTGGAAGAAGTGCAGAGGGAGGGAATAATAAAGACATAAATATTATGGTGAATAATATCCGTTGGCTTAAAGCCATGCGCGAAGCATTCACAAAAGTAGAAGGCACAGGTTTCATTGTGGAATTTTTTTCTCTTTTTTCAACAGCGACCCGTTAGTTTTCGCAATATAAATACACAGATCGCGTGTGGAATCGCTGAATACATTCCGTCTGCATTTCTTTATTTCATTTTTTTTTTTTTTTTTTTTTGTAAAATCCATGTTTCGTTCCATTTGTTTTGCATTATGGAAGTCCGCAGTTCGACATGAGATTTTTTTTATGCATTTTTTACACGTGCATGGGAATATATTACCTATTGGCGACATAAAAAAAAAAATTTGCTGTTCGCTTTTTAAAATTATTTATACAGATAAATGTACTTTGAATAGATAACGTCAGAAATGTCTTATCGCGAATTGTTAAAAGGAGTATAAACGCTTACTGAATGACATTTATCAGAAAATTGTACTATTTTGTTACGTACTTAAGATCCAGAGGACAAACCATTGAGACTGGTCCCCAGTCTCAAAATATCGGAATACGCTGAACAAAAGTAGAGTTCAAAGTGTGAGATGGCTTTCCATTATTTCACTTACTTTATACACTTGAACAAAAAAAAAAAAAAAATCATACGTCGGAAGCGTTTTATTTTCACCTCTTCCATAACGCTTCACATTAGCTATTCATATGTTGGCAAGTGTGTTCAAATTAACGCACCGCCAATACGGCTTCCATTGCTCGGGAATTATTAATACACATACAAACGATTTCCGTTTCCCGCTAGAACGATTTGACTGCTGAGATATTGAAGACTGGGTTCCAATATTATTGACTTGGACTACCACGACATATGTATAGAATCTAATATATATGTTGATTCAACAGTAAAGCCAGTGGGTTGGTATTTATATAGTCGAATGAAGGTAGAAGGCGGGCAAAAGCGAGTACGAGTCGATCTGTGTGCTAGTAAAGGTGCGCGAGCATCGGCACGGATGATGCTAATGCGATTGCTATGCTCCGAGATCTCGAATAAGAGCAACTGCGGCTGCGGGTATTACCTGATTCATCGCTAATTGCGTAATATTCGTGGCAAAATTATCGTCCTTCGTAAAATGTTGAACGTAGCAAAATGCGCTCAACCAGAACCTTAACAATGTTTAATCAGGGTCTTCTCCTCACTATCTTTGATATATACTTGTATGCAATTAATACACTCATCGCAATATTAAATATTTATGTAATCATAGATGTTACCTGATGTATACGAATCGTTGATTTTTTCCAATTACAAGATATTTTACTAAATTTGTTGGTTAAACTTATTTCAACTGTTTCTCAAAAAAAAACGTAAAAATAAGACAAAAACAGTAGAGACAATTTCGACACTTCATCAATTTATGAATGAAGAAAACTTTCATCTATTTAAATATTGACTGGCAACTGGCGTTTATATATTGACTGGCAACTTTATTGCCGTATATGCTGCAAAAAAAGTCACTATCAATGATGTTATTACTGTTAATTATAACTTTTTTTTTTACTAATAAACACTACCAATAATTACTATAATAACAAGACATTCTCTAAACGAATGAATTTTGTAAATGAATATTCACAAATATTGATGTATATAACGAATGCAACAAAAAAATGTAATAATCATAATAGCTGGCATTTTTTTGATTGGCATATGCTCCCAGGTATTTTAGAATTTGAGGGAATGTATATTATCTCCACGAATGCGGTTCGCGGTCTTGCAATTCCTCGTGTCTTACAGGAAATACACGTATCAGAGGAAACTCGGTGGCAAACACGCGCGTTAGGCTACACAGAGAGAACACTGAAACTCTCTGCCAACGAGAGAATGCCACGTTGGAGGAAACCGCCGCGTATAATGTACGTGATCGTAACTTATAGCACCGCGACTACCCTTTCGCACAATTCACTATTCAACCTACCGCCATTCTATATAGTTGCTGGTTTCACTGCGGGGGAATCAAGAGAAGGAGCAAAGCATCGCTATTCCTTCTACCATTGAGAATCACTTTGAAAGACACGATGAAGCGCTCTCTACCTCTCGTTTTCTACGTTTTTTTTTTCTTATTTATTCATTCGACTTTCTTCTTTTTAATTTGTTTGCTAATTTTTTATCGGATTATCCGTTGCTGTCATTATTAAAGATTAATACTAGGAAGAGAAAAAAACTGAAGTTTTTCAACTCTCGCTTTTTTCTCTTTATCCTTTGCCTGCTGTTTGTTTCGGAGAAATGGAATAAAACTCCTCCGTCCCTTGCACCTCGTACCGTATTTTTGTCAAAGAGGACAATTCACTAAATATGCCCAGTAGTCGTATCCGTAAATTTTCACATGCAAATATGGCTCCAACCAGCCGTGACTCAATATACGAATTCAAATATTTCAGGAATGCATTACACTCGAGAGAATCACTTAATTAAGTGTAATTATTTTTGATGTTATGTGGAAATGAAATTGAATCATGGATAGATAATAAAGATTCGAGTAACAAAACCTCGACGGGCAGTCTTTCATAGAAAAATTGTCGCTATTGTACAAAAGCGTAACGAATTTAAAAAAATGGCAAAGAAACAGAACATGCAGTTGTTAATTCAATTGCAAAATGATGAAATTTTTTCAAAATTTCATTTGTTTCCTGCGGCTTTGTTTCAAGATTCATCTCTCGAGCAAAATTTTTTCTTCGAAAACTATATCATCAAAACACCATTCGATTGTGTTCAATAATCGAAGAATATTTTTTGATTTTGCCAAGGACTTTTTGGAGGATTCTAACAGTTTGATTGATGGCTTCAATAATCAGAATGAATATGCAACCTAAATAGGATTGAAAACCATCAAGTCAATTAGGTTTGAAAATGATATTATCAGCGAATCGTGTATGATCGTCAAATCAAATATGCATGACCATTAAATTTTTCACCCCCCATTGAATAGTATATGTTTGAGTGTGTTTGCATTGGATGTACATTTTTTAATCATATTACGGGCAGAGCCTCCTCGACCCCACAGAGGATTGAGCTTGCAAATTTGCTAATTTAACGCCATACCCTCTCTGGGCTTGCTTTTCCTAGTGCAGTTGTACATAAATATAATAGGTTGGAAACTAGGCGGGGACTAGAAAGTCTACGCGTATTTCGGGCGAAATTGTATGGTTCAAGTTCGTCGTAGAGGGTGGTCGTGGTAGTGGGAGATAATAACCATTCGTTCCGCTTATAAAGGCATGTATCAAGGAGGCAATAAAGTTCCCTGCATCCGTCCCTCTCTCTCTCTCTCGCTCTCCCTTTGCAAGCGGTGGGAGCACGCACGAGGGAAAATATTTGTTTTCATTTACATGTGGGCGACGAGCCAAAACAGGCTCTTGCTCTCAGTTGTCTATATGTATAAGTGTGTTGCTGGTATAGATGCTGCACGAAGTTTGAGTTTCGTAGGGACCAATATGCGTATATATTTTCTATTTTATATGCATATACGTTTGTTCTTTTCTATATTTTCATATACGAACGAATAAATATATATAAATATGATACATGTTGATATGAACGAGTGAAAAGCTCTCGTCCTAGATCGCTTGTCGATCCCTATTCAGAGCCCTCATCCCTACACTCCTTTTCTTTTTCTCTTTCCAACTCTATTCCACGTTTTCTTTACTTTTTACTCTTTACATATATGTGTTTCCTTCGCCCTGGAGCTATTTATGGAATGGTTATTGAAATCCCGGAAAGACATAGGTCTCGTGAGTCTCGCATTGCCCCTCGAAGTAATACACAGATTTCTTTTACTCACCCTCGGCTCTCGACTAGGCATACACTATATTTTGTCCCTAAAAACAAAGTCAAAATAAATAATAAAAAAAAAATAAAGGTAAAAAAATTGAGACCGGATACAGAGTCGTGTGGCATGCGTCTTCAACCAATCACTATTCACTGAAACCACACCCGCACGACGCTATGCTTCTGCTTGGACTCTTGACTTTCATATCACGCGTGGTTCTAATTACTCATATAACGATTAACGCAAATAGCTTTTTAGCCTTCAGGGTTAAGTGAGAATTGGTTAACTGAATATTCGGATTGTGAGCAGTATTTCTAAATTTATATTTTTTCGATTACGTTCTGCAGAATTCCTAATACAGCGTTCTTATAAACGAATCATCGTGAGTACAGTCGCGTAGGGCGATGTCATGCGTCATGGAGATTGCACTTTATTATTATTATTTTTTTAATTACTAGCTGAACTCTATCTTTTTCATTAACGTTTCACGCTGTGGAAAAATAATATCATATATACGTGTAATAATTGAAATTTGAACTATAAGCGTGATTCGAACTTATCATCGTCTGTATCAACGGCTTTTGTTATTATTGCTTTTTTATATACCGAAACTGTTTTATATATTTCGATTGATATCCAGAATTTTTAATTTTGATTGAATATTTTTTTTCAACAGTTCGCATTTCTACGAGACGTTTCAGCAACGTTTTCAAGACGTTTCAGCCCAAAACTATAGATAAAATACGAGGGTGTTGAGAAAATACGCGAGTTTTTTGCAATGAAGATTGCAGAGAATGTGTCTCTGAATTGTTAACATTTTTACGTTGGTCGAGAAGGGTAGCCGGCATGAGTATTAGATCACGGCTGGGGGGGGGGAGGGGGGTAGACATTTTATGAGTAAAAGGAAGAATAACAAAAACATGCCTTCCGAGGAAAAAAGCATTTTCCATATTTCCTCTTGCGAAAGAAGCCTCCAAGCTCATTCTTCTACTCGATGAATTTTTATCGTGCATACGTACGAAAAAAAGCAATTCGAAGGGTTACAATCCAAATATTATAGGAAACAGAAGATTGAGACGGAACAAAAAGGAGGAAAGCGAGGTAAGGGGAGAACTGTAGGTTTTCGCATAATTAAGCTTGAAGGAGAGGCGCGCAAAAAATGTAGAAAAACAGCAAAAATGAATTGAAACTTTTTTTTTTAAATCAGATGAGCAGTTTGGAAAATTTTTAATTTAGAAATCATTTTTCAATGATATTGATATTTCATTGAAATTAAAAGCTTGATTCAATAAATCGCAAAAATGAAATAATTTGGTAAACCCTATTTTTTTTTCGGTTTAGATTACGACTGTTAATTCGGCATCATTGACAGATCTGATTAGTGAAAAAATAAATTTATTGAGGCAAGTTAATATTGTATACTGAAACTCCCCATACATGGGAGGGTTGTGCGAGCGTGAAAAAATGTACGGCAACTCTGGACGTGCCGACTCGGTACTCTCTCATAGTGAGGAGAGCAAAAGACGAGACGAAGAGTGATGTCGTATAAGCAGGAAGCTACGGATAAAAGCCGCGTGAGCTTTTGTACCTCAGGTACATATATCTCATGTGCAGCCTCTCCCCACAGTTCACGAGAGGGTCTTCTCGGATGACAATTATTTCTCGAGGACGCTCTCTCGGTATACCAGCAAGTTGTGCAGACCCATACAGGCTTATTCAAATTTACGTAAAAACGTACGGACGTACGAACGTACGGGACGGAAGTGCACTCATTGCTATGAAATATAAATAAAATTTACATCTATGGACACTCTTAAAATTAAAAAAAAAAAACTCTTAATGGAAAATAACACTGCGAAACTTTTTGCGCACAGTTTCATTAATTTTTGTACTAAGTATCAGTTCCTAAGTCTTTTCATATTTATTGAAAAATCGTTTGGGAGTAACCTTTTTTTTCTTTTTAATTATAATGTTTTTATATTTCAAGTACTGATAGCGATGGGTATGCGGTCGGTGTATGGCTTCGGCGATTTTTCAAGCTAAACAGTCTCAAGAATTATCAATACTTGGTTGGGTTACCGCTTAATTGTGCACCGGATCGTGAATCGATTCCAGAACTGAAGGAATTTTTTTTTTTAAGGCTCTAATTTAGAAACCAACCGAAACTCAATAAAAATACAGTCACCTGGATGGGCTGGTATTCCCGCAGTATATTCTTGGCCCTCACGCAAATGTGATAGTGAATTGGGATCGACAGAGTGGCTGTGGGCAACACTCTTGAAGAGGGGTCACAGGGACGCTTGTAAAGTGGTGTTCAAATAATGTGGAAAGGGCTCGCAAAAACCCACGAAGCCTATATATTTACGATAGTAAAAAAAAAATAGTAGTTGAAATTATTATTGTACGTATGACACTTTCACCGAACAAAATCAGAGACAACGATTCATTAACATAAAAACGTTCTGAAAAATGTTTTTACTTCTTAAATTATTAAAGTGGCACGTCCGAATAAAAGTACACCTGCCACCATGACAATAATGGGGAAAATAAATTCATTATAAGCTGCAATTGATGCCCATATCTGATTAGCAATAAAAGGGTTGTACAGCTAGGATTTCAGCAAAGGATTTTTACCTTTTGCTACAGTGCTGAAAAAAATAAAACATTTTCAAAGACACTTTTATTTAACTCTTCGAAGAAAAAAAAAAATATCGCAAAATGATAAAAATAATTTTTATTGCGGAATGCACTTAGTGGAATTATTGATTTTGGTATATCCTGTACATAATACTCTCTTCTATGGACTCTGCGCTTTTGAATATATACTCGTACCCACGCACAACAGTCTAACCCCGCCTTACTTTCGCTCCCTGGACTTCTCTCCCCGAGCTCAAATATATATATGTATGACAACACGTAGAATCCTCTCACCTACCATATCCTATACCTGGCTCTTAATTTATGGTGAAAAATTTATGAACCAGCAACATTGTATTCAGATGTCCGAGGAGACGACGAAAAAAAAAAAAAATACACCGATACAGGTATATTCTATTACATAAAAAAAAGAGAAACTAAAAGAGTGCGAGAAAGACAGAGAGAAGAAAGTTGGCTGTACTCGGATACTGAGACACGATGCAATGAGAAAGACGTGGTCGAGAGCTCTTTTTCAAACGGTTTTACGTACCCGGCACGTGCTTAGATGCAAGAACCTACTATACGGATCGTCTACAGCAAAGTTCGGTTTAGTTGTGCTTCCTCTTCTTAAAATCTATATATTTTTCATCTATCTATATATACTTCAAACCTACATAATTGTATCTTCTTATTTTTACCGCGCTCATCAACCACGTAATGTATTGTGCATTTTTTTTTAATTTTTTTTTTTTTTTTTTTTTTCAACACGTAAAAATCACGAACGCTTTTCTAGTATATTAAAAGGCTTGTCTAACCATGAATCCTTCCGATCTTGTTATGTAATTATTGAAATGAAAATTTGTTAATGACAAATCATGGACTGGCAGTTAAAAAATGTTTCAAGAATGTAAACTCATTTGAGTCGCTGAATTTGTAGGGAAAAAAGTGTCGGAATTAAGAAAATGAAAAAAAAAAAAAAAAAATGGATCAACATTTTTCAGTGCAATGAGAATCAGTGAATAACTGACGATTGTAATTAAATAATGGAGTTGTTCAACACTTGCATGCGGTCGATTTATTTCTCCATTCATTCGTGCGAAACGCACGAGAAAAATGATCCTAAAAATGGTTGCTATGAACGTGAATTGAAATTTTCGAAAATGGTATGCGTACGATTCGTAATTCCAATCAGTCGATGCAGGCAGAGTGATGATATAAAGCATTTAAGTCCGATAATTAACAGTACGAAATGATGGGTATTGAAAATTTGAGAATGATTTAGTTCGCTGTACTGAGCAATAATGAATATTTCTGGAAATTTCAGTATTTCGTAAACCGAAAAGTCTCTCGATATACGCGCCCTCGAAAGCAGTGAAAGAGGGTTAACGAGGTCAAAATATGAACCGTATGTCCTATATATACATAAATGCAACTCACGTGAAGTGCATATACAGAGAACAAAGCATACGGCGCATATATGCTGGTAGGCACGAGATGTCATATAGGGCGTTTTATGTTTAATCAACGATCTCACATTTATTCAAAGTTTTATCATTATTTTATTCTATCTATAAACAATAATCCCGACATATCGTTCACGATTTCTTTTTTCCTGAAATGAAACATGAAAAATGGCAAAATCATATTCGAATAAAAGCGTTTTTCTATTGTCCTTTTGTTTCAACAATTTTTCAACTGTAAATTGTAAAGTGTTTTGTTGGTTCGAAAAAAATATAAAATGTTTTCTTTCTGGTACACCGAACCAAAGCGGATTTTTTAAAATGATCTTTTCGGTTAATGTGAAATTGTTCTCTTTAAATGCAAACAGTAGAACAACAGATGATCGAAATGTCAAACGCATCGTTGGACCTGGAAGAAATGAGAATCACATGGTCTGGTTGTGACGATTTTTCATGGCATGTTTTAAGCTCCACGTAGGCGGAAATGGTCAATGCCAGAATTGCAGATACATTTTCACTAAATTATTAAACGTTAGTGAAATATGAAATATTGTAGCAATGAAAAAATCATGATGAACATTTCAAACAACTTTCAATATAGTGTGTTGACGGTTCGTGTTTTACCAACACACAACAATGTGGTATAACAAAATTTTATACAATTAGCAAACAAACAAACGTACAACACATAGATTTTTATTTAAAAAAATTCAAAGTAACACCTTTATGCTTTGGGAAAAGTTTCATCCATGCGAAATAGTATTCACGTGCGTACACTTATAGATTGCCATCTCACTGTTGGTATGTACGTGAAACAAGTGCGTTGAGCGTTAACTTTTATTGGGTATACACCGACTCTCTACCACATCAAGTTTGCAATGGTTTTTGGGACGACATGACGCAGAGTTTACAGCTGTGAATATAGTTTCATTTTGACTGTCGCGAAATTCGCGTATGATACAGGATCGTTTTTCGTATGTAACCGATTCACGAGCAAAACTCCCTGTTACAGCTTTTCTCTCCTTTTACCTTCTCTTTCTCTTTCTCTCTGTCTATAATCATCCGTTATATCGTTCTCGCTCTCTGGCTTTAATCGTACCTATATGCATGTCTCCATGTCAAGAAGAATTTATAACCGATATCTGTTGATCTACAAACACTGGTATACGACCAAACATAAAAAGGCACAAAATTACCCAGCTTTAAGTTCCCAACGGACATTGGATTGAATGTGGTCACAATAGATCGAATCAGAAGTTATAAATAAAAAGTAAACGTGTAGTATCCAAATACGAGTTTAAGCTTTCAAAAGTATAGGATTCCATGGTTAGTGTACTTTTGAATCTGATCAAATACAGAAAATACATACATTTTTTACCACCAATAATTTAAAAAAGTCGTGTTGTATATTATTTTCAGAATAATTATTATTCAGCAGTCATTATAATTTTATTTCAAATTTCTCCGAAATTTCTCTAAGCCTCGAATCCAAGAAAACGAATTTTTGTGTCAGCATATATATGATTTGTCACATAATGATTTTATGAATGACTGTCCATAAGGATATCAAAAAGTGCTAGACAAAAATATAATTTTTAACATGAATCATTGAATTCAATCTTCCAAAGGATCAAATCTCCAGTGTAAATCAGTGAAACCGGTAATCAAAGTAAAGTTCCAAATAATCTGAAACGATAACAGACACCTTACCACGGTGCTTTTTTATAGATGTAGTTGTTGATTATTGGGAATTAAGCTTCAAAAAGTAAAAAAATAAATTCTTCAGATACATTTTTTTAATACACGACTCCGGACGTTCTGATATTGGATTTGTCCGTTATGTACGAGTTATAATTAATAATCCCAATGTTAATAGCAACGATAAGAAAAATAATATTGATAAAAGCTCGGAATTAGTGCATATCGAAGCCGCATAGAATGGAAAATTGATGAGCCAATGACAATATCAACGGGGAAAATTTAGCGAATGAAATTCCGGTGGTAGTGCTCATTTTACTTGTGCCTTCAATAAATGTTTCACGCCTCAGGAAACCGCATCGAGAGCGACAGATAGACCTACGTATAGATCGAACGGCAATCGTGAGTGGAATTTTCTTTAATATCGATAAATAACTTGAAGAAGGGACGCCCGAGTGACCTCTCATACATTTACTTGTATATTTATATGTATACACAGAAAACACATGTGTATATGTATATACACAACCAACAAGGGAAACGTCCCCTTGAACTTAGACTCGGATCGTGGCTATTGATTTCCGTGGACCACCGTTCGTTCTCGCTATATTGAGGAGGGTTCGTCGCGCGTTCTCAGTTCTGTGTAACACCATTGCACGTTCTCTGTGTAAGCAACGATCTCGTAGTGCGAAAAGCGTCGACTCTCTCGTTCTCGCTTTCTTTTCATGAATATACAGTTTGTTCCACAACTGATGGTCACATTTGTTAAGTTAACGTAAGTTCAAGGCTAAATTCAAAGACCTATTGTGTAGTTCTGTGTCTCCATCGGACGCTCCCTGAACGATTTATTTAATTATTGAAGTTGACGGAGCTGCATACGCTTCAACCGCGTATACTGATAAAACTACTAAATATACAGTAGAAATGCATGGAACAAAATTTGTAAGAAGTTTAATTTTGTACCAGGAGGCCGCCACCAATGGCATTTTTCTGTCTTTAATAGTTCGTGCATCTGATTTGCTACAGTGTAACTTAGCTTTAGAAACAATTGTCAATGACTTTTTATCAGAAAATGTTGGGCTTTTTACGGAGTTCTTTCTGTTCTTATTCCTAACCATTTCTGCAGGAAAAGTGGGCTGCAACATTAACGTGAAATATTAGTAACTCGTAAGAAGAGAAACTGATAAAAACACGGGACCGAACTCTTCAACTCAAAATTCGACTTTGAATTTACGGAAATTATTTATCGCGGACTGGTTACGAGACACCCTGTATATAAATTGATATATAAGGTGAATCGTTGGAAGTCATATGGACGTATTTTCGCACCAAACTCGTTGCAAAATCAATTAAGTACGACTTTTCGACTTTCACATTCATTCAATACAGTGTACATGTATGTATATACAAACTGAAATGAGATATAAAGCTAAAGCGAATTGTTATACGAAACTTTGCCAATAGTAGCGAAACAACCATAGAAATAACGTTCACACGAAACTAAATTGAATTTGAAATTTCAGTTAGAAATAGAATTGTATATTCGATTAGAACGTGAGCCTTAGACAGCCATTATCTAGTGAAGAATTTTCGTCAGTTATTTTCTAAAAAGTCAGAATGTACTAATTATAACGTGAAAAAACGATATCCACGCTCATAATAAACATTATTTCCATCATTATATTTTTTCTAAATGCCAAGTAAATTTAATAGATTTTTACCTCAATATATGACTATGGAAATGTATATTCCGAAAATCTATAATCTACCGCATTAAAATGACTGAGCGACAGAGGGAATTTAATCAACGCAGTCGATGTCTCCACTATTAAAAATTTGTTTCCCGCACACAAAAGATTCTGTGAGTTTTTTTACATTTCAATCTGGCAATTTCATTCAATATTGCTGCGACTCGTGTTTCCAATTAATTAAATTACTAAATGAGAATTCATGCGATACGCGATGGTTTCCCATTTGCTTCAATAGAAAAACTGTACTTTGATTTCCTTGATGAACTGAAAAAAAAGGAAATAAAATAAAACACACAAAATTCCAAACAAAGCACAAGCATGGAAGCAGTGTACATCGTGTAATGTATAATCTGACAAAGCACAAGCTTTTTTGATTTTTTGTTTTATACTTTTTCATGTGTTACACGCGCGTAAAATCGAAGTACTGTGGAAAATCAGCTGGTTGATAAAATCGCATCAGCAGAGGCGTGACGTGGTAATCGCTCGAACGAGAGAGCTTTGTCGTATCGACCCGTGCGAGAAAGCGTGCGAAATTACTCGTAGCGTGGTTATCTCCGCCCCCCCCCTCTCTCTCTCTCTCTCTTACTCACTTTCCCTCAATCAATTTCCCTCTCTCTCTCTCTCTCTCTTGATCTGCTTCTGTTCTGCTCTCTGTCTGACTTCCTTTCATTTCCCTTTGTTTCGTTATAACGCACGTGCTTTCGTGCGCAAGCCATTCGCAACCCTGCCCCTCCAAAGTACCGAAGTTATTCGCACATTTTCAATTTCATCCGCATGGATATCTGATGAACCGGACGAAAGGGGTTGGAAGCCTGAATCTCCCGAAAATCAAAAGTTAAATATGAACTGACACACTAAGACACTGAAGGCATTGAAAAATTCCTTTTCAAATATGCAAAATAAAGTAAATTCATAAAATTATGCGAATTATTGAAACAATAGTTCTGTTACTTTAACGATTCATAAATTACTACAAGAATTTTTTTTTTTTTTTTTTTTTTTTTTTTTTAACGGAACATTTTCTTTATAGCTCGACTGCGAGAAATTTTTTTCATTTGACCATTTGTTCCATCTATTTATGGTTCTATTTATTTTGATGAACCTTTTACAGGAATAACGCTCGTGAATCGGAATATGACACTGGCTTTATAAATTTCCGATAATTTCTTTTTCCACGTAGTCGGGAACAAAAAATTCATTTTTTAAATCTGTCGTTGAAAACATGTTACACTACCGAAAGATTAAATTGCGTTACGGTACGACCTCCAAGAGATTCGTAGAAAAAACTCAATTCATTTGCATGGGGGCGTAATTGGCGGACTAACGTTTTGAAATTCATTCTTTGAAAAAATGGTTTTTCGCTGAACGTTCTCCATTGCGCCACCACAAACCATTGTACGACGAGCAAGAGATTTATATTTTTTTAAATCAATTCATTTGACGTGAAAGGGGTAATTCAGGGGAAATTACGTAACGTCATTTTCTGTCAATGTTCTTTCAAAATAAACTAACATTACAACACGTACAAGCAAAACACAAACGAATAACAATTTACTAATTTCTTCGAACTAATTAACTTGACACATTTATTAATTTGTGTAAGGGCCGGAAACATCAATGTTTCTCTTGATTACTGCGTTATTTTCAAAAATTCTTGAATGAAACTGTACAGCACTGTCATCTCAAGGTTTTTTTTTTTCAATTTCTAGGGGGTTTGGGCAAAAGGGCGATATTTTTATTTCTATGATTTTCTCGTCTGGATCCTTCAATTATTCGATTGAGTAACATGACGAATTGGTCACGTGATACCGTGCAAATGCTACGCGAATCTGCATGAGCGAATCGTGCAGGAAATCGTCCCGCTTGCGTTTTTATTGTGAGAAGAACAAGTTTCGAATTTCTCTCGCTAGGCTAGAAAAATCTTCTCTTCTCTTGTTTCGCCACACCCTATCGCATTCGTTCTCGTTGACTCATATTTGAGGGTGGTGTTTTCAAGGGTCATGGTATGTGCATACCGTTCGTGCATCGATACAATTATGGGCTGTTAAAACTATCAAAGAGATAAGAGTCAATGGCATGATCTTTTCTTATTCTAGCCAAGAGAAAATACAAAACTTAGGTTTCTGATCGTTGGTGAAGTGGCCGCGATAATCGTAGGGGGGAGGGAGGGGGGGACAAACGACTTGAGACGCTTAATAAGTCATTCAGTTATAGTAAAAAGCATGATGCGCTTTTCCCATCAAAACCGTTTAGTTACCGAAAAAAAAAAAGTTACACGTTGTTTCATTTCATTAGAGAATAAGGTGTAACCTCTACTTTTCTTAAATTGCCAAGCATCGATCAAAAAAGTAGTTGCATGTACATGCAACTCAATAAATGAAAAAAAAAACAATGTGCACCAACCTTTACAAATATGAGTACGATTCAAAGAAGAAAAAAAAGAAATATATTGTTAACATGACGCTAATAAAAATTCATTATTATTATTATTATTATTATTAATAATTACACAGCGGTTGAAAATTATCAACGATTATCATGAGCACAATCATATGCTGATAACCTTTCGATTGGATGTCCCCAATAAAATTCAGTCAATGTACAAACGTTTGTATACTTTCTACGTTTCACTGCAGTGTACGAGCATTAAACATTTTGACGGGGCACTCAGACAAAGTCGTACACATTTGAAAGCCAAGAACCACAAAGCGAAATTGTCCATAAAGAAGTCTAATGGGAGGCGTTTCTAAGCTCCATCTGTATAAGTATATCGTGCAATCGGTGCGAATACGGACAAGCATTCTAGTTTCTTTGTATCGCAGTACATGAATCCAAATAGAATTCGTTTGTAAAGTCACACGACATTGGTATCAATAATGAATCCTATTTTTCATAATACATAACTCAAAACAAATATATGTTACGACAATAACTCTTAATCGTAAATGTATCATAATATTTTCACTTCTATTATATGAATTATCGAATGCACTGAATTGAAAGAGTTGCGAATTATTATGACACTCAATTGAAATGATAAGAACCGTAGGAGGCTAAAAAAAACCACACAAAATATATTTGCAAATGAAAAAAAAAACTTCGGGCCCCGAATTTGACGTCTCATATTCGCACCAACCACTAAATATATATTTATAATTGTGTATGTACATATGTACGTGTGCACGTGCGAGTAGACGATACCCCGACGAATGTATATAGAGTGCTTTGGAATTCCAGAGAGGCTGAAACGTCAGACAGGTAAAGATGGCAAACAACGTCTGTGTCGAGGAGTTGAAGTATCCCTATTATACATAATAGAACAAGGAGAGGGTAGACAGTGAGAGGGACGGAGAAAGAGAGAGAGAGAGAGGGAAGGGAGGCGAGTAGATGAAGACCGGTCGAAATGACAGCAGGACCTAATGCTCACTTTTCCTGTTTTGTTGCCAAGTCGGGTGCAATGACCAAAAAAGCCACCCGCAATTATTTCAAAACAGGTCATAAAAAAAAAAGCATTTTATACAATTGAAAGCCACAATCGAGTGAGAAATCATCGATTTGCATTTCATAGTTACGTCCATTAATTGGTAACATCAACAAATCTATGAGAACTTCATATTGGATTATTTTGAACTAAAATAAACCTAAAACTATATTGTTTTGCTGAAACGATAATGATCCCAATGACCATTGAGTTCACAAGTATTTCAAATAAATATCTCTATCTATTTAAAGATTTAATTATTCTTGACAGTCCAAAATCAAGTGAACAAGTTGTAACAAATATTCTTAGTTTATGTAACACGATTGAATGTACTTTTTTTGTAAAGTCTTACAAATGAAATATGTATTCATATCCTGTATCAAACTAAATCATACTGCAAGCGCCTGTGAATACGAGGTTAATTAAATAAATCGTATTTTATATTTGATACGATTTTAAATGGAAGCTCGTTAATTATTATCTAATTAGTTGTGTCTTGGATCCACGATATGACTTCAATTATATTGTTCGACAAATGTAATCACGTGTGGAAATGTGGGTTAAAGTACATAGCGGAGGAAGAAACAACATATACACAAGTATAACTGCTCGCAGGCGTACTTCGGTCATTTTACTAGAGATACAAGATCGCGTGAGTACGAGGTTGGTAGTAAATGCCGAGAGCCATCGCGCAGTCTCCATCGTTCCACGATGGTTTTAAGAGGTAACTTGCAGCCGAAGCTCACATATAGTTCTGTGACAACACGTATCAGATGTTAGTTTTTGGGCCACGTTCTCTCGTAAAACTGCATCATTCGTAATAAATACGTTTCTGAGATGAAATTTATTTACACGAATGTGCACACAAAAACCATCGGATATGTGCCCAATACCTGATCTCTATTCTTCTTGGATAGCATTTCATGACTAACATATGAACCGGCGAATCGATATACCAAATACATTTATTATGAAAAGGTATACGGAGCGTTGGGAGATTGTTGATTGTATACGCGTATCTGAAAGCTCCAGTCTAAGAGGCTTTTTCTCAACGAAGTAGTTCGAAACTTTGAATAAACTTGCATTCGCTGTAAAAACGTTGATTTTTTAAATATTTGAGAGCACTTCTAAAAGAATAGAATAATTTTGAACGAATAAGTAATGGAGGAAAATAAATACACTGTTCAAGTAATTACAACACGATAATCTAAGAAGAAAAAAACGGTTTATTATTGCAGGAACGAACTCTTTAATTAAATATCCTAGGTGTTTAATCAAATGTAATGCCTTCTAATTTTCGTCATTAAAATTCGATACTTTTTCCGGCCTGATATAATTATACGAAGATGTAATCCGAACGAAGAAGCTCGAACAGGTTGCACCGTAAGTTGGCGAATTTCTTCGTTTTTTTTACGAAATGAGTATAGAGAATTTTTTTATGTTTGTATATAATTATGGATTACAAGCTTTTACACTTGAAGCTCAGACGACATTTTTTTCCCAAGACTCCTGCGTGCGAAAATTATTTCTACTGATATTGTTACCGACATGAGAATCCAAAAAAATAAAATGATAACTTTGTTATATACGTTTGAGTAAGAAATAGTCAGTCGACAAACAAACAACGGATCATTTAAGTCTGGAGCAACTCACAGCGGATTCAACAAAGAGAGAATAAGTCCAAATGCTGACCAATAAAAGAATGGAAATAGAATAATAGCAAGAAAACGAAGAGAGGAGCAACAAAAAGGAAAAGAAGAAAATGAAGCGGCAAAGAAAAAGAAGGAGTAGGAAAAGGAAGAGAAAGAATGAGAAACAGCAAGGGGCTCCCATCGTTGTTCCTCATTACGAAACGCGACCGCAATCACGTGGAAGAAGAAAGTGGTTGCGGGGAAGTCTCTTGGCGGATGACGAAAAAAGTGATTCCCATAGGAAACGCGTCCGGCGACGGCTGTAACCATCTCAGTGAAGGCCTCAACGGTTGAAAGAAGACGAATAAGACCAAGAAGAAATAAGAAGTAAAAAGAAAGGGATGTAAAAAAAAAAAGTAAAAAGAAGGGGAAGGGGAAAGTTAGGAGGCATATCGAGGAAACACTCGGACAAAGGGATCTCCGAACGATTACTTTCGGATTTCACGCTGGGATCGCGTCCTGTCGACCAATTTAATACTCCTTCGGGAACGAAAGATTCTCCGCCGCGCAAACCTTACAATGACCGTAGAACTTTTCCCCAAGTATCAAAAACATACCTCACTCTTTTTGCTCCTTTATTTTTCCGCTCTCGTGTATCTATTCGGACTCGAATCGTGAGCAAGTAGACCGCCGCACTTAAAAATTAAACAAAACTTCTCCATACCCTGCCATCATTTGCTTGATGGTCGACAAAATTCAAATGTCTTGTACCAGGTAAAAATAAGATATGGCAAATTATTTAAAAAAAAGATAAATCATTTATATATTCGCAAATATATCTTTCTCATTTGTTGGCGAGAACACTCAGCTTCGTCTTTCGAACCTTAATAGTTGTGGCGGATTAATTTCAATAATTGCTACTTTTTCACCATAATAAAATGGGTTTTATATCACGAAAATTATTATTGAAATAGTTAATATACTTCTTAGCCTCGCAATTCGATGCGAACACTTATTCTGGTGCCATGCCTTGAATTATTAATATGGCAATAGAACAATATTCCAAATTACAAACAACGAGATTACGCGCATCGGTCTGAGTACTTCAAGAATTACGTCTGTCAAACGTATTATTATGATCACGCAAACCGCAATGCCACCCAGGTGGATGTTCAACCGCGAGGGAATC
The DNA here is from genome assembly GCA_948107755.1 of Campoletis raptor. Taxonomy (NCBI): domain Eukaryota; kingdom Metazoa; phylum Arthropoda; class Insecta; order Hymenoptera; family Ichneumonidae; genus Campoletis; species Campoletis raptor. The sequence continues at coordinate 6,252,082 of OX403622.1, read as the reverse complement.
ATCATTTTAACTGAGTGACTTTTGCTTTGGTGTTCTCTACAAGAGAACGTCTATTCAAGAGACCGAGGAAGAAGCAACCAGAAGAAAAATAAAGATAAATAAAGCATAATGGAATGAAAAATAAGTACGACAACAAAACGACCTCAAAGCCGGTTTTGCTTTAGACAGATAGAGCAACGACGGTTCACATTTTCTCTCAGGTATTTTCACCGATACTACACAGCTTGCATGTCTGCATTAATGCCATTCTTCTCTTTCCATCATTCAAGTGTTTTTCTATAATGAGCTTTACGCCGGAGTAAAGTAGATCTATATATCGTCGACTTGGAGACATTCAAAGCACTGTAATGAGATTATGTCGTCTTAACTTCACCGTCGTTACAACTGTCAATAATAATACAATTTTACGTCATTACGTTGTTGCACAGAGACTTCTGTTGACAACAAGTGGGTTTCACGCCTAGCCAGAGCATGATAATCTTCATTCAAAACGTTCGTAAATAATAAATTTACCATGTTTCAATCAACATAAACAAATATAAACGTGACGACAGCGAAGCAGAAATGTTGGAATCGTTACAAGTGCTCTTCATAAAATAACAAGACTCCCAAGTGATGGGTATCCTACGGAACATCTTGAGACCATACATCTAGCACTTAATCATTTTTTAAATAGTGAATTCAGAAGACTTTGCTGTCAATCATATGCATGGAGGATGACACGACAACTAACAGCTCTGCAATAAAATATCTCAAAACCTTTGTCATGGCAGCAATATTTTTACAGCCCAAGTTTTCGATGTATCGTTTCAAAATTAGGATTCCATTAATTTGAGCAATTAATAATTTTTCGTGCTTACAATGTAGTTTGAGAAACTTTTATGGTGAGACTTCATCGTGTTTAACGTTATCTAACGATTTGTAGAAAGATTTACTAATGGTATACTCCAAGAATTAAGTTAATCTCAAAATCACCAAAACACCTTAGACCGGAAAAGTATCATTGACGTCACCCCATGGTACTTTTTGAACTGTGCAGCTTTTGTCCGAAGTATTTTCCCTGAAAATTACGGGTTCAGAGATATCTCTGGGCTAATAGTCCACAGCCTCACCCTATAGATATTCCCACACATGTTTAGATGCAGACACACACGAACACACAGACACACACTCGTGATTGCTAGTGACTTTTATGTATAGATCTAAACATGGGTGTCGTTAGTTGGAAGCTGGCAAGATCTCTACTCAATCCCGTTATTAGGATCACATGCCAGGCTCCGTGGGTCCAGTCGGGGACGACATAAGAGGTCCTTTTCGAGTGCGAGAGCGGCAGAACGAGAGCCATAAAGTATAAAGGATCATTGGACCGTGAGAGGACAGAGAGATGTCTCTTGCATCGGACTGAAAACTGGTAAAGATTGAGCAGAGATCTCAAAGCGAATGAGACTCCAGAGTCCAGAGACTTCACTTTTTTTCGCTCATTCTTTTTCTCACTCAAATCGCTGGCGTGATAAAATGAAGAAAAGATAACTACTGTGTTCTCAATGGATATTCAGATGTCTTATGTTGAGTTTATTCTATAATTCCAATAGAAAAATCTACTATTTGAATATAAAAGTATTTCAAAAATGCGAATTTTTATATAATTGTAAAAGTGCGAGATCGTTATTTTCTATGCAAAAGCTGCAAAGATTCATATCGAATGATCAATTTGTGCACAAAACATACCTTCTTCGACGATTGGATTTTTTTTTTGTTATGTAGCCCTCACCATCGATCACCCAATTTAAGATAAAAGACAAATGTATGCTCACCTGCAACAACAAAAAAAAATGTCGTAATTAAAACACACTGTAGATGGCGTTGTTAAATTTTACGATAAAAGGACTAATCTAGGGCAACCTGTCTCGGATATTGATTATTCATGTTTTGGAATTTTTTAATTCTTTTAAATTCCGTTGACACATTATGCAAGATGAATTTTGCAATATTTCGTGCTTTCACTCAATTTCAATATAACGTTATATTGGAATAATGGCCATAGCATTCGCAGCCGTTCTTACGTGCGATGTAAGAAAAAAAGAGTGGGCTTCAATTTCCGGTAGCAGAACAACAAATTACGGTAATTCCGTCCACTTCTAATAATTCGTTTAAACGTTAAAATTTGAATAAAAAAAATTGATTTATCATCAGAAATTGCCACCCACAGTTTTCAAGCTCTTATCAGTAGTCATTTTTTATTGCAAAATTTATGTTGCAAGAAAAAATCAGGAATTTCAGTAATCACTGAATCGATATGACACGATTATTAAAATTCAGATGATATTCAAGCATTTGTGGATAATGTAACAGTGCGTTATAGTCGCAAAAACGAGGCGGATGTGCAGATGGGCAAAAATGGAGGGTACGATATCCAAAAGTAATATCACGTTTCGTGCGGGACATACGAGAAATCGAATTATGAAGCGGTCGAATCGAATAGAGTCAATGTACGGGGCTCAGAGAGCCTGAGGAAACGAAACGAATCCATGATTGCTCGTGGCATTCTCGTCCAGCTATATATGCATGTATGTATGCTCTTCTTCGCCATGAAATGCTTTCTACCCTCCCCTCTTGCTCCCTCACTCCTCTCGACCACTTTTCCCTTGCCTCGTTTCTGTACGAACGGTGCTCACAGTGCTTTTCACAGTAACCCTTCGATGCGCGTCGAGCGATACAATTGATCGAGACGAGATGGGCGAACACCCTCACCCTTCAATCGCTAGGAATTCGTATGTATATAAGTACCTATACATATATATATATATATATATATATATATTTTTTTTTATTCATCCACGCATTTTGAGATACTCGCATGAGGGATCTACGCGTATAAAAAGCAAATTCGCTGATCGCATCGTACGTTCTGCTGTGCAGAAAAAGAAACGTACCGATATTTTCCGAATAAAAAATTCGCACTCGTAACTCATGTTTATTTTTTTTTTTTTTTTTTATCACTGATTCCCTTCCGAGACGGAAACTTTCAACGTATATCGCGTTGGACGTATTTGAAAAGTTAAAAATTTGAAAGTACCACGACAAGTGAGGGTAATTCATTAATTTTTTTAAATCCTTCGCCGAAGGTTTGTATTTTCCTTTAGCCTATATTTATTATTATTATTATTATTATTATTTTTTTTCACTCAAACATTGAAAATGTAGCGAATTACTTTTGTACATAAAATTGACAATGCAATAGACATTTTCTCAAGCGTTATTTTGAGACTGGTTTATTATTCCTGGCGCTACAAAATCATTTGTATTATTTTTTTTCTTTCAAGACTGAAAAACAAATGATAACCGCTAAGGCCCATAAAAAGTCGAAAAGCTCGATTACGTTTATCAGCATATTTGAATCATATGTATTGGGGTTTGTTATTTGAATTCAAAATGAGTCTCACATTCGAAAGAGGCAATGTTGATAAAAATAGATAACACAAACACGGACGAAAACAAGTTTACGGATAGTATATCAAAAGTGAGTCATGAACATGGCGGTTTGCTTGCAATAAAAAAAGACAGTCGAGAGAAAAAGAATGAGGGCAAAAATAAAATAAAACTAGAAATTTAATTATAGCAGGGTGCCCAGTGAAGATAGGTAGGCACGTATATCGCGTACGAAAGTCCCGTCGGGGGTGGACTTTGGTTGAAGTTTTTCCCTGGTAATTCGTTACGTTGGAACGAGGAGAGTGCTGCTCGTGGTCACGAGACCACGCGAAGTCTAGCGCACCAAACTTTCTCCGACTGAGGGGGTAAAGTTTTTTTTTCCTCATGCGCTTTCCACGGATGATAATACGATTACATTCGACCTGGTGCCATTATTATGAGCGTTGAACGATAGTGATGGGTGTTGAACGACCAAAAATCTACTAAACCATTCAGACATAGCTTCGTAAAAGAAAAAAAAAAATACATCTTTTACGTTTGAAGAAATGCCCAGTTCAGAAAAGTGTGTATATAGACACTTTACAGAGAAAATAAACTTAGCTGAAAATTAATAATTCTTAGAATAAAATAATTTTATCCGGTGCGAAACATCGAAGAACTCGGTTGGAATAATATGGAAATCGACGATTTCACACTTCTGATTTTGGCATACTCAAAGAATACGTGAAAATTATATAAGACGGGATAAAAGAAAATGATCAGATGAAGAGACTTGATAAAGTCTCGAGAGAAAATTATATTTATGCTAAAGTATTTTTTCTCGTAATAAAGCGATTGGCGATGATGAAAGTATTATTTATAGGATTCTGGCACATTCATGCAAAAATTGGATTAAATGCAATTATATTTCAAAACGTCAGTAGACGAATGTATATGTTCATTATTTTGTGAGTAGACAGAGATTCGAATGAGAATAAAAAGAAAATTCCGTGCTGCCTACTCAACGCAACATTACAAGTCCGGTGATTTTAACAACATTTCGAAATAAACTTCATTTAGCTGAGTCATATAATAGGGACAAGAAGTCTATGGTGAACAGCAATAAGGAAAGAGCTCTTTTATGCGTCCCTGAAGTCTTCTTGAGTCACTCTCTGCATAAATTGTTGCAACCTTGACACAATAAGATGTCAAGAGAAAAGGATAAAGCTAATTATTTTGTTTTATTTCTCATTTTCTTTAAAGTGCATTTCTTCAAAATATATCTTTCAAAAGTATATTTCATACCTGATAAAATGTTAGCATGAAAAAAAGAAGTTTGTAACAAAATGCGTAACTCTCATTTCTTTATTCTTCACTCTACTTTTTAAAACACAGAACAAGAACATTCGCAATCATTTATTAGCTGTGACGTGACATTCTTAAGGAGAAATCTTCATGGGGAAAAAGCTGAAAGAGGTAATTTTGGAAATTTTTGGTCGAAAGATATAAAAAACATTAAACTCCTGAAACTTTATTATCGGTTTTATAACTCACCGTTTATTTTACGAGGTACAGTATACGTTTTTTTTTTTTTAATGTTTACGAGTGATTTAGCCCATAAAAAATGTACTATCATTATTATTATGTGCCACGAATATTTCGTCTCACGCTCTTGAGGCAGCACACATGTAAAGTGTGTCTCATGCTATTTCTATCTACAGGGAAAACCGATGTAGCTTAATGTTGTGCCTGTGTTTATTTTGAATAGCTAGAAGGAAACAAAGTGTGGATATACGCGTTGAACAGCAGCTTGGCTGGGAGTTCATACACGTAGGAGGATGCACAGGCCCTCGTGACTTCATTAAAACGTCGCTTGGATATAATCCCGCGCAGGGAGAGGGATGTCCCTTAATCGAATTCCTTCCTATATCTCGAGTATTATCTACTCAATCCCTTGCCTCTGATGGCATCTAATGGATATTGCACACAACTGCATAATCCGATGTAATATAATGGTACGTACAAGGATGAACATATGAACAAATATGAACATTTTCTTTGCATCTATTTCAGATCAAGTTCGAGTACAACGAAGATCATTTGCTTTATTATTAATTCAAGAAGTGTTCCAACGCGTAGATCAATCGTATTTTATTTCGTATTTATTTGAACGAGCAAATCAATTTATTAATTCAAAAATTTCTGAACCAATTTCAACGTTAACAGTAAAGAGCTTATAACCTGCCCAGTGATTGGTTATTTTTTAGCTAACGAAACGTAAATAGTTTGGTTCAATCAATTAGATTGCCATCCAAGTGTTTTCTTACAGAGAACAGCGTCAATGGAAAGTCACTATATTTTATAATATTACAAATGCATATTAAGAGAACTGAATCCTGAGTGGAGAGACCATCATTACTATATGATGGTATTACTATGTCCATGAGGATATCAGTCGATCACGCATTGGCAATCGATCCTCATATGATCCAAGCGCGTTTCAGTTATCGTCAAAGTACACGATATACCTGCATCTGATGCGATTGTTGTATTGCATATTAATAACACGAGCAAGAGAAGAAAAAAAGAACAAGAGGCATGAGAGAGGACAAAGGATGCAAACGGATACAATGGCTTTGTCGATGAATGAAAACTCGAGAGAACTAAAGCGAGATGGGATTTCTCTATATACGTCCCTATCATTGTCCACGCATATATCCCCCAAGAATGAATTTATGATTTCAATATAAATTTCGAATTCTTATTATCGATTTTTTTTGATAAAATCCTCATAATGGTTCATTGTCAAAAGGAAAATTTTCGCGCAAGTACAATATCAAGAAATTTTGAATGAGCAGAAAAATCAGCAAATTCCTCAAGCACTGTTACACTTATTGGAGATTACGTAAATGCAGGATTTTTTGTAATCAATAAAGTTTTTTTGGTCAACCGATTGTCGGGAGAGTATTCCGACCACGGAATTCACAGATATCGCAACATTGCTCAAAAAAGGTCTACATTCTGACCACATTTACTTAGTCAAGTTTTGCCCTTCTAGTCTTTTCAAGATTGAGATGCAGATGAAGGTCACTATAAAGAATGACGTGGAGATGCAGATCTAAATGATAAAAATGAAGGTTTGTGTCTCCTTAAACATGCACCCCAACTGTTTGTATTATTCTTACAGTGCAGTTGTGTGGTATTGTTTGGTTGTATTAGAACACGATTTGATGTTAATGAAATGACCACGATGATCATTTTGATATTATTTCAAAAGTAAAAACACTAATGCTGGGGCGTTCATTTGTAATTCAATTAACTTGCAACTGAAGACGCAACTTTTTAATACTTGGCGTTCTGTTAAACCTTTTGAAAGTTTTTACCGATTAAAACAGCTTTTCAGTACAACAACCATATTCCATTCGCACTGAAAAAAAAGAAAAACTTTTTCATAAATTTCTTGCGAAAACATCCTCGTCGACTTTTTTTTCATCCGTTTGTTAAACCTAAGGAATGTTCTACGAAAGACCAGAAGAATTCCAATAAAAATTCGCAAAAAAAAAACACGTTTCCCTTTCTTTTTTTACCTTCTGCGTCAGCATGAGATGAACTTTTTTGTTGGACATACATAAGGAATATACAAGCGATATATGCTTGTATGGAGGTACACATGTGTTGGGTGTATGTGGGCGTATATGAGTATATATTCGCTTCTCGTGAAAATTTGAGAAGGGAAATATTACGAGCGAGGGATGCCCGTGAGTCTAGAGGTATGCGCGCAAAGTTGTGGGTCCATGAAGAGACACGTCGTTGTAAGAACTGCTGCCCCCTCCCCCTCTCCCTACCGTTCGCTCTCCTGAAGAAAACGAGAAAAAGAAAGATAGCATAACGGTGGTAAACTTCGAGAGGTAAGAAGCAAGAAGAAACGAGGGAGCATCGTCAGCAGCAGCAGCAGCAGCAGCAGCAGCAGGCAGGCAGGCAGGTAGGTAAGCAGGCAAGCAAGCATGCAGTCAGGTTTTCGCAGATGCGTGATCTTCCTTTTACAGACGGCCCATACAATAACTATATAGAGACACGCGCGCACACAAGTGTATATATTTGTAGTTGTAGACACACGCGCTTACAAAAGCCACAGAAGTTGCGCGATCGCCTCGTCGGCTCACCGCATCTCGGTTACTGGACGAACGTTATATGTGAACTTCACTTCTATAAAATCTCATTTTTACAGCCGTACACTTCATTCGTTACGGCCCCTCAAGGACTCGAGACCCACCACCCGCGTTTTATGGAGTATGACATTTATTCTTTTTCTTGACCCATCAGAAAAATGCACAAAAAACAACTTTTTTTGTAACCCATCACTTTGGTTCATACTTTTTTTATTTATTTGTACCGTGTATCACAAATAAGAAGAAGAAAGTTGGGAATTTCGAGTTATCCTGCATCGTGAACTAAATCATAATAGTCGTCAGTGTTTTGTGTGTATTTTTTATTTTGAAAATTTAAACAATGCAAGCCTCGTTAGATGATGTAAATTGAATGATTGATTGTAAAATAAAAAGTATTTTGATATTTAAATGTAAAAAAAAATATTGAAACGTTCTAATTCAAACATTGAGCCCAGAAGGAAACATTAATCCAGAAAATTCTCACCGTAAGGAAAAATAATAAATTAAAGATAAACCAGCTATTGCTCCATTGGGTAAAGTAACGATTGCATGAAGTGAGCGTATGAAATTAGATATTGTTGCAGAAACCTCTACTGAAGAAACCTCATGAACAGAAATGACCATGATACGATATAATTTCCATCAAATAAATTAATATATGTGAAAAAGTAAAAACAAAATGCTTTGCTGAACTCGCTCACTGAATGTTACCCTCATATACACTGAGGGGGTTAGATCGATATTATCGAGTAACAAAAACAAAAAAAAAAAAGGGTGTTGATAGAATTGTGATTGGAGAAATTGGCATGGATGTTGCACGCAGTCTCCATATGCAGACGACTGATAATTTCTTTTTTTTTTTTCTAATTGGAAAAAGATTGAGGACGATTTGATCGCATGTGGACAGAGAGAGTATAGGAAGAGAATTGAGGGACAACGAGGTATTCAGTGAAACCCGATAATCGCTCCACTGAAAGCCGGATCCTTCAACACACAAAGCTTTGGAGAGGACCAGAATGAATCTCGCGTCAACGTTTTGTATAGGAAAATATATAGGATGCGTTGACGATTGGGCATGCACATGTACACCTTCTAATTCGCAATTTCGATGAATTGATTCCGTATAATTGTCCTCTGGTCCATATATAACAATCATGAATAGAGAAGAGGAAAATATGCATTTCATAGAAATTTCAACTTTATTCGGATCAGGATGCATTTTAGATTTTTTAAAAATGTTCTTGGAGGTTCATGCATCAACTATAGGCAAAGGAGTATTTAAATTAGATAAAATTTGTATTTTCGATTTGACTCTATTTTAATGAAATATCATTTCACAGTCTATCATTAAGGGATACGAAAATACAGTAACAAAAAGATTTTCCCGTTACGAAATTTCATTAGTGTTGACAATTCACGAAGCGATTTAGGCCTCGTGATGGTAAAAAAATCCTTACTACTTTGTTTCTTCAAGGGTCGAGAGAAATCCGTTTTCTTCACGGATTTTCATCAGAAGAGAAAAACTTCTATCGGTAAATGTATGAGAGATGGAATCAGGCTTTTCCGCTTCCCCCTTTCCTTACGTCGCCCTTCATATCTTTCTGCTTTTGCCTGTTTTCGCTCCCTCTGACATATACAGTCATTCATGCAGAATAACGAAAGTAAAATACTCGAAGAGAGGTAGAGAGAGAGGGAGAGGAAAAATATAAGAAACCCCTCAGCGACTCAGAAAGCATTCGTATGCACGCACAAAACATTCCGTAGAGATGACAAGTTACTTTTCGTTTGCAGACTACGGAGACTAAAATCATCTAAAGATCCCTTTGCCCTAGAAAGAAAAAACAAAAAGAGAACAAAAACACCAATGTCACGATGTAAGACATTTACAGTCTTGTTTCCGGTGAAGGAGAACTTTGCTGTGGTGTAACAGAATACCCACCAAACGACTGTTTGCAACAAGTAACTACCATCACATTGCAAATTATTATGTACAAATTACGCTTTTTTATTCCGTAGCAGGTTATAAATAGAACACACAACTAAACTTTTTCACAGTATATAAGTATGTACTGGGCTGTTTATAAAGAAATGGATCAATAGTGATCGAGGGGGTCGGTCGTAATGCAAAAAAAAACCCCCATTACATCATAAAAGTCATCACACTGCATACTGCAATCAAAGCATTAGAAAAGATGTTAGACTCTGAAGAAAATAATTCAATTAGTAATAGTCATCGAAAGTTTCAACTTTTCTTGTCCATATTCAACTTTAATTGATATCAACAGGAACTTTCCATGATATATAATATCTGCCTGTATTTCTTTACAAATCATTTTACTTTGTTGACTCCTTTACTCTGTAAACAACACTCTGTACATATACGCGTGTAAGAGTATAGATTGAAGAAAATGTATGGAAATATGACCACTTTGGAGTGTCCAGTTACGCACTGTGCAAGAGCCAAAACGCTTCGCCACTAAAAAAGATTTCCCATTATGCCGAAAGCTTTTTAGCCCTATGACTCGGCAAACCCAAAAGAGACGTCGAATGTTTTCTCTAGAAGCTTTTTCGCCCTTTTCAAGGATTGCCCAGCTTAAGGAGCTTGGCTTATACGCTGGCAGCGGAATCGGGATTCAACTTATCCCTCTACTGTTCTTCATCTCGTTTTCTCTTACCGTTACGTATATCTCATAATAATAATAATTCTTTTGTATTTCTTCCTCATGTATACTGTCTTTTCTGACCGCAATCTAGAGACCGTTTTCCTTTGATCACTGAAAGAAAGTCACGTCTTTTGGAATTAGGCATAGCTTAGATACAAATTACTTAAGAAATATATGAACACTCTAGATTTCAGTTTAAAAAAGATTCAACTGTGTTCATAACGATAAGTCTGGAGGTAGGACGAAGGGAGTGGCCGTGTTTCCTCAAATGAAATCTCAAACGACAGTAAAATATAAATCGTTCGATACATAGAATAATTTTGTAACAATGAAAAATAAAAAAACTTTAAAAATAACTGCATAGGAACATTATTTTTTGTTGCATTTCAACGATGCGAACTTGAAACAGTTAAATTTTTTGTCAACAATATTGGAAAAAACTTGCGTGTGTCTTCCAGCCTCGACTGTAATGAATAATAACAATTCTATTGTTGAATTCTAAAGAGAGGTTTTGGATTTCCGAATTAATTGCATTCATACACTTACAGCAGCGATTCTGTCCACTGCACACGTGACACGGCAAAGTTCGTAATGTACATACGCTTGATACATAATCCAAACAAGAAAATCAGTGGAGAATTTCTCTTGTGGTTGAAACGAGAGCGATGGGTAGGTTTGGAGAGTGAAAGGTTTGCATATACGTATAATTCAGTGTACATAGACGCAAACCACAAATAGTACGAGGACGACTGCCATTACGCACACATATACGGGTCGATTCAGTCGAGGTCACTGAAAATGTAAGCGGGCCGGTGTTTTTTTTTTTCCGAAACGAAGATTTTTCCGCTCATCATTAAAAAAAAAAAAACCTCAACGGGCTCAATTCCTACAATGATTGAGTATATCCATTGAATTAAGCACCTGTTCTATAAGATTATCTCGAGGTAGAAGTTTACTAAAAAAAAAAAACGTCACTAAAAGGTACAGATGAAAACAAGAGTGTGATGAGGATTCATTCAGTTTCATCTGAAATGTTCCTTCTACAGAAGCTTTGTGCGTATTTTTATGTACCTGTGTAACGTTGTTATTGACGCGAGCAGAGAGAGAGTTTGTCGCAGAAACGAGAAAGAGGAAAATACGAGTGAGGGTGAAGTATAGACAAGGAGGTTATTATGCATATCCGGCTTTATCATCCAAAGGTTGTTGCTTGGACGTGTGACAATGTACGTTTCCATTGAGAGGTGTCGGGTGCAAAAGAGCGCAAATTTGTATACACGCATATAAAGAACAGAGAGATAATATAATTTATTTGTATATATATATATAAGCACACACGGACAATGGTAAATAAATATTCACAGTGGTTAGTGAGGCTACGACGAGAATGGGTGATGGCGATGGTAATACGGCAATACACCCCTTGTAAGGTATAAGGTCTCTTCTCTTGCCTATCTCCCTTCCTCTTAACGAATCCCCATGTATATGTATGTATATCTGTATCCATATATTTATATATATATATATAGAAATATCGAATACGGCGTACAGCCGAGCCCTGTATACACATTGCGCACACCGCGTTGAGGCTGGTTTCATATTAAATCCGGTTGACTGGCGTATCCTGCTGCACGCGAGGCGAGACATGAGATTGAGGAAGGGCGACGCGGGGGTTGAGACCACCGAAGGGTGGAAAATGGGGGTAGAGGATTGTGAAGGATGGGGATGTCAGGGAAGGGGCAAAATACGCGAGAGGCTTCGCAACACCAGATGGAACTGACGTTCTGAGTGACGTCAAATTAAAACACGCACCAACGCGACGATTCGACGACACCCCCGGCCTCGGGTAACCATCCTCTATACGATTTTGTATGCCATCTCCTCACTCTCTTTCACCCTTATCTCGCCTATATACCCAGCCTTGTTCTCTACAAGCATGGCAGTCCTCCCACTTCTCTCATCATTCTATTTTTTTCTACCTTTCTTTTCTCTCTTTCATTTTTTTCGTCTGTGCCACGCTGCTTCGAATTGTTAAAAAAAATGGCTTTAACTATTGCAGTTTGAGTTAAAATTGCACGAAAAATTCTGGCCTTTTATTACTGTCAATTTACTTTGATATTTGTGAGTATAATGAATTACACTTTTAGCTCAAAAAAACAAATATATATCGTTTTGAAAAATCTATATATTCCTGTTTCATAAGACTTCGAACTTGTTAACCCTTCGCTGAATAACATCGTGTCAGATCGATGACATCTTTTGTGGACTTAACTCTAATAAATATATATACGAGTCACATTCATGGCACGTACGTCAGGTAACATGGAAAAATTTATAGAAATCACACCAGTGATATCGGGCACGTGCCGTCACTACTTAAAAATCATAGCCCAGTAGAGTGGTTTAATTGCTTAAGGTTTCGTGCACTCCATTTTTAGAGTATATAAATATTTGTTCAATTGTTTGAACAGGACAAGTGGAAAAAAAAAAAAAAACAATTGTATTTTTCTGTTTCAGTTCGTCAATTGAGTTGAGACGTGAATTTATCGAAAATAAAATGGTGCACCAAATTCACACGGCTTCACGTAAAAGATTAACTATATATTGCACATGCAGACATCCCCTATAACCAGACGGCTTTGGGACAGAAACAGCTACGCAAAAACACATTTTTTGTTTAATCTCATCGCCGTCGAGTATGCGGGCGAATACGGTATTTGTGCTATGCCAGAGCTGTGAGAAATAAAACGAGAGTGAAAAACAGAGTTTGGGGAACGAGAGGGGGGGCATGAAGAGGGAGGGAAGTGGGCTGAAGCTCTGGCGCATATCTGTGACTTTGGGTGTGACAGGTATAGGACAGCACTACTGTCCGAATGGACATCGCTCGGAGAATTTGAGTTCCAAAAAATGCGAATTTCGTTGTCATATATCACCGGATGAATTAGAAAGAAAAATGTACGGATCCAGGATTGCGAAACATGGCAACGCACAGAGGATTGAGAGGGGTTGAATTTACTCTTTCTGTTGGAATTTCCAACTGGGAGTTGATAATCGTTACGCGTACTTCACTGATTTCGCTTTTAATTTAAAACGATCAGGCTAAATTAGTGGACATTCCGTCATACAATAATGACGCTTTGAAAATTAAGTTGTTACAGTTAATTTTCACAGTATTTGCTTTATGAAACATATGCGATGAGCTTAAGTTACCACACTAGATGAAAACTACAATTTTTAATACAAAAAATTCATTAATCGAGTAATTTCACTATTGAATAAACCTCATGATAAAAACCGGCCCATTTTCCTCTTTACCGCAGGATCAAATAAGTTTGGATGCCTGTTAAAATATACGAATAATTGAAGGAACGCGGAGAAATCTCACCGCAGATTCATCGATTTTATGTTTTCAAAAAATTTCCGCGAAAAAATTTGTGCGTTATGATATTTATTTAAAAAATTTCATAAAAATCTTCTTACAAGTGTGTCACTCCAGGCTGCCGTATTTATTTTTTGGCATCACGGCACTTTGTCCAAATCATACGTAAATCCAACTGGCTCAATTGAGTGCGTGCTCTCAGCGACGTCAACTTGGACTGACAGGTGGTGACAAGCGTTTTAGTTCGAGTTACATAATGGTTCGCCGGATTCTTACATAATCCATTGATCCAGTGACGATTTCAATTAGGATATAATCTATCAGATTGCCATCTTGGGCTTTCTTCCCAGGCCCATGAAACACATGTCTGCTAAAACAGTGTATATCCATAATAACGGGACTGAAATAGTTACGTGGCAAAAAAATATATACACACTATGTGTGGAAAAAAAAAAAAAAAAAAAAAAAAAGTATAAACTATCATCAGATTTTATTCTATCCTTTGTTTCTTTTTCTTAAACAGAGAATCAAATATAGAAAATAGACGATGTTTGTGTCAATGTTATCAGAGAAAAACTGTCATGTTCAACATGGCGAATAATATTTTTCAATTTGAAGCCAGCAAATTTTAGAATAAACATCGTAAATTTTGATTTCTATAATTTTGACCGTACAACAACTGTCAAAATTGCTTTTTAATTCTCTCCGAATAGGAATCGAAATTTTCTAACAGTGAATGTTACACATACGATACGAGAATACCCGGCAATTATATAATGAATTTATATACATATATATAACACTGGTGCATATATGAGAGATGTCGGGATGTCCCCCAACCCCAATAGATAGGGAGTCGCGTTGAGGCACATTGTTGTTCAACGCGGACGATTCGAGGAGCTTGAAAGAGCGTAGTTAGCCTTGCGCGACCGTACAATGCCAAAGCTTCTGATTGTCCCTACCATGATTCATCAAAGTTTCGACGATCATTTCATCCGATTATTTATCGTCGTCAAAAAGCCGGAGGTCTCACGGGACCGAGCTATACAATATTTTGCCCTTTTTCTTTCTGTGCTAACCTGCTTTCCCTTTGTCCATATGTGTATCACTTTCTCGTATATGTACTACAGAGTTGTTTGGCCATCGGGTGGCAGCAAGTGCGTTTCATAGACATTCAATCTCATTATACCCAAATCTATATCCCTTAAACGTTTTTTTCTATATACATGAATTTGTAGTTTTGTAGTTGTTTGTAAGTAACTTTTAGCGTATAATCTCTTCTAATTACACTTTAACTGATCATTTGTACTTTTAAATAAGCTTGAAAAATAATCCGAATAGATTTGCTTCTGTCGATTGACCGAAAAAATGAAACAAAAAAAAATTACACAATTGTGAAAGTTCAAAACTGACCAAGAAAGCAAATACACCGAATTTTTTTTTTTTTCCAAAATTAATATAAAAATAACTAAACAGCTTTTCAACAATTCTGAATATTTCTACAATCATCCGTCAAAACGAAAATAGATGCGAATTTCGGTTTAAATATTATATTCGTTGGTAGAATAAATTAACGTTCGATTGAAATTCTCATGATAAAATCACAACGAGAAATACATGTGAATAAAATATACAACGAGTAAATATTAATGCGCTGCAATCACTAATAATATATTCGACCTATTTTCTATTTTTTTTTTTCCTTCCTTTTGCATCAACCTATGGATAGGATACATTTCAGCTGTATCTAAAAATACTCGTGGAAGTTCACATTATTCGAATAGTTTGACAAAAAGTTTTCACCAAAACCAACACGTTATATTGGTTGTGCTATTCTCTCGCTTAAACGAAAATTGACTGTTCCAAATTTTTATTTATGCACAAATGCGAAGTATTTGAGGGAAAAAAAGAACGTATGCAACAAATAAATCAATTGCGTGATATAGATGATACGGAATAAATGCATAGATGTTAATGTATGAATTTCGTATTGATGAAATATATTCCTTTAATACTAAAACATATGCAACGGTATGTATTAAAGCACGTCGAGCATGAAATCGGGTTTATTCTATTTTCATGCCAATTTATAGTGGAAACTGCTGATGATAGAAATCTCAATTGGCAATTATTCACGCTAAAGTAGCTCACATGGAATGCCTCCGCACCAACAATTTCTTCCCTGTTGTTGTGATCAAGAGTTTATAGCGAATGTTCCGGATCCAAAATACTATAACGGAGCCTCGACGATAGAATTAAGGACAAGCGATTTGCGGTGTATTAAAAAAAAAAAAAAAAAACAATTATCCCATTAATATAAATACACACAAAATAATAAAAGATGTTACGTCATTATATAAAACAAAAAATCAATCCAGGCAAACTCTGTAAAAAATGTACATTTTTTTATAAATAATATTTATTACGTTGAGGTAGTTTTCACCTGCATTTTCTGCAAACATTACGAAATCATATCAACTCTACTGCTAAGCTTTAAAAATACAAAAAAAAAAGACTCAGTAGCACTCTCCAAGACTCCACCGTTATTTTCGACGGTGAAGAGCAAACTTGAGTAGGTATTCGTGATTGCAAAGCGGTAAATTGTAAAAAATTATCCCTTGCGGCTTGAAAAGCAATCACTGATTCGTGTTCTACGCTCAGTTGCAGGGTAAAAAAACCTTCACAGTATTTTTATCTCGAAGGCAAAGAGCTTACGGTTATATTATAAGTTCAAATTTATAAGATGCTGAGCTCTTTCACGGCTGACACTCGGTGCCGTACATTGCATATATTATTTATTACGGTCTTCCGAGCAATCAGTGGACTCGCACTAATTCTAAGACGACAACGGCCTTCCTGAACCTTCGAGAGCTAAAAAGCTATTGCAGTTAATTCACACTTTCAAATATTTATGATTGGACGCATCAATTCCTATGTAAATAGGGCAACGTCCATAAATTTATATGTCCCACAACATAAAGATACTTTAAAAATCATGTCGTGTAGTAAACTAGAATTTAGCTGATATGCATATTCGAGGCTAATCATAGTTTTGTTAATTAACCTCGTAAAATTTCAGTTCAGTCAATTATTTCCAGTAGTCCGCACTTGTAAAAACGTTTGCCTAGAACTGTAATATAATATAAAAATGTAGCAAAATGAATAAAGCAAGAAGAATTCGTTACAATGAATATAAAGCTTTTTCATAAACAGACGTTAACACTATATTCAAGTGTGTATTTGATGGTTCGAAGGCGGTGATATATAGACATATTCTCTGATAAATGAACGAGAAATTCTCATAATTATAGAATACTTCTGGGTTGATTTCATAGGATTTTTTTTTTTAAATTAAAACCCTTAAAAACATCTGTACAATAAACGCTATAGTAGGTTTTCGTAAAATAAACAATATCTCACCGAGGCAGCCGTTAAAATAAAATAAAAATTCTCCCCATTCACATTTGAACAATGATATAACAATATTGAACGGTATGTTCTGAGCTAATTACTTGTAACGAGGTTTTTTGTTTTCTGTAGAATAATCGACTAACTGTTTAAATATTCATCATTATTCGGATGTGAAATCTTTACGCTGAATCTAACGCTGATTCAAATAAATGAATTACATGTTTTCTTTCTAGGCTGCTTTTTTTCCTCCGGATTTCAACAGTTTTTGGAGAATTTAATAAAAACAAGTGCTGATTTAAAAAAAAAAAAAAAACACACCCTCATATACGTACACACGCTAACATAGCCGTCAGCTTTGACTTTGTATTCTTTCTAACAAAATATGTAGTAAATATGCACGAGCATCTAAACATGGGTGCAATAGACGTGAATGAGATCCTCATGAATCGTCAGAAAGATGGTACAGTGTGCTCGTTGCTGGAAAGAGAAAGAAGAAAAAACGAGTAAAGGCTTAGTCGATTCGAATATACCCGAGAAAAAGCAACGAGAGGACGACCCGGCAACGACAACAACAAGGATAACCAAGAGTCAGCCACCCACGAGCCACACAGCAAACCACATCGCCACCTATTGACGCGCGACAAAGCCTCACACCGCGCGCTCGCACTCGAATATACATACAAATATATTCCTCGTATATATATTTACATGAAAACGTACTGTTATACGTATAGGTAAAAAACTATCGGGATTTACACAGCGAAAGACAAAAAGACGCGAAACCAGGAAGAAAAAGCAACTACGAGTGTTGAACTTGTTTGCATTCGTGTGAGGTCGACTATACATATATCTATATAAATATAAAACAAGTCGCGGATTATGCTCTCGGTCAAAGGTCTCTACCGTGAAATCGCTTTTTCTTTCATCCCCCGCACACTTCTGATGATTCGGAAGCTTTACCGTAGCCGGAAATTACAAAGAGGCGTTAATTAACAGAAATAAATGCAAGTGCTTAAAAATTTCTGTATTAACGAAGTAAATGCAATTCAAGTACGTAACCAATAATTACTAGTAAATAAACCGGAACGTGCGTCCTTCATTTTGAAATGCAAACTTGATAAAAAATATTGGTTGAGATTAATGTTGCAATTATTAGGAACGTAACAAAATTTACAATTGGTCGAACGCTCAACAACTTTGCTTCATTTTATTGACAGACAGTTTATATCGACATTGTTTATTAATTTTTATTTTCAGAATAGAGTTCAAATAATAATTGTCAGTATTGTCGTCATCGAACGGAATGAAGAAAGATTTGAGAGCAATATCAATACCTGACAGATTTTTCACGACAAGAATGAAATGTTACTCACAGTCGCAACTTGTTCAAAACGAAATATTTTTTAAAGCTCATTTTTTTCATTCAGGCCATACTTTTTAAGTGCTAAAATGATACGTTCGAGAAGAAAACGAAAGAGTTGCAAAGGAAGAAGGAAAAACAAGTACGTACAAAGTAAGATTGTCACGTTGCGTTAAATCGTCTTGAAAAACGTGTTGAAGTGATATTCACGAGAGTCCAACATTACGGTCCAACTTCGAAAGACGCCAACGAGATTTTATGTCCCGTCTGGCAGAGAATTCTCTATCGAGCATATATTTATATACATGTGAACTCTTTCCGTTGCACTAGCCCGTAACAAAAGTTGTACCGGGTACGAGCAACTTTGAATTATTTCATATCAAAAGTTTCCCACGAAGATTCCATGGAGCCAGCGGTCCTCGGAACTTTCCGAATCGGAACGTCGATTTCGCACGGATCTCTGTTTTCATCTTCAACGTATATCCATATAAATTGTCATGGTTTTTTTTTTTTTTTTTTTTTTTTTTAGCACCTTTAGTTATATTGTTTGACCGCGGGAAATGCAGTTTTCATCTGTCGATATTTCGTACACGCCACGATCTCATAGGATCCGCCCAAGGCAAAAGGGTACACGAATATTTTTCACAATTGTGCTGCACAATATCAACTTTTTTTTCTGTATCTTCAAGAGGAATTTAGAAATCAAAGTGCAACAGGGTCGATAGCGAGAAAAGCGACAAAGGCGATACGAATTTACTCACAAGGGTCATAGCAATGAGAAAGAGAGAGAGAGAGAGAGAGAGAGAGAGGCTTTTGAACAATATTGTTCAAATCAAATTAGCGAACATAAATTTTCCATCGTTACGGCGTTATATGCAACCGAAATAGCAAAAAAATATCAAAGAATTGATTGAGCGACCTGTACAATTTTTTTTAAGCTCAACTTACTTTTTCCTCAAATTACTTTTTCATCAAATACTCCCATTTCCCTTGGGCCTGCAAGCGAAAAAAATAATCCATTTTATTTGCCTCAGCCCCATATTTATAAACGCTGGAAAAATTACTTTCAAAAATTGCAGTTAAAATCATCGAAAAGAATCGGACCCTACAGGATTATCATAAGATTATGGAGTTTGGAGTTAGAATTGTTTAGATATATGAAGGGGATAAAAAAAAGATTTTTTCGAGACCTGTCGGACACCCTGTATATGCATGAAAAGATCTTGTTCAACTGTGGCAGTTCCTGGAGCCCCAGGGATAACCTTTCCTTTTCTTTATTTCCGTTGTCTATACATTCGAGTAATGTTTAGGCTTTTTCAATCTTTTCAATTTACAGATACAATACCGTTCGCTCTATACACAATAAGATTCAATGTTATAGAAAACATCGGAAAATTTGAGGTGACACGAAGCAAAAAGAAATTCGAAACTTATTGATATCCGGACTCTATTTTCTTACAAGTGTTGGAGAAACTATAAATAAAATATGCGTAAGCGATTATGTATAAATATGATTGGTTTGTTTCATGAAATCCGAGATAAGTAGTTAAAAAATAGTCTCAGGCATTGATAAAACAACGTAACAATTAATGAGTCAAGAACTTCAGAATGTGTGCTTCCACAATGAAAATATTCACTGAATATTAGTGAACTCTTTGATTTTATCAAAAGAAGAAGTCAAAACTAATTGTATTACGCGCCTCTTCCTCGAGATCAACTTGTAGTTCCCCCCACTCCCACCGATATCGCCACAATTTTAAAGCTATAGCATATAAAAAAAAAGAGAGCGCCGGTCACACATCCGCGCCTCGATTGCCATGACTCATTCTTTCGCTTTGTGCCGATTAGCCACATTGTACTGAAAAATAAATTTTTTTTTTAAACGTGAAAATGAACCGTAAAAGAATTAGATCTGGATCATCAGATGAAGAAAATCGAAGGACTAGTCTCGAGAGAAAGCTCGAGAAGTTGGAAAAGGAAAATAGAAAATTGAGGAGAAAAAAGAAAAGGAAACATCGACGTAGAGAACATTCCAGAGTTTCCGAGGCTGATGCTTCGTCGTCAGAGAGCGATCGTAAGCATTTTTAAGGCTGATCCTTGTGTTTTTTCGTGTTGCAGTAGGTACTCTAATTTGGAAGAGATGCACATTTTTTGTATGATGAAATGCACTTTCCGGCTTCGGAATCACGTTCGCAGGCTCTAACCTGCAAAAGTGTCGATTGTTTTTCACGCTCACAGGCTCTAACCTGTAAAAGTGTCGATTGTTTTTCACGCTCACAGGCTCTAACCTGTGTGTGTTGAAAATGTCAGTTCAGGGCTCTAACCCTTATGAATAAGAACTGAAAAGCGACAAACTGGAGTATAATTGATGACTCTAGCCTATCTAAACGCTCGGACAATGAATGGGACTAACCTATGATTGTCGATCCGGATTTCCAGATCGTTACAGCGTCGAACGGAGCATCGTGAATTCTGGTCAAGTGAGCCAAGAGGAGAATAACGAAGAGAGGAGCGATTCTGTTGGACGAGTTCGGCAGAATAGATCAAATTTATCAATCGACCAGCCAATAGATGTGGTCCCTGATTTACATTCGGGTCTGGAAGGAGATCAGCTCTCAGGTCCCGTTCCTGTCGCGCTGGCAGTTCAGAATGGTGAACAGGCTGGGGCAGCTGCTGAATCACAGTTAGCTCAATCAGGCGATCAACAATCTGTGTTAGCAGAGACTTCAACAACAACACAGTTGATCTTACCAGAATCAGACGTTACGTTGAGCCAAGACGTTCTAAATATTATTGGTAAACGTATTTGTGAGGAGAGAGTTCTCGCTCCTCCGGTGCACAATGATCTTGTGGTGCGGTGTGAAGACATCATTAAAGAAGGCTTGCCAGAAGAAGGCAGAGAAGAGATTCTGAAGAAATACCCTCCTCCTAGCAACTGCACGTCTATCGACCCTCCGAAGTTAAACCCAGAGTTTAAGAACGTTGTGCAGGATCTAGTCACAAAGAGGGATGAACGAATTCGTAAAAAGCAAGAGAAGATCTCGGCCTGTTTGGCGGTAGCTATGCAAGCAATGTCTACTGCGGTGCGAGAAAAAGACCAACCAGGAATGCTGAAGTTCATTCAATATTTGTACGACATGACTCAGTTGCTCGCAGACCTTCAGCACGACGAATCTTCAATTAGACGAAGCCTGATTGTAGCAAACATCAATGTTCCATTAAGGGAGTCCTTGAACGCGACAAAATGCGGAGAATTGTTATTTGGAAAAGATCTGGAAGAGGTCGTGAAGTCGGTTAAAACAATGGAAAATTCTTGCAAAGAGCTAAAAGTTGTCTCGAAACAGCAAAATTCGAAGCAATCAAAAAACTGGAAGCCCCCGCCCCGTCGACCTCCGTTCAAACATCCCAATACCTCGACGTCGGGCGGGCCGAAACAACGTTATCAAACGTCACAGAAGAAGCCACACCAAGGTTTCCAACAGAAGGAACGTTACCAGAGACGGGATCAAGATCGAGATCGGGATCGCACACGGAAACGATAGTGGAGAGAGTAGGTCCAATTGCCGGCAGGCTAGCTTTCTTTACAGAGAGATGGAGACAAATATCTTCGGATCCAAAAATTTTGTCTTGGATTCAAGGGTACGAGATCCCGTTTTGTTCACAAGTTATTCAGAATTGCTTCCCTAAGGAACAGAATTGGTCAGTGAACGAAAGTACTAAAATCTCTAAGTTAATAGGAGAATTGCTGAAAAAAGGAGCAATTGAGACATGTCAACCGTGCGTGGGGCAATTTGTTTCGAGTTATTTTCTAGTTCCTAAACCCGACGGGTCTAGTAGATTTGTTTTGAACCTAAAAGCGCTAAATAAGTTCGTAGAAACAACACATTTTAAGCTTGAAGATGGACGAACGGTGTCGAGGCTAATATGCCGTGGAGACTTTTTAGCCACGCTGGATCTCAAAGACGCGTATTACACGATCCCGATTAACAAAAATCACAGGAAGTTTTTGAGATTCAAGTTTGAAAATCAGTTTTACGAGTTTACGTGCCTACCCTTTGGGTTAGCAACTGCGCCCTATGTGTTCACTAAAATTCTAAAGCCAGTAGCGACCCATATGCGCAAGTTAGGGTTTACTTCCGTAATATATATTGACGATATTTTGTTAATAGCAGAGTCAACCAATCGTTGTTCCGAGATGGTTAATGAATCGAGAAGGATTCTGGAGAGATTGGGTTTTCTTATTAATGAGCAAAAGAGTCAGATGACGCCGAATAAGAGATGTCGTTTTCTCGGGTTTGTATACGATTCTGATAGAATGACAGTAGAATTGCCGCGGGATAAAAGTTTAAAAATCAGAAAAGACGTAAGGACGTTTAAATTAAATCAGAGTTACAAAATAAGAAATTTTGCAAAATTGGTAGGCACTATGGTATCATACTGCCCAGCTGTAAATTATGGAATGGTATACACGAAAGCGTGTGAAAGAGGAAAGTACTTGGCGTTACAGAGAAACAATGAAAGTTACGAGGGTCGTCTAGTTATCTCTGAGGATATAATAGAGGAACTCGAATGGTGGAAAACGGTGGGTTCGATATCTTCTAATCCTATTAGAAACTCAGTGTTTGAAATAGAAATTTTTACTGACGCATCCCTCTCTGGATGGGGAGCTTTTTGCCAGAATACTCGCGAGAAAGCGCATGGTCACTGGTCAGAGCAGGAAAAAAGTCAACATATAAATGTTTTGGAATTGAAGGCGGTGTTATTCGGGTTAAAGTGTTTTGCGCAAAAGTTGAAGGAAAAACAGATTTTACTTCGCATAGACAATACAACTGCTATCTCTTACGTAAATAGAATGGGTGGTGTGCAGTATGAGAGTTTGAATAAATTGTCAAAAGAGATCTGGAAGTGGTGCGAGGAGAGAAAATTGTGGATCTTTGCATCGTATGTTACTTCAAAAATGAATTATGAAGCTGATTCGGAATCTCGCAAATTAGAATCGAATACTGAATTTGAGTTGTCAACCCAGGCTTTTGAAGATATTCAGGCAGAGTTTGGAAGGCCTGAAATCGATCTGTTCGCAACCCGTTTAAACGCAAAGTGCATTGAATACGTGTCTTGGCATAGAGATCCAGACGCAGTTGCTGTCGATGCGTTCACACTATCGTGGGGTTCATATTTTTTTTACGCCTTTCCACCGTTCTCAATTATTCTAAGAGCGTTACAAAAAATTAGAAACGAGTATGCGAGGGGTATTATGGTTGTACCAGAGTGGCCCTCTCAGCCCTGGTACCCTATTTTTCAATCTATGTTAATATCAAAGACAATTAGATTTCGTCCTAACTCTGGTGCAATAATGTGTTTTAACAGGGAAGAGAAATTTTTTTGGAGGAATCTTACCCTGGTGGCAGGTGTCTTGTCCGGAAGGCCTTTGAGGTGAAAGAGGTACCTGGAGATTCACTGGAGATATTGTTATCCTCGCTGAGCGATTCGTCGTGGAAACAATATGACATCGCGTTGAAGAAATGGTGGTATTTTTGTCAGAAAAGAGCAATCAGCCCGTTCGTCAACTCAGTCCCAGAGGTACTAGCCTTTTTGACAGAAGCTTTTAAAGAGGGAGCTTCCCAGGGCACAACAAATTCTTATAGATCCGCGATTTCGTTGCTCGTTGGTCCCGAGCTAGGCCAGGATTTTAGAGTAAAAAGATTTTTTAAGGCAATGGCTAGAATAAGGCCGTCGAGACCGAAATACAGTTCAACCTGGGACCCCAAAATAGTTTTGGATTATATTGTCATACAGCCATCAAATGAAGAAATGGCTCTGAAAGAATTATCGTTAAAACTTATTGTGTTGTTAGCACTCACTACGGGGCACCGGATGCAAACGTTTTCTTTGATTAGGATAGAGAATATTCAAAAGATGGAGAACTTGATAGAAATCAAGATTCCGGATAATATTAAGACTTCGAGTAAAAACAGGAACCAGCCAGTCCTCGTTTTACCCTTTTATTTGGCAGATGTAAAAATCTGTACTGCGTCGGCGTTACAGTGTTATGTTGAAAGAACCGCGAACATTCGAGGTTCTGTACGAACATTATTTTTATCGTTGAGAAAACCAATTAGGGCGGTTGGTGCACAGACTCTTAGCCGATGGGTGAAGGATATGTTGAGCAAGTGCGGATTAAATACGGATATTTTTTCTGCACATTCCACGCGGCACGCATCAACCTCAGCAGCCAAAAGGAAAGGTGTCGATTTAGACACTTTAAGGAGAACGGCAGGCTGGACTCAGAGTTCAGAGACATTCACGAGATTCTATGATTTGCCTGTGGCAAATCCCAGAGATTCGTTCGCTAATGCGATTCTAAATAGTTCATAAGAACATATGTTCATTTCCATGTACGTTAAGGATGAGTAAAGTGTTGCTTCTGTTAAACAAATGACTTTACTCTTTTTATAGCCGTAACAAGCGTCGAACATCTACAAGTTGATCTCGAGGAAGAGGCGCGTAATACAATTGTATGATTAAACGAACTTACCTAAGTGAAGTTCTATCATAATTGTATGAAGCGCCTCTTCCGAGATGATCAACCCCACCCTGAAGATCCCTACGTCAAGGTTTTTATTCGTACCTTGAGACCCAAGTAAATTGTTACGGCGAAGCTTTGAAATAATGAGTCATGGCAATCGAGGCGCGGATGTGTGACCGGCGCTCTCTTTTTTTTTATATGCTATAGCTTTAAAATTGTGGCGATATCGGTGGGAGTGGGGGGAACTACAAGTTGATCATCTCGGAAGAGGCGCTTCATACAATTATGATAGAACTTCACTTAGGTAAGTTCGTTTAATCATACAATTTTTATGGGTTTAGAATTTAAAAAAGTATTAACACATGCAGAAAATTGATCGAAACATTTGTCACAGTTTCGAAAAAAAAAAAAAACTTTCAACAAAAATATATGCGTTTGTTCTCCAAGATGCAGTTGACGACAATAACAGTCTTTTTATTTATCAATCGTGTTTTTCGCAACAAATAAAAAGGCAATCTATCATGCATTATAGTTTAACGTAAAAAATTAGACATCTGATAAAGAAAAAAACTGAAATGCGTTCAATTTATGTTGACATAAAAATAGATAAAAAATATTCCGAGTAAGAAGAGTTGGCGAGTGTGTGGGCAAGGAATAAAATCGTACATATATCATATCGAAGCGATCGGAAGAAGAAAAGGGCATAGGAAAAGGTGCGTATGCCAAAGAACGAGTGGAGCGTCAAAGAAAATTGCTTCCGGGATCGACAGGCTCATCATTGCGAGAGGAAGCGGAGCGTGTATCGTTTTCAACCGAAAGTACGCTAACTTTGACTCGTCTTTCATTCAACATTGATATTACGATGAAAGAAAGCGAAAGAGAGAATGATATTGAGTTGAAAAGGATCGGGTTATTCGACAGAAAAGTCGAGAGCGGTAGAGCGCGGCGGATGGTTTCGACCGCAATTTCTGATGTGCCTGGTCCCCTGCCAAACGTTGCGGTTCCCCAAGAATCTTACATAGCGGTACGCCTACTGAAATCGCACATGTATATAAATATAATAATATAAACATACAGGCTCATCCCTACTTTCATATATAAATATGTATTAAACTAAATACATGTAAGAATACGCAGAACGTCGGTATATATAGAAGTGGAATCATCGAAAGCCTGGTGGTTCGATAAGAAAAAGAAATACTTCGCCGCTTTGGTTGTGATTTCTTGTAATATACATATACATGTATACGACTTTCGACCCAAGGGAAACCGCTATCATATCGGATTATATTCGAGTGGATATGCAAAATAACCAGATGCTTCAGGATGAAATCGGAGTTAACTTTATTGAGGGAGGTCGCGCGCGAGTAGCTCCCATTCACTCTCCATATTACGAATATCATTTGAAATATCCTTACAATAAAAAAAAAAAATCCATTCCCAAATATATACTTCACTCTTTCGAAAAGGTTTTACCAGCATCATCAACCGAGTTGAAATAAATGTTATTCGGCAAATTTTCATTTTCGAAAGATTATGAAGAGCAAACAAAAGTTGAATTTTTCATCAAATTTACAAGATTTTTAATTAGACTCCTCGGATTAAGCAATCGACGAGTAATCAATCGTAATTTCGTAGCTCTGTGATTCTATGAAGCACGAAATGATAAACAATAAATTTTAATACAAAGAGTAATTGCAGGAATTTTCATTCACATTTAATTCCATTCATATTATGACAACGGTTAAATTACCGTAACACGCTAGAACATTGAGACAATTATAGTGAAGTTTTTTTTTCGGTTTCAGACATGAAATTCGTGAATTAATATTTTTTGGACTATCATTTAATATATATTTTTAAACAAATTTTGTAACATAATCGCGATTAACTGCTGTCATGTTCCGTCGCGATTTTCACAAGAATTTCTGGACGGTATATATATATAAATTTGTACGTGGCGTTAAGACGCTGCCGCGTCTCTAGATATAGCGCGGAGAGATATTCGGCTGGCAAGAGATGACGCAGTAAATCGAGAGGCGAATGAACGGTCGAGTACGCGCACAAAAACGTCTCTGCGATGCAACGAGCCTTCGGCTATATATTCGATCCTTTCACCCAAGCTATATATACATACAATATTAAAGTATGCACGTAATTGCATATGTAATCATATGTAATGAAGAGAGGCGGCAGCGCGTTCAAGCCCAGTGGAAAAAAAAGAAAAAAAAAACAACTCGTTCAATTGGTAAGCAATATCATCACTATTGATTTCAAGTTTCGATCGATAACAGCTTCAGAGTCTTATGATTTCATCAAATACCAGATGCATTCTCAATATAAAAACTTTTGTAATCTCCATTATGAACTTTAACGATTATTAATATATTCATACATACACATTGTGAACCCCATTTCGTTTTTATACCATCAATTTTTTAAGATTGTAGAAAATCCATATAGGAATAGTCTGGAGAGAAAAGTAAAACTTCGAAATACCGTCACTCTGTCGAAAATTGAAGTATCGGGGATAATGAAATTTCATTAATTTTGTATACAGCTCTTTAGATAATTAAAAAATCAAACGATTTTTTAGCGTATAATTACGAGGGAAAGAAGGAAAAACTATTTCAACACTGTTCCTTCGGATTCCCTCAGTAAGTATCGAGTTTGAAAAAGTTGCTGTGATTTTGGCGTTTTTTTAAATAGTAAAATTAAGATTTGGCACTTTGTAAAAATGTCTGTACAGCTAATGAAGCATTATTTTGTAAGAATAAAAAAATCGTGAATAGTGAAGAAGGATAGGAGGAGAAAGATGCTAAAAGTCCCCAAAAAGGGAGCAAGGACATTGAGAACAGTAAATGACAGAAGAAGGAGAGAATCGAGAGAGAGAGAGAGAGAGAGAGAGAAAATCTAAAGGCTTCTCTCCAGGTAAAAAGAGGCTTAGCTATACCCCTTTATCCACGAAGGCATATATGCACATACCATCCATGCACATAACAAGAGACGAAGAGCAGCCCTCTTAGGTATCGTGTTTCATGTGGCGGTATATGTATGGTAAAGCTTATTAATTCCATGCGTACGAGTTGCACATCCTTCGCGGAATAGATTCAGTTTAGATTTAGCAAAAGAAAGAGGCTAAAGAAGGAAGAAAATGAAAAGAAAAAAAAACATATGGAGGGAGCGATAAAGAGAGAGAGAGAGAGAGAGAGAGAGAGAGAGAGAGATTTAGAGAGAAGACAATCCGCGAAGAGAGCAAACTGCAGAATGAAACCTAATGACAAGGAAATTTTCGATCGAATATACCGTCTCTCTCCTTCTTCCTCTCGGCCAGACTATATATGAATTTGTATATCGTCTGATGGCGAACAAAGAACTTAACCCGGATCAATTTACCTGTTTAATCGTGTGGGTGAGACGTTTTTTGTTTGTTCGCTTGGTATAACTAATATATACATACACAGACATATAGTACTCTATATGATATACGTATCTATATACACATGAGCTCGCGACTCTTCGAGTGGGTATTTTAATACATATATCAGATATAGTTCCATACACGTACGTAACGTATATATAGATATTGGAGTCACCATCAGAGAGGGAGCGTGAGAAACGACTAAGAAGTCCCCGAGGCACCGCGAACGGTATTCGAGGAACGAAGAGAGGGATAAAAAGGTGCTTTTTGCGAAGCAAACGAGAGGAGCACTTGGAGCACATGGCGTAGTTATGAGACGACGATCCGTTGAGGTGGTAGATGCATCGAGTTAAAATATTTGTTAAGTAGTGTATCTCTACAACGCACATAGGTGACACCTATTTGTACATTTTTTTCTTTACCACAGAGGCAAGTATGTTAGGCGCCGCATATTATTTTTCTCTCCATACCTCAAATCTGTCGTTGTATATTGATTCGCGGACTTGAAAAAAATTGACCGACTTGAGAATAATCAGAGTCTTAGAAATTGACAGAGAAACGAAGAGGGGTTTGTTCGCTCTCGGAATTTCGTTGGAATCATCATTTTCGTATCAAAAGCTTCGAGTTGATCCAAATTCTCAGCTCTCTGGGCGCTGCTATCTCTCATAAATAGAGCTAATAAAATAGCAGTTTCTCAAGCGCATTTACGAGAGTACTCGGTAGCTTCTGATAGCTTTCTATTAGCCGGGAATATCACATATACCAACCGTTAGCATTAAACATCCCTCTATCTACTTCTCTGTCTTGATGTCTTCTGTTTCTTTCTCTTCCTGGTTATATACTTTCACTCTATTTCTCTCTTTCTCTTCTGGCAAACTAACGCACTTATATTGAAATAGTATGTGCCATTAAAGCCCTTATCTTCTGCTGCCAGACGACTCATGAAATATTGAATCCGTCTTCATGTTGTGTATGGACGCAGGACAAGAAGGAAGAAAACATAAAATAAAACGAAACAACCTTCATGATACACATATAGATGCAGCTTTGAATTTCGTAGATATGATTGATGACGAAATTTTCCATCCCATTTTGCATCTTAATTCACGTGCAATTGAATTCGTAATATTAATAATGAATCAAGAGAATTTGGCAAAATAATACAGAATTATATTTAAAAAAAAATAGGTGATGAAATCAAGTCAAAAAGACATTGTCGAACATTGAAAAAAAAGTTATGTCAATACATCAAAATTCACATCTTTGAAATACGAAATCATTTTCGAAATATTGTTTTCAAGTTGTTGGACGGGAAAAATCATTTCTTTCGTAATTTTGTATCAATTTTAATAATTAAGGGGCGTCGCGGTAAGTTGCCTAATCGCGAGAGAGATCACTAAACAGCAGATCGCATTTTTCTCGAAGACGCTTGATGTTCAGGGAAACCTAAAAGTTATGCTTTGTTCTCAAATGAAAAAAAGAACAATGTATAACTTTTATTTCGCTTGAAACTTATATAAATTCCGACGGGGTAAAATGCTCAAAAGAATTTTTTTACCAACTAAACGATTGATGAAGCGCTTTAAAATATAAGCTATGCGGAACATTAGCGTTACTCGGAATGTCGATGCTTTATTACCGTTGGCATCGAGATTCGTGCGGTCAGGAAGCAAATTAACAGTTAATTCATCTCACCGGTCTACGACAAAAATGCTGCGTAATTTATACGATGAAACATATGTGACTATGTATATATTAAAAGGTTCAATATTTGACATCGGTCTGCATAAATTTTCGTACATCGACATTACAACACAAACATACACATTTTTTTGCATTGCCACCGCAGTTTGTAATATGTATCGTGTCCATATAAGTAGAAAAATAAACTTAACGATATTCCATTTAGCAGTGATATCTGTTATATTTCATCATGTATTAGCATCAAACGAATGTCAGTTACAAAAATTTACATTTAAAGAAAACTAATCAAACGACAAATTGAAGAAAAAAACTTGTTGAACCCTATTCAAACATAAAAAAAGATTGTACGTTCCTCCAGATTATTAAGTGTATAAATCAATCATTTAATATCAAATTATTTGTTTTGCACGAAAAATTTGTGCGACTCACGCATGGTTTTCAAATATCATTAAAAACAAAAAATAAAAAATAAAAATTGAGGCTCAAAACAGGTCTGAAAAAAAGTGAAGAGCAAAATAAATGTAAAAAAAAAAAAGTAACATACCGGGTGCACAAGCACGGATGTACTCTCCAATGTTTTTTTTATATATTTTTATATTTTATATTTTTTATTTCCAGCCCAAACTGTCTACATTTTTCATTGCCGAGTATGCTTTTGCCCCAGGGTGACGTTCCCGCATTCGCGATGCTCTCGTGGCTCGTGTGTGTATCGTCGCCACGAAATTACGTCACGGCCAAATCCCCTAGCTTATTTAAACGTTGCTGTACAACGACGATGTGCAGCTCTCTGCCTCCCCCCTTCTTTCCTCATACCTACGATATTCACGTGGAGGCGTACACTGAACGGGAGCTTATAGCGCCACCACTCGACTCGTAAAATTCGTCGCAAAAATTTCGTCTCCCGGTGTACGATCGTACGCATTTGTGTGCGACCATCGTGTGTATGAGAAGGTCGAGAAGGGAAAGAGAGAAATGCACGAAGCGAAAATGGCAACCAGCACCCGCTCAAACGTCTCACCCCAAAATACTGGCCCATATATACGACCGAAGAAAAATCCTGAGGGATATGCTAGCCAGAAACAGTCAAAATAGGAGCAGGGACTAAATTTCCATTATGCTGATGGCTACATTGCTGCAATGAAAAAACGATATTTTCTTTTCGCAAACAAATTTGGCGTTCATCCGTATTTTTTAAATCCTAGGAGTCAGCAGAAAAGAAACTTTCATTTTTCGAAAATTTTTATAAAAGAGAACATATGCATTGAATAATTATGTAAAGACATCAGAACCATTATTATCCTCTGGGACAAATTGACGAATCGACTAATATTTTTCTTCATTTCGAACTCTCAAAGTAACTAAACTATTGTGTCAATTCAAGTTTTCACTCTACATTATGATCAATGTCCGTAGAACCGGATTACGATCTTTGTTTGAAATCATTAAAAAAAAAAAATCCCTAGAATGGAAGTTGTGCAAATTATTATTCGCAATTACGAAGAAAAACATGTGATATCGTAATAAAACTATGCGCAGGCTTCGACACACACGATATGTACAATAGCTTGAAAAATAAGAGTCACGACTATTTGATCAATGAATCGTAACATAAGGATAAGTCCCTGAGCAAAAATAACTTATTGGGGATTAATATACGCACAGGTGTATACGCGGATATTATTTTACGGTCATATCCTTTCATGAACATCTCAAGAGCCCACCTGTCGTGGCATGAACTCCTTTTTTTTTCATTTTCATCAACCAGCTGCGCAAAATTTACAACGCACGTTGAGATAATGTTACGAGGAGTCATTCTTCTGATACACAAAATGATTCACATGAAATGTTATGAAAAATATATTTGTATCTAAGACAGACACACTTGAGGATTAAACAAGAAAAAATATCGATGAGTCCGTAGGAAGTGGAATAAACGAACTAATTGAAAAAATTAAAAAATCTTTTCGCAATGTGGGGTTATGCAGAATTTACGATACGTTTTCATAGTTCAGCTTATAGTCAATAACCAGCTCCGACAGCCACCTTTACCAATTAGTGCAAACATGTTTTCGCATATATATTTATGCATCCGAGATCAAAGAATCGAAATGTTGCATCTTAGAATCGAAAATAAAAAAATAATTTAGGGAAAATAAAACGATTTCAGATACTTTTCGCAGTACAGCGTATACAATTTTTAACGAAGTTTATAATTTATTCCGCATCATATGGGGCATAAAAATCGTACACAAGATAGTATCAAAAGTAATTTTTGCGAGGCTGAGCGTATACAGCTGCTCGTGATCGTTATATACACGCTGTGGAATATTGCGAGGAACACGAGTCGAAGAATTAACGTTACCGAAATATAAATATCGCAAGGTGCACGCACCGACTGGAACGAATGGTCCGCGTCGAGAAGAAAAGGAGAGAAGACCACTTTATACTATATTTAGGCACTTCTGCGTGTATATAACCTCGATGATTGAGAAGACAAAAAAGTATATCTTGCTTTTTCATCCCCAAATGACGCAAATAAGCCGAGCAGAACAAAAATATTAAGAAAAAAAAATGAACGTATGTACACCGAACGTGTCTTATAGTAGTGAATGGATAAGTCGCGTAATTGAATTTTCGACTTTCGCTGCGATCTCGTCCCAACCTAATTAAACCGCAATATCATTTCCATTTTTACAAATAAACTTTATCGAAATCTCAATACGATTCAATGATGAAGAAACCCACGTAATTCAATGTCAATCTCAAAATATTTCTCTGATCTATTTCGACACATTCAACTCGATTTAAATCGATCAGTTGAATCTAAACTAAAAAAGGTAAATCTCGCTGCACCAAATTTCAACTCATTTCTATTTAATCCAATTATACTTGTCCTAACCTAAAGTCAAGATCTTTCTTAACCAATATTCACATGTCGTTATGCAGATTCTTTTGTTTCCATCAAAACGTCAAATGACAAAACTTGGTATGACTCAATTTAACAGCACACGCAACAAATCGTTTCTTTTCAATTATAAACCTTCCTACAGATTAACAATTTTTTTGTCTAAATAATATAGTAACATATTCTGCAACATGACAATCATAAATCAGCGACTGCTACATTATCGTATTTCCAGAAGTTCGTCTTGGTTTTAGGTTTATAGGTTGAAACAGAAAGTAAAGGTGACTCATGGGGTACGAAGAGCGTTGAATTATGCTTGTGTCTATATCTGCATGTGTATAAACTCTGTTAATAGGATGCTTCAATGTTTACCTTGAATGTAACTGTTTCGGTAGACGCAACTGACAAAAGTAAAAAGCCAAAAAATATAGGTAGCCTCAGGTGCAGCCTAGGATGATGAATAATATTAACTCGAGCTGCGAGGACCATATTTTGCATTGGAAAGTCCATCGGAATCATCAATTATCAAAGTTGGATGCGGCATCACGTATATATTCCCGCACTTTCAACGATAGTTGTAACTGGCCACATATGATGGGAAACTGTGCAATACTCTCACGCTCGACTTACCGACATATATCTATGATGATTGCATGCCGCAGGTTCGTTCAACTTAAATAATGGCATTGAAATGCGTTAGGGAACGATGCTATATTAAAGAAGAAAATTAAACATTTTGACCAAGATTTTGGTGCTGAGCCCGACTTCATTTTACTGGCCATTTAACCTGGAGAAGTATAAATGTGTATGCGAACGTTACGTATATATAGTAAAGATGTGAGCAAAAAGAGAGAGGTCGGCGTACTCGGTACGGTTGAATGGCTCGAGCTAATCGTCTCTATGAATCTTTTAGTGCATGCTGGCTTTCTCTGCTTCTATGCCATTACTCGCTCAGTTTTACTAAGTTGTAATACTCGGTTTCCACATACTCCCTATGTATGCACAAAATACAAACCGATCAACACACACGTACACACAAAACTTGTACACACACACACACACACACAAGCTAGAAATATATATCAATGTTACATCAAGTCAATACACGTGAATCGATTCACCCAATCGATGAAATATACCCTCGGGCTCAAAGGGGTTTAAAAAGAGGTCACAGACAGACTGAATAATTAATTGAACACCATATATATCGAGACGTATGCATATAAGTGTGTATAATCATTGGCCTTAGTTTGTAAATCGCAGGGATGAGGGAACGAGAGAGAAAGAAGAAGGAGAAAGCGATGAAAAGAAGAAACAAGAGAGATAAGGTGCACGTGCTGCAAGCTCCCCAGTCGATGCTTTCGTGAGAATTCGTCCAGTGAAGCAAAAGCTGCGGGAACTCTGATAACACACTAAGTATAGGAGAGTCGCGGATGGGGCTTTATCTCAGGCAAGTTTAGCTGTCCCTATCTTTCTCTCGCATGTTATTCTCTGTATATTTTAACTTATACTTCATTACGCCTTACATGACGTAATGAAGAGGACGGAAGGAAAAAGGGAAAGAGAGAGAGAGAGAGAGAGAGAGAATAAGAATAATCATCGAATCAGGCAGACGACGAAAACTCACTCTCCCATGCGCGGCTGAAAAGTACAAGGGCCATGTAGAAAGCAGAGTAAAATAGTTTTACGCATATACCATCATCTCTGACATCCTTGTTAAATCCAAGGTCGGAGAAACACTTAAAAAAGTTATACACCATGCCCAACTCGACACGGGACTGGCAATCATCCACCAATCTCTCTGATTCCTACGTGTATGGAAACTTTGAGGAAAAGAACACATGCAGCGTAGACGCTCTGTGAAATATGCTCGAGGATATACTTATAGATAATTCCATGCATACGTAAACGTATGTATGCATAAGTATTTTTTTCCAGATAGTCGTCCATGAAGATAGAACAAATATGACAGTAATTTGAAATAAAATATGAAAATCTTCCTTTTTACAAACGTTCATACAGTTCTGTTGGTTCTTTTTCTCGCATCAACTCCAAAACCATGTGTCTATGCCCCAAGGCTTTATAATATAACTTAAAAAAGTTCAACTGAAATTTTCCAGGAATATGGGACCACTTTTATGCATATTTTATAATCGTAGGGTATAAGATGAAAAAATCTCTCTTATTTTTAACGAAGCGACGCTGACAAGTTTTATTATTTGTACCAAATGACAAATAGAGAGAAAATACTGACTACTCATCACTCGACGTAAATCGTTGAATCAACACTTTCATCGTGCAAGTCACAATCTCTGATGCGGACTGAAAAATGAATTCTCCGTTTGTTTTTTCAAGAGCTTCAAGGAAGTCCATCAGAAAATATCTACGGTAATCCGGCGAGATCGTGATAAATTTTTTTCGTAAGAGCTTTTCGGACGAGTAGACACAGTAGAAAATGCACGTAGCTACTGTGTTTTGACATCGGTAAAGGCACATACCGCGTGCAAGTTGTATTATATAAATATATACATACGTATATGTATAATAAAAGGAAAGGAGATTTTCGTTATCCTTTGGGATTTCGGGGGCTGTTTCTCTCGCGATAAGGTAGAAACGTGGCGGAAACTACGAGCTCGCGATATTCACGTGCGAGTTACGTGAATCTCGAGAACGAGAGTGTGAGAGAAACAGAAGCATAATAGTAAGATAGTTTTGCTTGGCATCGTCGTATATACAATTTTCGTAAGTACGAAATGGGTGCGAGAGGCCAAAGGGCTTTTGCGCCGACACGTGAATACGTCTAATCATTAGGGCAGAAGACAGATGGCCTAATGCACGCTCAAACCCTATTCGTAATCGTTTACGACCACCCAGTAGCCTGTGTGCACACTTATTCCCATAGAAACGCAGTAAGACGAATGGATGGATACATTGACGTAGCTATAGTGAAAAACAAACAGCTAAGATCGAGTCGTGACAGCTCGAGAAAAAACGACCTCCGCGTTATTGTCATAAATAGAGACTAATTATTACGACAAAATTTCCAGCCTTAAAATAGAAACGTTCATATTGGATGACATTAAGATTAATGCATGCACTATGAGTTTCTTAACGTATGAAATAATACCAAAAACTTTCAAATATCAATAATATCCAAATTCATATGAATTAATAATTATGATTCATTGTTAAAATTAAGAAAAGCGATGAAAATAAAAATGATCAAAAATAATAAATGAATAAATTTTTGTTCACTAAAATTTGTATAACTTAGTAAAATATACATAAAAGTTAAAAGATCAAAAACATATAATTAGAGTGTTGAGTTAAAACTCTTATAATTTTAATTTTTTCATCATTACTATGAACTGTAATTTTCGAACAATCACCTCCTCAATCCTATCCTTCTCGTGGAATGATTTTAAGGAAACTATAGATAACCTTTAGTCCAATATCTTAACACCTGTAGGCTAAGTAATCTGCACACACAGACACACGTGTACTATATATATATAATAATAAACCTACATCAATATAATGTGCAATAACACAAACACGTTTACATAT
Organism: Campoletis raptor; assembly: GCA_948107755.1. NCBI lineage: Eukaryota > Metazoa > Arthropoda > Insecta > Hymenoptera > Ichneumonidae > Campoletis > Campoletis raptor. Next base: position 6,215,572 of record OX403622.1, on the reverse strand, counting down.
GTAATTATTGGTTGTGCATTTAGCGACGAAAAGCAAGTAAGTGTGTTTGAGTCACCGAAATTCCAGCAAACATCGGGGGTACATATACACGTTAAACCAACAAAACTTTGCACCTCGTGCCGATGCACCATGGTGCATCTGAGTGTTCTGTGGTCTTTTCTCTTTCTCTCTTCTTCTTTTTTCGTGCCTCATTCCTTCTCTCTCTCTCTTTTACACACACATACACACACACAGACACACACACACACACACACACATGCAATCACACATACAAGAGAGAAAGAGTGAGGAACAGAGAGGTAAAGTGGCTGCATGGTAATTAGAGAGCACCGTAGATATGAATCAAGCGAGGTCAGCGGGGACCCCGGTGGCGGTGCAACCCTTTATTAATTTGTAATTGCGAGCGAGGGAAGCCGGTTGTGCGGGATCGGGCGCGCGTCATATGTATATGAATACTCATACGTCTACATGCACGCATACCCTCACACACACACACACGCACACACACGGACGCAAGTATACAAGGGTAATCCCTTATGGCAAAGAGTAGGGGGTATAGCTTTTCGTAAAATTACAGGCCTGTCGTGGGCTCTCGTTGCTACCATGGAGATTTACTAACTTGCCTCTTGCTACACACGAGACACTCACTTCCGGCCGAGCGTTTCACGAATCTCCAGACCTCACTTGAGGGGCAATCATCCATACATCTCGTGCATGGCGTATATACCCACACTTTACATTTTTTTTATATATTTGATAATATGAACACTTATATCATGCATATACGAGTATATTAGTTGTGTTGTTATATATTTGCACAATCCGTCATACAGTGGCCAGTGTTGATAACGCATTGTATAATACCCGAATCAGCGTATTTCCACGCACTATTTATAAATCATTAATTAATTATTACACGTAGATACCCACATTTATACGAAAAGACGTAGGATGCATTGGAACATAAAAATAAATGCCCGATCGTAAAATGAATCATCCAATCCGTGGACAATTTTATGGCCAGTATACCTCCAATTGTCGAGAATATGTTTCACGTCGAACGAATTCAATGAATCATGACAGTGCCGACATTTCAATGATACCGAATACGCGATTACATGACTTTAGGTTGAAGTGTAAAATTTTACTATTTACTATATGCATCAAATCACTTGCTATTTCGTTTTATATCACAACATGAATTACGAATGTGCATATATAACAACGAAGCGTGCGAGGATATGTTAAACATTTACAAAATATTGTCATTTTTTTTTTTTTTTTTTTTTTCATGAAATATTTATTAAGGTATATATAACATTGAAAATAGGATATAGCGAGAAATGATCCATTGATTGAAAGCTCACATCGGAGAACTCGAAACATAGGTGGTTTACTGAGTGCATGCGGCACAAAACTTTTCATTGGAATACCCGGCGTTTGGGCGAAAAATGGTTCGCATTTCAAGCGGCAAATGGACATCGATGAGGGAATGGCGAAACGTCCGATTTCCCGTGGGCAAAGTATGGGAAAGCTGGTCGCTTAAGCCCGTATAAAAAATGCAGATAACGTTTCGAATATTACGTGGGGTCTGCTGCATTGGAACGAGAGATTCAACGGGCGATACATCGTCTCGATGAATGAAATATATATATTTATATATATATATATATGTGCGTATAAAATACAGAACGTATACGAAAGAGAGGACCATCACGTACTACCGAAACAAACGGGTACCCGCCAACCACTTCCTGAGCGTAAATTATTGTAATTTGCATCGGTTAACTCCGTAATTACTCGGTCGGTCGCGAAGTGGAGGGAGCAGAGTAAAAGAGTGGGAGAACTGCAGGTTAAAGGGCCATTAAGGTCTCCATGCTGATGCTTTGGTCCAACGAATACACACTCACTGAACTGCCTCGAGAACAACGATCTTATAGTGATAATGTGTATGTATATGCCTATATATATATAAATTTATGTACATACACGAGCCATGTATGTTGTACTTGAAAAATTAGCCTGACAATTTAATTTTTTATCTCTCATTTCCATGCTTAATTATATTACAAAGAACCCAAACTAAAATTCAATGACCTAAAAAATGCTGCCAACTGTCAAACTTTTCGAAAACTAACGAAACCATATACACAAAAGCATACAAAGTTGAAGGGACTTTATATATGTAATTTAAAAAAATAGCAATTACATTCAGCGTATTGCGACTCGCTGTAATAGTACGATTAAGCAAAATTTGATGATTGGCTGAACAATGATTGATACCAATGCTCCGGGATTGCCCTTCATTCCTTGCCCTCTCCACACTGTTTCTATACACATCCCATAAAATGTGTTGGACAAAGTTTATATTTGTATTTATGTCACTACGGCAACGTTTTTTTTTTTTTTTTTTTTGAACCCTTCAACGCGAAAAGTAATGGCGCGGAAAATGTTTGTACCGATAAAGAGAAATCTAACGAATGAAACATAGGGTCGAACGAAATATCGGAAAATCGTGAGAATTATTGATGTAAGCAGGAGACAGAAGAGATCAATAGACGTAGTAAATTTAAACGAGTTAAGTTATAACTTTTGTGTTAGTTCTGCGGGCTCTACATATAGACGATGAGTATATGTAACGTGGAGCCAGTGTGAGAGAATAAGAAACTCGAGTGCCGTATAAAAGATCGGAAAAATAGTTCAGTCGAGCTAGTCCGGAAACGTTGGATAATTGCTATTTTCCTTCATTCTACCGAAAGTGGAGAAAGAGCCGGAGAGAGGGCGGAGAGTTCCAAGTGAAAAACGATGAGCGGAGCAAAGTCCGGACAACCAGTACCAGAAAATATAGTGACGATAAAGTATACGCGAGTCTCAGCCCCGGGTCGTACAAGTGGGTTACAGCCTCGTTAGTACCGAGAAAAAGAGAGAGATAGAGAGAGGCAAGTGTGTGGAGAACAAAAAATAAATTGTAAAACTAAGATATAAAGAGAACGAAGTGGTAAAATAAGGCAGGTCCGGAGTAATGTCATCAACCACTGGGTAATACTGAATTTGAGGTAAAAGGATTCTTTTGCAACGTAAAAATGCTGACTCATATTCGCAGATAAGACTGAGCATAGGCTGTTTTTATTCTGTGGGCTATCTCAAAAATACATATCCTTAAAAATTTATCCAGATAGACATTAAAATAAAGCTAGCAAAGAGTAAAATTAAATTTAACAGCGAAATACAGTACACAATTATAACTTTTCACTGTACTTTCTTCCTCATTCTGTCACCAACGGAAATTTGTGTCAACGGTGTTATACAATTTCATTTGCTATGAGATCATTAGTGATTTATTAAATGATACATTGACTTATTGAGATTTTTCCATTTCCTCATGAATCGAGCTTAGTTAACTGACTGAGAAAGTCGCAACTAAAATACTCAAGTATTCTTGGCATAGATTTTTACACCGTTTCAACCGACTGAATAGTATCAATTTATACAAATATATATCTATGTATATAAATTCAACAATTTCATTTATACTACACATGGATATTTTTTGGGCGGATGGTTTCGCCGATTTTGTGTTCGCAACCAGCGAGAGCTGAGCACGCCCGGGAAACGGCAAGTTAACGGCTCGTGATATATCGTCGCGCTCGCGCCGAGACCCGGAAACGGCAATAACTCAACGGCCAGTCGTGCGATTTAACGGGACGGCATTAAAGATTCGTGACTTACGTCGTACTCTCGCGAGCTCACCAGAGCCAAGACCTTTTCTCTGCTCCCATCTCCTTTTTCCTGTGTCCGCTAAAAGAAGTAGCGAGCAAAAGGAGCAGAGGGCGGAGCGAGGTGGGGGGGAATGAGGCGGTAGAAAGAACGGAAAGGATTTATAAGAATTGCGAGTGAACGCGACGACTAGAATCGCGATAACGAGCTACCGTAGAAGTATGTGTATGTGTCTAAGTGTGTGCAGGTAATCCTTTCGCCCTCTTACTGCCGCAAATGCCGTATCCACAACCGGCAACGTGCCGCAGCGACTCCAGAGAATAAAAAAAAGAAGATTCTATATACAGATGAACATGTTCTCGGAGCTATTTTCAACATGTATATATACACCTAGATATAAGTTATATTTTATGTGGGAAAATGAAGGAGAATACCTACTGAAGAGGAATGAGCCTGCAATCATTGTGTGGAACGATTAAACAACGATTTCGACAATGTTAAGAATACAAAAACACGTGTTTAAAACAACAAAAACCTTCTTCACCGCAAATCAACTATTTAAAATTTTATAAGAAAAAAAAAAAAAAAAACGGTGTAGTCAGGTAGTCAAAATCTCACATGATAATATAATATTTCTCACCAGGCAATTTTTAAAAAAATTTGAATCATTCTGTGGAGTAAAATATTTACAACGAATACGCAGGTTATTTTGAGATGCAGTTTTATTATATTGTCTCGGTTTTTTCGTCAACGGTATTTTTGTGAAGGTTATTGGAATCATGGGTTTTTCATTCTGGATGTTTTAACATTGGTTATTTATGAACCAGTCATTTGAGGCGATAATCATCATTGCGAGTGATATCGTCGTATAAGTATCGTTTTACTATATTTCCAATTCACATAGAAAACAATATTTCTGATAAATCATACGATTGAAGATTTAATATCTTCCGAGTTAAATATTTAAATGAAACATTTTACATATTCAATTGAGAATTTTCAATAGGAAATAAAAACAATTGTATAAATTCTGTGTGCAAATTATAGTCGCAAGATCAATCGTAACATTCAACATTCATTTCGACTCGATCGTTTGCTCTTTAAAACGGAAATGAGCAAGAAATAAGTACTTAACAACAATATATAGTCGAAGCCTATGAAAACCTTAATAAACAATATATAATTCGGAAGCTTATAATAAGATTGTCAACAAGTTAATAAACATTGTGAAATAGGGTCAATTGGTGCTCTTAATAAATTTCAAGGAAAGCCAGGTATATTTATCATGTGTATATGTGCATACCCGCTTAATTTGCCACCTAGGCAGTAGTTTCGCGGACCATTAGCCACGTAATTAGCGTATGTTTATTACAGGAAAGTCGTAATGGGAGCACTGGTGAGTGCTTAGTAATCAAACGTAATTAATTAGCTTTATACACTCAAGACGCTTGAAACGAGTCCGAAGGAATCTAGTAGAAAGAGAGAAGTGAATATACATATCCGTATATACAAATATGACTATAAACGAGGCGGCAAGCAATATTGTTGTTGGCCAACCAAATAGCGCTCTCGTGACTCGTGTCTTATGGTTAAACGTCAATTTATTTTATGTGTGGATGTGTGTATGTGTGGGAGGACGGGGAGGGGATCATATGGACATAGAAATTTAATAATTTTAGTATCACACATAATATATGCATCTATAGAGCTCGTGTAATTACCAGTTATTTCGAATCGCACTATTAACCCTATTTGTCAGATAAAGAATATCTACGAGAACAAGTAGTTCCATATCTCGTCGAAGAATTATGTCAAATTATGTCAAATTCATTGAATTTCATGTGTCATGTTTCTGACAAATCTAATTAACTCAATTTTACTGAGGCAACTGTATATATATATATATCAGATTATTTCATCAAAATTTTAATTAATTTTAATTGAAATAAAATATCAGTACGAAAAATGTTATATATTTATGATAAAAACATTTGATTGAGGAAAAGAAGAAGAAGAAGAAAAAAAATTGTAAAGCCGTGTTTGAAACAATCGTCATTTTTCTTGTGGGCCTAATTAGGGTTTTTCTCATAAATCAGTCTAATAATTACTTATCGTGAAGAATACAAATAGAAGAGCTGTAATGGATTTTAATATAATATAAAATCGTTGCGTAAAGCTGCTCGCTCCTGTAATATCTTAATAGCCAAGTATAAGGGGATGATTGAGACGTAAAAGCTCTAGGTTTATAGCAACGATGAGATATATGAGGTCGTCGGTTATATTATTATAGCCTTGCACATACGTACAAGCTTTGCTCTGTCTCTACATCTTTCTCATTCGAGATCGGATCATTAACAACGCAATTAAACCCGTTTATTACCAGTAGCGATCTCGATCTCCGTGTTTAATACGCTCCGAACACCATGAGAGATATCCTCAAAGCACAACCGGAGAATTGCATTCTGCTGTAGTACCAGATTGGTGTACATACGCCGACTGGACGAGCCATGTCACTCACATCGACACGCTAGACAATCAATCCGACCCCACTTTGATTTGATAATGGCCTTATGTATAGTGGTTTGGAGCAATTATAGTGTAGCTATCGAAGTGTTAACTGTTAAGGATCTCGTATTAATTCCCATGTATTTCACTTACATATTAATATGCGAAGGTTTTCATATCACGATGTTAAAGTTATCATTCTAGCGAATTGTATAACGAAAATGTCTTTTTCATTTTTATTAAATTTGAATATGAAAAATCAAAGAACTCTTCGAGAACCTGGAAGGTGACAAATACTAGCTGTGATAAAATGCTATGAACGAAATAAAGTACAACAACGAAGTTAAAAATTTGTACAATTACGTCAAGAGACGATACGTACACATAAATAAAGTGTCGACAGATCATATTCGAAGTCCGTTTATGGAAAACGCAGCGACTGAAATAATTTGTTAATTAAAATTTGAAGCGTCATATTGTGGCAGGTTAAATACTAATAAAGAAAATATAACAAAAATTTCATCTTAAATCTACGACAATTATGTGATGATACACTTGAACGAGGAGAACGTGAAAGTTGAATTCTTGTGTCTTCGTCGGGCGAATGAATAATTCAAGAGAGAACGAGTTACGAGAAGAGAAATAAAAAATACAACTATATTCTTCTTCGTGAAGAAACAGATTCAAAAGCTTCCAATGAAGGAGCTGAGTCTCGAAGCTGAGATCACGACAGGGTGGTTCGCTTCTATCAATTATAAAAGCGATATATACATGCCTCATACATAAATATATATGTTATACCGATAAAACATGAAGAAGAAGAAGAAGAAGAAGAAGATCGAATGCGTTCAAGCTCAGCGAGAGTTTCTACCGATTTCCTTCCTTCCATAGAACTCATATATATACACACGCACTGATATACATCAGTTGTGGATGTATATGGAGGTGTCTGTTAAAGGCACATACACCTTCCGTCTTTTCTTATCACGTAGCTGTCTCGACTCTTCACCACCAGTCTCGAATAAGAGAGAATCTCATTTCGAACTTTGATATTTCATGGAAAACGCGATCAGTCTAGAAGACGAACAAGAAAAGACATTTACAACAACGAAACCATGAGGAAGTCACGTATACACACATACACACACACACACACACACATATGCGCGTGCATACAAACACATGGCGGCACATAGCCGGATGCAATAGAAAATTGTCGAGAGGGTATACAGCGAGAAAAAAATGGTTGAGAGAACAAGTACCGGGGGTAAAGGGAAGATAGGATGACAAGGGCACGTGAACTGACGGGAGAATATTGATTGGACATTCGCTCAAATATTTAAACGCTATTACGGACGAGCCCGCGTTGAGTATAATTGTACGATGAAGAAAGAAAGAAGGTATAGGACGTGAAGGAAAAGGACAAAAGATGGGCTCACAAAGTCCAGGGAATATATATACGACGCGGTGCAATGAGGAAACAAACAGTCCACGCTTGCTGAAGCTTCCATGGGACATTTGCGCACATGTAGATTCACGTGTGCACGTTAAGGAATTACTTATGTGTATACATAGATATGTGCGCTTACTCACATGCAAAATTTCTAGCGTTTGTAATACTGCATACTTGGACGTCCTGTGTTCTCTTTTCTTCCCACATTTCAGGGTCATAGACACACACCACACTTCTATCTCTCTCACTCGCTCTCTCTCTCTCTCTCTCTCTCTCTCTGTCTCTTTTCTTTACCGAGGACGAAACACTGGGGCCTCCGGCGGATCTTCCCTTGAAATAAACTGTGTATACCAATGTCAACCCCACTTCACGAACGATCCCTCCGGCGAAAGAGGGTACTCGACCGAAGAATAACTTCCTTGTCACACCCGGAGAGAAGAAACGCGCGCGCGACGACAAACTCCCGTTTCTCTTGCCCACACATATCGCTCTTCTCTCAACTTTCGTACACGCGCGAACACAGACACACACATACACAGGGGCGCTGCGCACGTGAGTATACGCTGCAAACGCATACACTCTTCACACATATATCCACTTACACGAGTAAACAGACAAACGCGCAATGTATACGAGAAAAAATACGGAAAGGAAAAGATTCCCAAGAGGATTTTCGCCAGACTGCACGGGCTTGCGTAAAAATCAAGAGGAATGAGAATGAATAAGAAGAGCAAAGGGAGGGCAAAAGAAACGTGTAGTAATGTGAAATGAAACAGATAGAAAGAGAAATGGAAGGACGAAATTTTTTTATTAAACTTCCGTGTATGAAGCAAACGCCACCTTTTGTTTGGCATTTAAGCACGCACCCATTGGGAAACGGGAAAAGAACACGTGTTGAAAATTGGAATAATTGAGCCTTCAAACTGTTATCTGACTCCACACTGTGTGTACTCCGCTGAAAGCAAATAATATACGCCAAAAATACTATAATCAATGTCACGCAAAGCCAATTATACGTACGACTCAGATTACTAAACCATCAGATGTTCTCTGAGCGAGGATTGAAAATGTACCCTGTAAAGAATTGCTTAAATCTTATATGGTAGAGAAATGCATCCCGACGATGAATTCACGATTATCAAAAATGTGTAATCACTTTTTAATTAACTCTCCAGTGCTTTATTATAATAAAATTAATATTAAAAGCAGAATATTAACGAACCGAAATCAATGCAAACCTAGATTTTCCTGACTATCACTGCAGAAACTTTGACTACGTGCAAATCTGATAGAAATTGAGAACGATTTGGCACGTGGAGAAAACTGGCGAAAAAAGAACGTTCAACATTCATTTATTTTTCGCCCCAATATCGTTGGTACTGTTTACGCGAAAAACTCAACGTCAAAATTTTCAGTAATTCGTATAAGGCCCACGATGGCTTGTAGACACCGAGACACTATATTTATCGTGAAACTATCGAAGGAGTTAGGAAAAGAGTAAGAAGGAAGTTGAGAAGTAGAGAAAAGAGTGTGTGAGAGAAACAGCAATAGGATTACCGTGGTGGAGCGTACGGTGGGGAGTAAACCAACGAATAAATAGTAGGCATAGCACCGATTGTATCACAAGAGCGTGCCGTGTAATTGGCCACGTAGTTTCTCTCCTATATCGTCGGAATGTTGATTGGCGAGATAGGCAGAGGCATATACGCGCGAAACACATCTACATATCATCTGATGGCTGCGTTGGGGAGTAAAGAAAGGGCGGAACGTGAACGACTGGAACAGGCATCCGATGATGTGAGATATGCCCTTGTATTTGACAGAACGAAAAGCCTACAGAGCACAATAAATCGGCGGAGGAAGTGTCGGTGGAAAAAGAGGGGGTAGAGAAGAGGAGGAAAAGAGAAAAATTCGTTTCGGAAGAGCAATAGAGCTCAGCACGTCGGCCCATCGTGCTACATCCCCAGATTAAACCAATAAATACGAAGTTTGCTTCGTTCGAAGCGGAAAAATGACACAATGGCTTTAATAACGGGAAATGGACACACCACATATACCTTCGCTGCCTATAGTCTCTTCATATTCTAGAATATATAGATACATATATGCTCGGTGAATCTCGAAATTTTTGATGGCACCGATTCTCATCAGCCGGCGGATTGTCCGGACGAGGTATATGTGCGACCGCGCGAGCAAGAACGTCAACGACACACAAATATACCTGACGGAATCGAAATTGACGCAATTTGAAAGTCGGCTATACTCAAGCCAATGCAAAAAGATGACGTATAGAAACAGACCATTTTCATTCACATGTGCTTGTTTTTTCAGTGATTTTTTTCCGTTTTTTCTTTTTTTTTTTTTCCAATTCATTATTCTACGGTATGAACACAAATTCCTGCCACGCGATCGAAATAACATCAAATTTCTGTTTCACCCTCGTATCTGTATTTTCCGCGTTCACATTAACGAACCATGCCCACGCGTAACAGAATATACGAGCGTGATAAAAAAAAAAAAAAAAACCAGAAACGCAACGGAAACTAAACTACACCACTGCATGGTGAGAAAAGAGAACCGTGATCCATTGACATTCGAGAATGAAATTTTCGTATGCACTGCCTCTCGATACGCTCTCACGCCCATTTCGTCTGACCAGAGACCATTTTTTCCATGTTATATAGCGTGTGCTCCACGCCAATCTTATATTCCGGACCGATTATTTGTTTTTGCCTGTTACGTACGCATATATTTGTCAACTGACATACTCCGACTATCGTGACATGGGATTGAAAAACTGATTTTGTTGAAAAAATTGACATTTCGTTTCCACGGTAGAATTATTTTGTTAAATATGGTCAAATGAATTTTCTTGAAATGACATGAAATATTTGGTCATTTTTGTAAACGAATAATTTCGTACCGTAGATCAATTATGGAAATATGTAGTTTGAAAACTATCATATCACAAGGCTTTCTCAATTCCATAATATTTCATTCCGTAAATATATAGAAACAAATATATTATAATGAGCCGTAATCATATAAAAAAGTGAACTAAACGACGTCAGTAAAAACAAAAACTATCATAATTGTTTTTTGCAAGTTCATTAAATTCTTTAGAGTATATGGACTCTGTGATTTTTTTCTTGAAACAGTACGAAATTCGACTATTTATATCAGTGCAATTAACAAATATCGACTGTCCATTTTTTTTTCATTTAAGACTGTCTCAAGGACCGTGTAGAACCGAAAAACGCCGGTGTTATGTTTTGAAGTAAAAATTTAATAATAAAAGAGAATGCAAAAAAAAAAAACTGTCCCCACTTAATGAGATAATTAGTAAATTCGACAACGCCGCGCACTTTCATTGCGCTCGCTGTCAGAATGGTTGGAGATAGAGAGCGAAAATGCAAAGGTCAAATTTACTAGGGCATGAAATTTCCCACGCAAAATGAGTCATCAGAAGCCATTTGATATTTTTAGTAAATAAATCGGAAAAAAAATAATCGAAAACAGCACGTTAAGCCGTTTGGCTTGCGCTCGAAACTGTTACATTGACGTGAGCAGAATTTTTAGACTCCTCCATGAATTTTAATGACCGAATATACGAGTATCACATTGATAGCCTTGAATCAAGCGTGTGCGGTACAAGAAAGCAGCTCATTAACAACCATATCAGGTGCTCTGGACTCGAACGATTATATATTTGTTACGAAAAACTTGCCAGACTAGCGCGAGACTATTCATACAATATATGTATATTCTTCATATGGATGAACTCACATATAGACGGGTCATTGAACGAATCTAGGGTGTTCTAATGGCTCGTAAGGTTCTGGGTGTACAGCAATCGTGTCAAGAACATCGTTTGTGTATATGCATACATATAGATATAGAATCTATGGGTACATATAAAACGAGAACTCGGTTCGACCACCAACTCGCAACCCGACTCGACTCTCTTGCGTGGGCGTTTCCTTATTTACGCACGCCACAGATTTATTTTCCTGCCTCTAACCATTCCCATCTTCTCGTCGTTCCTCCGCAAAGTTCTACAATGAACGCCAGGACGGTCCATCTCACTCTTTCTCTCCCTTACTTATACTCCCTTTGTATATAACTTTCTCTATGTACGGCACATTCAATATACGAATGCACATACACTCACGTACATACACACAACATATATTTACAGTCGTAATCCAACAGGAGCAATATACTGCGCGAGTGTATATTCGGTATTCTTTATTGATTTTATGAACAGAGACACGTGCACGCTAAAGTGTATTCATAATTGAGCTAATAAATAATTTTACGTAAATGAAACAATGAACAATAATTGTGTCTCTCTTCTGACTATATTTGTGCAGCATATTCATCGAAGAAGTGAATACGAGTGACGAAGAAGTTCGAATACCGTCAATTTGTTAACAACAAAGAGAATTAATTTGTGGATCGTAAGATTTTCGGACTACAAAGAAATCTGGCGAAAAATACATTCTTTCATTTCGATTTGATAAATAAATATTCTATTTGTGTTTTTTCGTCGTATTATTCATTCCAGTCAAGAAGTTTTTTGCTATTCTCCAAAAGTATTAGAATTATATAATATAAAAATTTACAACATTGGATAGAACGATTTTTTTTGTCGAAAAATCTACGACGCGATTGACAGTTGTTCTTGTAACTTATTTAACTTACTAAACGATATAATAAATTGCAAAAAAAGTTTTTATTTAATTACGAATGCTGAAAGTTAAAAATATGAAAATGAAACATTTCGTTGCAGTCTATCGATACCACGGTTTTATACGATAAATTTGAATACATAAATTTGAATATTCCAAATGGTATAAATGGTTGGAAAAATGTATATTTCGAAACCTTTGCAAATTTCTCTATAAAAACAAAATTTACGTAAGTGCAAAGAAATTTATAAACGTGTAGTGCAGCGATGAATGAAAAATGCCTGAAAAAATGTTATTCGTTATTTAATTTGCATAAAAAAATATATTTCCACGGTGAGGTCGGGATACGTAGAGCTGTTCATATAAGCAAATTTTGCTGGCCAATGGGAAAAAAAATCATCCAGCTCAGCATACAATGTTGTATATAAAAAAATTCCCGTGTGTACATATGCTCACAACCATGCAGATGCCTTTTCGACCGGAAAACTGCAATTTTTTTTCCACGATTCTAACCGGAAAAAAAAAAGCTAGAAATAAGAGATTCCAAAAGTTCCAACATTTGCAAACCCTATCTCTATTCAATATGCTTTGGTTTCTTTCATCTTTTCACTCATATTGAAATGGAATGGATGGCTACTCGTCAATTTTTTATTTTTTTTTTTCACATTAAAAATGAAATAACGAATAGGAAAGAATGTAGAAATTTGAAGAGAAAAAAAAATCAATCAATTTTGACGCTTCTCCACGTATAGTTCATGACTTTTGTCGTGCTAATTGTTTTTTTAAATGAAATTTTTTCTGCCGCATGTTTCCCTCATATGACGATGCCATTCATACCTTTTGTCTTTTTGAAACTTTTGATCCCCATTGACTTTCTCGCTCTCTCTCTCTCTCTGCGGTTTCTTCATCGAGAAACTCATCTCTAATGCATCGCTGTGCGGCGGAGGCGCAGGGTAGAATAGAGGAGGGAGATAATATCAAATAATAGGGAGAAGCTCTTATTTGCATGACGTATTAACAGCAGAGAATTTAACGTTGGTTTATCGCAACAACAAAAAAAAAGAAGATTGGAAGAGGCGTGAACGCGAGACGAAAGAAAGAAGAAGACGAAGAGGAGACAGAGAAAGAGAGCAACAGATTAGAGCGCCGTTCATAAATAAATCGGGTTCGCATGGTCTCTCCGAGTATGTGAACAAGTCACACAAACATGCAAATACATATACTTGGATATCTATTTACACGTGTATGGGACTTTCTATACCAACTCGACCTGCATCTGATCCTTTAATTCTTTGATTTTTCCAAAAGTTGTATATGTGCTAAAACCCATCAAGAGAAGCTCTCTTGATTTTCTCAGATTATTTTTGTGATTGTATGATTTTGTTTCCGAAATTCTATTTAATTTTTCTTCAAATGACTGTACTTCTCCAAAAAAAAAAAAAGACCATTTCAAAGTTTTTTCTTCGTATTGATGTCAATTTTTTCCCGTACTATTTGCAAGTAATTACGAACAAATGACTAATATTTGCAAACTTCATTATAATTCATTCTTTCTCCGTTGACTTTAGAAAATCATTTATTTCTACCACGATGGCCTGTTTTTTTTAAATTGTTTTCAATAAATTTACAAAAAAAACTTTGATCAATTGAATGATTTTTGAGACCAGTTCTATCGTCGACATTTGTTTCCTTATATTATTTTTCTAACAACAACAACAACATCAACATGTAACATTTTCACCCCCAGCAGATCGAATAGCTATGGAACGACCCATATGTGTACAAACTATACATAGAAATACATACAGTACGAACGTTCGACACCCAGTAATCTACTTTCTCTGTTTAATCCGATGGTACTCCCGGAGCTGTTCACCTGTCGAGTAAAGAGACAGAGAGAAAGAGAGCGAAAATCCAACGACACCAGGCATCTCGCGTGACGACATTCTCACCGCTAATGGCATATCTATATATAAAGAAAACGCTCACGAACGACCTCATGGAGGCTCCAATATGCGCCCTCTTCCCCCTCCTACTGTTCACTTCTCGCGGTCCTGTCGAGTGTTACCCCGAGCGTGAAATTCAAACGGCAGATCAGACTTGGCTCACTATACTTTTATCTATATATATCCGCACACATGCAACATTAATTCAAACCCTGCTCGAGATCCATCGACTGTTAAAAGCCAAAATGAAGTACTTCGGATCACTTACGATCAATTCAACAGCACCACTCTGACTTTTACTGATCGACATAAAGAAACATCGAAATAGAGAGAGAGAGAGAGAGTATCTTGACGCCAAATAATATATGAAAAAAAATTTTTATCCAAAGATTCATGTTTGGCTGTACTCGATCGATAAATAAGACGTGAATATTAGGGGATAATCCAATGCGTTGATTTTGACCTTTACGGAGGTAGAAAATTTATGAAAACTAAAAAAACAAAAACAAATAAACGTTTCCATATATGTACGAGACCTACAGAAAAAATTGCATTGCCCAGCATGTAAGTAAAAGTCAAAAATTCTAAAAGCAAAGAGATCGTAAAAAAAAAAAAACAGAAAAACAGAACATGTACTTTTTCTTATTATTTTATTATACGGGAATTTTATGAATAACGTGATTGTAGGGAGGATAAAAATTCTGAGTAATTCTTCAGCCCGTCAGTCTCGATAAGGTGGGAGAGTTTGTGCACGTCGGCTCGGATAACTCGACGCGATAACAGAATGAGCTTTCCAAAATCGAATGTTTATCATATGATGATCTAGACGTGTTACATATATAGATATTTATATATATGTATATAAAACTAAATGTATATCAAGTGGATGCTCGAGCTCAGTTAATTAGTAAATCCATGCTTTCATTATACATGAGATACAGGAAGAGACCAGTGGAGAGAGAGAGAGAGAGAGAGAGAGAGAAAGAGAAAGAGGATAGTGCCGTCGAGCAAACACATGGGGGTCGGAAAACTTCTTCTGGTAAAAGAGGGCAGAAGGTGGGAAGCGAGCGAAGGCGAGTGAGTCATTAGGGTCGGGATACGAAAATCTAGGCTATTCGCAGTAACACGCGATCAACGGCCTGTGCGAGGTTGCCCTATCTTATTTTTCATTTTTCCTTCGTACGTCTATATATAATTTTTTAATAAAACGAAATATATACGACGTAAAAAAGCATCACATCCATTAGCATGTTTATGAAAATGCTTATTAAGCCAATTTTGCTCAGTTGAATTATTATTTCACTTGGATCATTAATAGAGTAAGTCAAATGTAGTGAACAAAGAAAGAAAGATCGTGCGGTCTAAAAAGTCTGTAACCGACATTTCCGTTCATATTTGTTATCGTTCACGACCGTCTCGATATTTGTCTAAAACTCTTAATGATATTGAATCAAAAAATGCTTATATAAAAAGTATATTTATCATTAACACGATTATTAAATTATTTAGGTTCACATTATTCTGCTTCGTTCTATATTAAACACCTCGACGAATTTTCGTAATTGAAATTTCATGAATATTCTTTTTTCTTTCGTTTACGAAATTGAGCAAAAGGCTTCTACATGTATGTTGAAAATATAGACAACTGAAAAGGTCGGAAATGGCTCTACAACTGTGTAATGTAATACGTTGCATGACCCTTATCGGGCGCTCATACATGCAAACTCGCCAAGTTTTCCTTCACTCCTCCCTGCCTCGCTTTCTTTGTGCAGAGGTAACACAATAATGAATCAGAGGATTATCTTCGATAATGCCTTCTATACAGTCATATATGTTTATATATATATATATATATATAAACCTGTATTTCGAACATGATAAATTTCGTTTTATCTCAACTTTCCGAACAATCGTTGTACAGTAAAGAACTGACCGTGGCAGTAAAACGATAGTAAATATACCAATTTAATTGTTAATAAAATCTTATATGCCACTTTTGTTTCGTTCTGTCAATATTTGACAGCCGAAGACGTCAAGAGAAATGTGGTCAATAGATATGAATTAAATCATCGAGATTTATTACAGCGATACGACGACGTGGCTACAACATTTCAGATATTTATCAATTTAAACAGACATCAGGGTAAGCGATAATTCGTTTAGTTCCATTCGCATTAAATCAACGTCGCATTATCAATAAAAACTAATGCACTTTAGATCTTTTTATGTTTTAAAAATGCTTATGAAAAATTCATTTTTAAATCATGACGCAATTTCATTGAACGAATTATTTCCAATGGGAAATTAATTGATCGCTAGAGCTTTGCATTTTTAACATGGAAGCCACGATTTATCTTAGAAAGTTGTTAGCAAGGCTGAAAATTAACTTTTTTTTAATAACAATAATAATAATTAATAAGTTTTTGAATAAATCTTGAAAAAAAAGTATCTGTCAAGTTGGATAATTGTACCGAGAAATCACACTTTATTTACGATGGAAAAATGCATTTTAGTTGTGAAACAAAATTATTCAATTTCACCTATAACAACTGCATGCCTATATGTAACCCCTGAAAGGAGGAATAAAAATTCTTCTCGAATACCTGTTTCAAAGAAATTTCAATTTTTTACGGGTCACTCGTATAACACTTTTCATAAAATCTGCCAAAAATTTCAAATGATTTACGATAAATATTTCGTACAAAAGTGTCCCGATGGACGGAAATGATCGATTGAACGAATAAAATTTGAAAAACTTTGGTTTCGTTGTGCTTTAACGATGAAAACTTCAGTGACATACGTTTTCACGGTTTGTTTCTTACATAAGCGTGTTAAGGAAATACGAGAGAAAAAAAAATAGCGTACTTACCGGTGTTGTGTAGGGTTGACAAGAGAGGCGTATCCCATCGTGACGTAATTTTTCTTGGAGCAACATTCTAAGTTGAATCCTGGGTATCCTAACGAGTTCGGCTTTGCCTTCTTCGTATTCATCGGCGAATTTGGTAAGTTCTTGGCCTCCGCTCGAGGAGCTAGCAGTTGGAGAAGCTCTTTGTGCTTCTTTTTCGCTGGTCGGTCTTTCCGAGGATGTTCTCGATGACTTTGAGCTGACATTGTCACAGAGGCAATCGGTAGTTTCTTCGAGGGTGAAATAAACGCTCGCGGCACCCTCTTCGCGCAGAGTCTTTACTGATTGTAGTAGACGTCCACGATGCGTTTGATTAAACACGCCGATTGCATCGAGATCGGGATCCCCGATCTGCTTGCAAATCTCAAGATCATCGTAACCGTTGTCGATAAAAGATTCGGAATATTGACCAAGGTGGAGCGATCGCAACCACTCCACAACTATGTTGCTCGCAATCGTCATCCTTCGATTACAATCACGACAACAACAAAAGTTTTTTTTGTTTTTCTTTTGTTTATAATCAAGTAATTATTACTCTCGAACTAATATTTCACTCCCTGAAAGTCATTGATTTTGGAACAGCCATCCCAAACATTTATAAGTTTTGAATTATCACTTTTTCCACACAGTTTATTAAGAATATTTATATGTAAACTCAATTTTTTTTTTTCCACCACTCTTCTTTATCGCAAAGTTTAATGTTTTATTTATTGTTTCAACCCGTTCACGACTTTCTTGTTCATTGTAAACAGTGTTCGATCGGGTGTTATTTTATAGAGCGATTCTCCAACCGAATTCAACATTCATAAGCCTCGAGCATTCAATTTTTTTCTCACTTATATCCAATATTTTAAAAAGCCAAGATTTTGTATTTATTTTCAAAGAGAATTATCGTTTTATTCTCTTTCCGAACTTTATTCCTTAACCGAATTATTTCAATTTCACTATGCACTTAATTTTCATTGATTCCGATGACTTCCTAATCAATGTTTTATATTGAATATTATTTAATTCACACTCACTCGTTAAAGAATTTATCATTTGTCGTGGATAACTTCAATCCGGTGAGCGCCATCTAGTAGGGAATAAAAAGTTATTTTTGTTTTAACGTATTAACTGCAACATCAGACATATCCGTAAAAAACGTGTATCGTTTTTTTGCCGATCACTCGAACCCTCTGTGTGTTAATCGCCTAACTCATCAACCTTTTCCCCTCCGAGCTATCAGCGGCAATTCACTATTTTTTATCTTTTTCTTCATAAACCTCGCGCGTGCGCTTAGTTATTTCGAAATAACGTTTTAAACTAAATAGTCAAACAATAAAAAATAATATTTCTTCGACTAAATGGATTTTTCGTCCTGTAAATCCTGGAAATCAATTGATAAAAACGCGAAAAATTGTACGCTTTTCGTTTCGTATAAGCGGACGAGTGAGAAACGCAACAAATTACAAAAATGGTTAAAGTTGTCAATGTTTTGAAACAAAATTTATGTCAAAGACGAAGATTCAGTTCGCCCGTTTTGAGGTTTTCTGTCAAATCACCACACACGTCCTAGCCGCAACGATGTATGTTTATCGAAAAGAGTTCCGAATGCAAAACCACGGTAAACACATGAACGTATAAAGCTTGGTATAAACACGAAAAATAGAGCAAACTTTATGTTTCGTAATGAAAAGCATTAACGCTGGTAACAGTTGGTCCGATAGCTGGTTCGTCGGAATTATGAGAAAATACCTTAACTTCGTTCACGAACACGGTGTATGAAAAAAAAAAATAATAATAATAATAATAATAAGTTGAATGAAAAATCAAAAGCCATAGTCACGGATGGATGGAAAAGAGCGTGCGTCATACGCTACTGAGATTGCCGCATTGTACGAAAGAGAACGAAAGACAGAGGAAAGCAGAAGTTAAAAACAAAAGAAAAAATGATTTAAAAAAATGTGCTTCAAGTTGTGTGGATGTGAGCGAGGTAATGTGCGTAAGTATGTATTTATATCGTACACACATAGACATATGTGTACATGTATATTAATGTTTGTATAAGTGTATCGAGGGAACCCACGGCCTTGAGAAGCCCTCTCATTCTCAATCTCTTTTTCTCCCTCGAGTCGTTTTCTTTCTCCTTTTTCTTCCTCCCTCTCTACACCTGTCTTACTCTCACCCCCACGTTTACACAACGTATTCGATACCATCTATCTCTTTCACGCTCTTTCTCTCTCTCTCTCTCTCTCTCTCAGTATCGTTCTTTCTCTCCTACAAACGTACCCAGCTCTTAATGCGAAGGTTTTTCACCGATCTTTTGGCCCGATCCACCGTCTCAACTTTCGTACAACTTGCACTCGGGTCGTGTCTTCTCTACTACTAACATACACACAAACGTTGTATCCCTCTTTCTCTCTTTCAGGCTTTTTCTGTCACTCTTCCTCCTTGTGCTCTCCTTCGTTTCCTATCCTCAAAACGACACAATAAACTTCAACAAAATGACACTTCTCTTCGAGTCTGATTTTTGTTCGATAGTTTTTAACAAAGCTTATACTCGTACTCCTTATTATTAGTTTCTGTGGAAATACGACTTTATTCTCTATGGCTTTTGTTTTTACAATCTACGACTTTTACGACAAAGGTAACTCACGAATTCTTCCCGTTATTCTTTTTTTATCGAAATATATTGACTTTTTCGCGTTGTTCTCTCACGAAATGAACTTTTATTATTGAATTGAATTGTTTCCAACAGTGCAATCTCATGTGTGTGGGTCTAACGATCGGAACTTGCAAAGTTTTTGAAATAATTTATTGATGCTGAGTTAAAGAACTGCTGACTTGTGCGATTCTATGATATTAAACGTTAAAATTTTAGTTTTTAATTTCAACGCACTAACCAATGACTTTTTTCGATTTCCAGGTTACGTTTATACACGAAAGTTGGACCGGTATTTTTTCGTTGAGAATAAAACATAAATTTTGGTAGATTCGCGCAAATTCCTAGAAATGAGCCTGTGTGGGAGGTAAAGCGAATTCTCACAAGTCCTCGACCCTGAATTTCCGTACGTTCTCTCTCTTTCGTTTTCGTTCTTCCTCTCTATCACTTTCTCACTCGAACGCTCGAGGTACACTAGCCCCTCGACCAGGCGGCGGCGTACACTCGCAACCACGCGGCTTTTGCTCCCTCGAAAAAACGCCTGCGCACGCGCGAGCCGAGCCAAAACTCGTCTCGGCTAAATTCCCCATGGGACGATACGAATAAAAAAAATTTATAAAATACCGGAGAAACAAAATAAAATTACAAAAACCCACGCACCCTGAAGACACACGTAGACGAAGAGTACACTTGTAAACACACTTCAAAATCGCCTATCCGTCATCTGAATAACAAATCCACGTTTTCAGATTCTATGCAGAACGTAAAAAAAAACCGCACTCTTTTCAAAGTAGATTTTCTTATAAGATTATAGGAAAATTATTTGACCCTCTAATGTCGATAACACCGCAAAACAAAAACTGTGAATGCGAATTAAAGAATTCAACAATCAACTTTATTTCGGTCTTCTTTGATATTAATCGCGTGAAAAAACTTTCTTTTTTTTTTTTACAAATTTTCCCCTTGTTTTTTATGGTGTAATAGAAACAAAACAAGTTTTATTTAACCGTTGATTTCACAAGAAACTCTCACAGACTCGTATCATTATAAATGAAATGTTATTAACGCGACACACAAAACAAATTCGATACTACCGCGACGCGACTCACGGCTCGACTGGAGCGTCAACCGTAGTGGGAACGAGCGGATCGCTACCCCCACCACCTTGGACATTTTGCCATACCCCTATTGGAGCACGGGCCAGAAGTGGGGGACTTTTCGCCGCACACTCGTCCTACCGCCTGATATAGCTATAGATACATATATCTTGCACACAATCGTACTCCCTCGCGGTTTCCCTACCCGTTGGACTGTGTGTGAACTATCGTACCTGCACTCAGCATCGCCTGTTTTCCCCTTGCGTTCGATGAACGCAGCCGCAACTGGCGCCTGCCGACGCCATATATTTTTCTCTTTCTTTCCCTTCTCTTTATTGCTATCTAGTCTCTCTCTCTCATTTCGTCACGTTGTACTCGAACTACACTTAAGGATTTTCTCACTCTTTTGGACATTCGACAGTCATGAGAGCTTCGACGTGACAGAATTATTACGTTTATATTTGTTTTGACGGTGTTCTTATAACCTCTTTGTTTACTTCTCTATTATACGTCCCCAACTGTTTTTCGGGAGAAACGTGTACTTTTCACTTTAAAATTTATAGTTTCCAGGAAACGACAGATGGCGCTAGATGTTTTCGTGTCGCCTGACGTTCCGGACTCTACAAAAAATGCTACAAATGACTCTAGATTTATTGTATCGTAGAATATTTCTTTTCATGCTCTTCTCTTCATATTATGTGACTTTAAAATTATGAAAACATAATTTTTGATAGTTTGTAATGATCGTTGAGACGCTTCATCAGTCGTTCAGCCTAAAAAAATCTTGCTGTACATTTTTTTTCGACACAGTTGAGTTTTCTGAGAAAATGAAAGTTATACGTTCTTCTTTTTTCACGAGAAAAAGGGGGTGCGCAACTTTTCGTTTTCTCGGAATGTCAAGCATCTCCGAGAAGTATATTAATCTGCTTTTTAGCTATTTCTCTTGAACCACGCAACTCATGGATGGCTCTAGATATAATTATATGTAAATAACGATTATCATTTAATTAATTATCGATCATAACTTTCCATTCGATTTTTTTTTACCTCTTTCACTTTTTAATTATGTTAAAGCAACGGAAATTTACATTTTCGTTGTACTATACGAAAGCACACACACTTTGATTTTTTTTACATAAACTTCCATGATAATTAAATCAAAGTTATTCGTGATCGAAAACGAAGGTTTCTAGGAAATTTTTCACTATTTAAAAGGAGCTTGAGTTATAAATTCATGAAGGGACCAGCTGAGAGATGGTAACGACGGATTCATATTCCCAACGCTACCAGGTTGATTTTTGTCAAAAATCAATTGGAAATAGAAAACAAAAAATTTACTGGGATATCAAAATACGTAGTAATATGGTTCTTGAAACACGATCGCTACGAAAATGATTGATTTCTCGATAGAGTGGTTCAAGTTTTATGACAAAATAGTGAACCTCAAGACAGCATTTATTGCTTACTGCAAATTCAGGAAGAAATTTTGCGCTGCTAAATAAATAGTTATAAATTGAACGACTTCATAAAATTCCACGTATATCGACGAATAATTTACGATGTGTTTCTAGTAGAATTTCCAAAAATTTATTAACTTGAAGTCGTTCTTTTAACTTTTGTTTAGCGTGTCCGTCGTCATCGTGTATTAAATTCTGAACCTACCTTGACTAAATGCGAGTTTGATTATCGTGGGAAATATAATTCACATTGTTACTCACCAGTGTAAGAATGAGACGATAGACAGCGAGGGATGTAGAGGAAGAGAGTAAGAGAGAGAGAGAGAACAATGAAGAAAAAAGAGAATAAAACAAAAGAAACGAAGACGCGACGAGACGAAGAGTCTCAGCGTGTCGTCGCACCAAAAGCGAAGGTCGTTTGATCGCGTGCCGGGAGTCGCTTCTTGGTGAAGCACGTTCACTCCCTGAGTGAAGACACTTTGTATGCCGAACGAGAGAAACTCTCTCTCTCTCTCGTATTCCTTTTTTCTCACTTTTTCACGAGCTTTCTTTTCTCGTACCAAGAGTGGCACAGGGGTCATGCTTTATCGTGCTCCGGAGACGCTTGTCAAGAAGAACTCGAAACGAATGAGAACGTTGCCTGGCTGACTCTGCAGCGTGGATTAACTCTCCATATCCCTCTACATTCTTTTTTTTCATCGTTCTTATTTTTCATTTTAGGGTTTTCTTCTGTATGCTCCAGCCAGCGAAAAATGTCGCGTAAATTATTTGCTGCTAAGATTATTATTTTCATTTCCAGGTCCAGTTGACTGCCGTTAATTTTCAAAAAATCTTCTGCAAGTTTCAATTCGATTCTAAATGGACAATACGACACTATTCTTTCAGAGTAAATATAACGAGTTGCGACTGCCAATCGCATAGAGCTATTTATTTCCTATCATCAAATTGTTATCGAAAAACTTAAACGTCAAAATATTTGATAATGTTATTAAGGGGGTTTCATCAAAGTTGCAAATTGATGCGTGCTCGTGAAGATTTTCCTAAAGACAAAAACGAAAAATGAATGCAGGTAAATTTCACAGTTAGTATGGTCCATTGACTACATTTTTTTATTCCTGAGCATAAATTATCTTAAATTTAAACTTGAAAATCTTTTTTTACTGCGAAATTACATTTTACAACCACGTTTATAGCAAAGTAAAAAACCTAACGATTCGATCGCCTTAACGAAAGCTGCATTCTGCGAAAAACGCTTTTCGTAATCGTTCTACGTGGTCGTTTTTTATTCATCGAACCAGCTTAATTTTATTCAGTTTTTACCGACTTTTCGGTCATGAAAATTGAGTAAAATTTCTAAGTACTTTTTACCATACTCAACATTTCCATATATTTCAAAATTTTCTTCATTTCCAATTTTTGTTTTATTTTTATTTTTAAATATCAAATAACATGGAATTTTGACCTCATATAATCCACCCAAAGAGCTTTTCGAATTCATCCGTTGTGTTGTCATCCATGTATTCATTAAATGAATTTATTTATTTTATTTGGAATGTTACAAATGTGCTTGTCTAAATACTTCTCATGGTGCCGAAAAAAATTCATGTGTTATTCTCGTTTTATTGTAAAAATATTGTGGACGATGACCCTCAACATACAAAACGTTGAATGTGAAAGAAAATTTCAATAATAAACTCACAAAAAAATTATGCTCTCAATAAACGATTTCACATTGCCGGGAATCCGAAAAAAAATTGTATTTACCTTTGGAATAGAAAAAATCATATTTTGTCGACATAAAATCGTATAAGTCGGATCGTGTTCGCGTGGCGTCAATAGATGTTCAAAAAAGGAACAAAAAGTAACTTATTTGCGGGTACAGATACGAGGCGGACGACGGCGAGTCTTCGCTCCTGACTTTTAACTTAACTTCTTAATATTTGACGTCAAGATTCTACCATGCACGTCTCCAGGTATCATTACAATCTTCAATAATAATAAAAATGACGATGAATGCTTCACCAGCCAAAAACATACATAGTAAATTCACTTCACTCTCGTGGTAATCACGTAATTTGATCAGCTTGTTAATCGAGCATATTTCCTAGTAAGAACGTGATTGGGAAGAAAGAACGCGAAGTATTTTAAGTATGTTAAAATTTATGAGCCGTTTTATTCCCGCCAAACGAGTCTGTACAGTATAAACGGTATGTCCGATATTTTTCAACCAATTAGACAATTTGCTATTTTTTAAATTCCTCGTCACGTCTCTTTTTGAAAAATATATTTTTCGTTTTTTAAATGTTTAACTTTGTCTTCATTATATTTTAGTTTTATTTTCTTTATTTCATATTCGATTTGACGAAATCGTTGCGGCTGAAGTTTTAATTGACTTTGGTGTGTAAATACATCGCTAGGTTTTAATTGAAGCGATCACATGTTTTCGAGACAAGTAATGTCAGCTTCATCCATCCCGCTCTCTCATTCGTATTATCAAGTGCACTCGTCACTCGACGGTTCAACCATTGCGATGGAATATGCGATATGTCCAGACGGGCCATGTATGTA
Organism: Campoletis raptor; assembly: GCA_948107755.1. Classification (NCBI taxonomy): domain Eukaryota; kingdom Metazoa; phylum Arthropoda; class Insecta; order Hymenoptera; family Ichneumonidae; genus Campoletis; species Campoletis raptor. The sequence goes on along the minus strand of OX403622.1, from coordinate 6,190,589 downwards.
AATATCTTTACATAAATGCATATATTTTTTCGTTCGTATAAGAATTTTCTGCTCATATCGATCTGTGAAATGAATTTAGTCTCTGGTTATAAATTCCGAATATTCACAACGTACTTTTACACATCATTTATCTTTATCGTATCAAATAATTTATTTTTAATTAATGTAGCAAACAGAACAAAATTTTCAACATAATATCAACTTTTGCAGAAAAATTCTACAATTTTTGTTTTTTTTTATCGAAAATTGGAACTTTGCCAGCGTCGATTTCTTTTTTACCTGAATCATCTTTATCTAAAGCCACTTGTTCTAATGATTTATCTTCATTTTTTTCATTCCTAGTGAACTCTGAAAGTCGAAGATTGATTTTTCAGAGTTTTCGATACGTCCCAACCTACAATTTCTATAATCATTTTATAAATAATTTAGCGAAGGGCTACACGGTGTTATATTAATTCTATTGTCTTTTTCTACATTCATGAAAACATTCATTCAGTAATTTTTGAGTAATATGTAATCACATTTTTTTTCTTGGACAGATTTTTATTGAGAGAAGAGACAGATTTATCGCTGGTGGTTCACTTCAATTTCATGTTATTTATTTAAAAAAGTCTCTAAACACGATTTTTTCTTCAATTTCCATCAAATTTCGCAATGTATAAGTTTTCACATATTTTTCATATTTTTCTTTACTCTTTTTTCCAGCTCTACAGTTTCATTACAAAATTGATTCCTTTCTTTTTTTTTTTTAATCGCCGTTTGCATTGGAGCATATTTATCAAGCTATTCTGGACCACCAAATTATTTATGAAACAGAGGGTGGAGCTAAATATGAGCGTCGATGTGATCGCAACGTGAGTTAATAAAAGTAAACATTTTGTGGGGTCTCGAATATTTGCAAATAATGCAACGCTATTAATATTTCAAACAATTTCGCAATCGGTTTGATCGTTTGGACTGTGAGCAATGATGGATATATTAAACGAGGAATTTAATACGGTTGAAAACGTTTCGGCTTCGGACTACTCGAACACAAAATTGGTTCGAAATCGCGGGTACTTTTTTGCTGTTATTGACACATAATAATTTTTTTTTCTTCATTTTATCCCATCACGAGTTGATTAAAGTCCGTCCATATATTGGAGAAAATAATATGGAAAAATATCTTTTAATATTTTAACGTCTAAATTTTTGTATCGGTATTAATTATCCCTCCAATTACTTTTCAAACTATATAAAATTTAAATCTGCAAATGCTTTAGGGATTGACTGAATGTTGAAAAAAATAGTTATTGTTTTGTAGAAAATATGACTTTTTTTATTATTATTTTGTGTCAAGGTATTCTCTTCGAATGTGGTTTCCCACAGGAAATTGAATTCTTAACAACAACAAAAATGCTGTCAAGTCATCTCCAAGGGAGAATAGGGTCGCGCCGGATGGCGGATTACACCGGAAAACTCAAGGCTGAGACACTTACGCTTGGTTCAGTTCAAGAAAAACGTAAAAATATTCACTAACGCTGTGAACCGTATATTTACGTTGGGAATTAAACATTCCAGTCATAATTAAGCACACATACAAATAAATGCAATAAATAATAATGAATTTGCTGTGACTAATATGATAAATTTGCAAAATCAAGTTTCCTTGAAAACTTGTAACCATTTGAACGACATGAAATTGAAATCAAAGAATTCGCATAGTTTTATTTAACCGACACTGATTCAAAAGGCATTAACAAATATCCAGTGAATTACAATTTGATCGGGGCTGCGAGTTACACGAACTGGTATGGAATATATCTCTTATCATTATCATTAATTTTGGTTTTGGAAATTACGCATTGCTATTACGATAATTATTTACCGAAATGATATTCGTAATATTTCATGATATTCATGATGCAACAGTCCTTTTACAATGAAAGATTTCTTTGTACGTTCTCGCATTCAATAATATTCATATAGCAGACAATCGTCTCGACATTTATTGTACCGGATAATTGATCATTTTAAAACAAATAAAAATGGTTTTTCGTGTCTAATTCGATTTTCATTCAAGCTGAACATTCATCCTTATAAAAACCTGGCAGATACATGAATATGCATGGAAAGAAATTAGGAAAGCATAGCGAGAAGCGCATGCGCCAAGGTCAATTGTGCTTCCACAGCTTCCGGAGTTGCAATAGGGCTCTCCCTAGCTCTCTTTTTCTCCTATCTTCTCCAGCCGCGAAATTACTTAATTACATAGTACATGCCCCTTCAAAGTGGTGCGAGCTCGTCGACGGAGTGACGCGCTTGCTCGTCTAGGAACACGAGGCAGACGGTCCAGAGTTATTGCTCGTTCAAAGAGACTTTGGTTCGTCTCTCACTTTTCTTTCTTCTTCTTTTTCTTTTCTCTTGACGAGAGAAAAGAAAACTTGAAAAAAAAAAAAAAAAATCGCTTCCCACACTTTTTCACCCTTTTCTCATGAAAATGGGCTAGCATTTTTTCGTCCGCTTTTTCTCCCTTTTATCTCTCTTTTTCTCTCTCATTTTCACACTCTAGCTTTCTTTTCCTCTCTTTCTCGCACTTTTATTCATTCTCAGTCGGACGTTTGTGTTATTCCTCAACCCTACGTGTTGGATGGACTTACAAAAATTCTTTATCGCACGAAAAAGAGCTCGCTATCTCACTCTCCTCAGAACTCTTTAAAGCCGACACTTTCTATACTACGGGCGCCAACATCACTCGAGTTTATGCTCCGAAGTCGTATTACGCTCTCGCACACACCTAATTTCTGCTTTTCTCATATATATATATATATATATGTAGATGTATATCTGTTTTTGTCTTTTTCATTACCGTTTTACTACCTTCTCTTCATTGTAATTAAGAGTAACGAGGGACACGTCCGAAACGGGTCGTACATGCGTACAGCCTGGGGGAGGAGAAAAGGGAAACGAGTTTATTATCATAATGTACAAGATGAAAAAGATTCATTTTCGTATGATTGTCGGAAATTTAAGAAAAAATCTCCTGCTGCAAGATTTATTTTTGTTGAGCATGTGATATTGTTATGAATTCATTCTACTATGCCACAACATTTTGTTTCCTTATGACCTTATCTTTTTTTTTTATGGTTCGAGTTGTCAATATATACAAATGTTGAAATTTTTATTCGCGGATATTATTTTCAGGACTTTATCAAATACGACAACGAAGTCATTATAACAATATCGAAGAGCTATCAATTCATTTTTTAAACAACGTATTAAATGTTACATTTCTTTGGTGATCAGGCCATGATTTGCTGCAGTCACCTATTAGTTTTTAGAACATTCAGCTAAGCAGCTGATCAACATCGATTCGATTGTCCCTATATTCAAATGTAGGTCACCATAACTTCCGTACAAGTTTGAGCTGACGGTGAGGGTCATAATTATTTGAAAGATGCAAGAAATTCCAATGAAAAGAAACTTATTGAAAAAAGTGGTGGCATTAAACCACGTCCCAAACTTCGGGAACCAGAGTGCTCTATTTGTGGCGAAACGGTTGATGAAGATTTGTTGCATTGCAATAAATGTCAAGCTACGGTTTATGAAACATGTGTAAATCAAAATTCATACGTGATTTATATAACCAGAGCGAAGTTTGTGTGGCCAAAAAATGAATTGGAATCGTACCTTGGCTGGAGCTATATTTCCAAGTTTTAAAAAGATTATTGTCTACCTTTCTACGATCTTGTTCATTTTTGCGCATCATTCTTGCACGGCATTTTTACCAACAAAGTCATAACTTAAAAAAAAAATCATCGGCTGGGGTTCATCTCCTTGCGCCGATGGATCATTCGAGTATCGTGGGCAATAGATTAGAAAAATATCTATTGTTGCACTCTTGGAACATGTATATATTTTTGATTCATTATAAAAATTCATTCTCTTGCACGTTTTGGCGAGTTATTTGACGTGTTTTCTTTAACAACACGGTTTCTCTTGTATTCTGTTTCGCGGCTTCTTTTGTTAATCAACACACTCAATACATTGTATCTATACACTGATTTGCACAACGCACTAGATAACAACGGCTATTATCGGGAAAGTATGCAGCTACAGGGCGTTGATTTTAATCCAAAGTGGCACGTGTCCGAATAGCGCTGTCCTTGCGCGGAGTCAGACCATATGGCACAGGGTTTACACAAACAACAGCTAATAGATGTATACTGTCATGGTGCTGGACCGAACCAATAACAGAGCACGGCTCAACCGAAAAAAAAACAGAAGTAAAAAAAGACTAGTATTATGGAAAACCCCCAAATTCACTTTTTTATCTCACTGTGCATACAATTTTACGTAATTTTTTTAAATACTTGGCAACACATTTTTATGCGGAGCGCATGCGAGGGGTTTTTTCTTTTTTTTTATGATAAATTTTAATCTTATGTATGGTTTTTGTGCGAAAAAAATTCTTTAAATAGGTATCGTCTGTACGTTAATATACAGGTGTAGGGCGGTGGCTACGACGGTTCAAATTCCCAAATAGATACGAATTTTTCTCCGATAAAATAAATTTCAGAAATGCGCGAAACGGTCAAAATTCCATAAATCATGACGAAAAAACGAGTTTATAACTGATAAAATGAGTTTTTTTGTCTTATTTTTTGCGTTAAATGAACAACAATCGGTATGGTTTCATACCCAATGTGTCACCTCCGCATCTTCGTATCTGTTAGGGCTCAACGTAGTTCGAAGATCGTTCACTTTGATTCTTACTGATTAGATGAACTATTTAATCTCGTTTGCAAATCTTGAGGCACTTTTAATTTCTTATTCTTCCTTTCCTAAAAATGGCCGAAAATTCTCGCTCGTTCTGCAGAGATTATGGTGGATGAAGCAAACTTCAATCCATATCCCACCCCTTTTGGTCGTCGCCTCTCATTTTATACGAGCTTTTTAATGTTTTTTTTTTCTTACTGCTTCAGTGAAATGTAATGGCATTGGAGAGCGTAAGAGACGAGACGAGTTACTTTTCGCAACTCCTTGTGGCAAGTCGTTCCGATTTTCGTGGAAAATCGGGTCGGACATCTCACCGCGCTCGTATTCGTAGCATAGAAGTGGAGAAACTTTTTCTCTTCATGTTCTCGGCTTGAGCACTCTTACTTTTTTATTCTCTCCCTTGCTCACTCTCTCTTTCTCTCCCTGTCCCTCGTTTAGTTTCTTTTGCGCGTAACAGAAAAGTTATTCCCTGCTTTCCTACGCTCCGACCGTAGATATACAGAATCTCGCGAAAGAGTTCGCGTCGAGGGTGTAAACGGAAAGTGTAAGCTCTCGAGCTTTTTGCACGAAAACTCGTGTGCCATATCTCGTTTTCTCGCCGTCCGAAAGTACTATAGGAAATTGTGGTGGACCTCGCTAACTCGCAATAGAACACACTTTTAAGCGTAACTATTTGAACGCGAGTTTTGAATTTTACATCATGTACATTCGAATAATTTCTAAAAAACTTTCCTTTATTTTGAATAATTATTCTATCGAAACGAGAAACTTATTGATAAATCAAATCTTCTCTTCTGGTAGCAAATTATAATTACGAATTAAAATTAAAATGAAAATTTTAACAGCCAATACAATAATTATACGCATCAAATATTCTTTTTTCGATTTGTGAATAATTGTATAACGATTGGAATAATCTCTTTTTAATCCATTTTTTCAATGATTTTTTCTAATCTTTACGACTCTTCAAAATCAATGAAAAAATAATTAATTTAATTCAATACAAAAAAAAACAATAACATTAAAAGTTCTTGACTCATCGTGTACATAAGAATTAACTTTTGATATATATGTACAAGTGCACATATCAAACAGTCGAAAAAGCCGAATAATGATCGTTGAGAGGATAAGTATGATAAAAGCAATGAATGAGATGACTTGACGGTGATGGAGGATTTGGTGTGTATATATCGACGGGACCGGGATTCACGCCGGTGAGCTCGGGCGCGAGGGGGAAGTTCTTAACAAAATATTCCGAGATTTGCATCGTTAAGAGCCACAGACTTCGCGATCTGTAACGAACGTACCAATCTTGTTAATTGGGCTTGGAGTACGCGCGCTGCTCATTTGTAACATCGTTATATACATGTATATCTATATTGTAAGCATTAATACGAATATACGTATATACAAATATGTATATATTTGTGTATATATAGATTCCTACTTGACACGAGCTCTCATGATGTTCCGTCGGCTTTGCTGATGTAATGCGACTAGTACAAACCGCTCGTTTCATTAACGATGCTCCCTCGTTGTTCTCTCCATGCCAGGCGATCGTTGATTTTCATGCATATTCATAACTATATGTTTATATATATACCAAAATGTATTTCAAGTTTTCAATCCTTTCAAACATGGACACATGATCAATTGGCCAATTTTTCTATCCAACGGTAGCCTCGACCTGTTCCCCCGCGCGATAAGAATTATGCTCGTTCTTAATTACCAGACATTTGGAACTTTCACAATACAAAAATCTTATAATTTTATGAAAAAACATTTTCTCACCTTCCTACCAAGTTTTTCAACTACTGAATCAAATCTTATTTCCATATAGATTCGACGGATTTATTACAACTCTGAACTAAATCCTAAGTGCTCGAGACTTGCCACTTTTTTAATACGTCATTTTTTTCATCTTTTCTTATCTTATCAATCTTTTTTTTCATCTTTTTCATCTTTTCTTATCAAGAATGTGCGAGTGTGTTATTAGAAACGGTTGCAACGGGTTTTTTTTTTTAATTTTTTCCGCATGGAGGTAAAATATTTATGAATATTCCCCATCATCTCACATAGCAACTTAGTCGTAATTTTTTCGATCGATTTTACAAGAAGAAAAATGCAACGGATTCTCTATAACAAAATTTTGAAATATTTCAACAATTTAGCTTTCTCTTATTTTCTTTCGTGTCTTGCTCTTTTAATTTAAATTTTGCTTACCCTACGACAATATTCATTGGTACCGAATGCGGTGTGTATTACGTATATGAGATGAGAAACGCTCGAGATGAGGGAATATAAAACCACTGTCCCCGCGATATCGTCTATACCTGACCGAGAGATGAAGAGAAAAGACAGAGAGAAGGCAAGAGAGAGAGAGAAGCGCGAGAGCTACTGCCGACGGCCAATTAATCACCGTGTGCCGCTGGAGGTTTCATCCGGAGGAAAGACGTGTTTATTTATAACCCCTGTATGTCGTGGCGGGATGTACAACGATATTCATTTCGTTCGGAGGTCCGATTTATCGTCCGAGAGATAGGAAGCGCGCTGCTATCGTCCCAAGTGTACGAACACAGACGCACAAACACAGACACACACTCATAGAAATATTATACATGTGTATCATACGTTATTCTCAATAGTGACTCGTATCGTACGACTCTCCCTATGTCGGATTCAAAGAATCTTTGGGACTGTACATTTTCTCTCTCCGTCTGTTTCTTTACTATGTTTCTTATTCGTTTATTCAATGGGGATATTCATATATAAAGACTGTAAAATGACAACTTTTAAAAGCTTCACTCACAAAAAGATTTTTCAATATCTCAATGATCCCGGCCACGATGACACGAAGAGGAATAAACAACGAAATACGAGAAGAGAAAGTAATGAAACATCGAATACTTTGGAAAAAATACAATTCTTTCGAGCCTAATTGTTGTTACTTGGAGATGTGTATTCGTGTCGTTCCAGAAATTACGATGCCACTGTGGACACGCAACTTTGCACCCTCGATAAAGCCAATCAACCCCCTCTTTTGCTCCATTCGCCATCTTCCCTAAGGCTTACATCAAGATCCGTGTACTATGCCCTGGTCTGACTAATTAAAACTCCTTAATCCATCTATTGCTTCCACTCATTTACTCGAATGAACGCGATCAAGAATATAACGTGGAATAGAGATAGAGAAAGTGGAGAAAGTGGACAAGAGAGAAAGACTATCTCAACGGATCTACTGCCTGTTTCTTTCGTAATTAAGCGAATACTTTACAAATAAATTTACACAACTTGTGAATCCTTCTCATTAGATTAATGCTCGCAATTAGCTCGGGTGTAGGCATCCTTTCGGTTTTATATCTCTCGACGCGGAAGAAACGCCGAGCACGGGAATTCTATTCTTCCATACGAAAAAGCTCATCGTTTCACTCTTTTTATTTCGCTCCTTTCCTTCTTTCGCCCTTATATTCACGCAGACATTAAAGTGCAACATTCACGCCAAGCAATAATCTACGAAAACCTTGTACGAGTTAAGTTCCTTTTTATGTAGTACACACGAAGCGATTTATATCGCGAGAAATTTTTTTATATGAATTTCTTGTATCTAATCACCTTTTTTTTCACCCATTTCCCCTGACCTGCTATAAATTGTTTCTTACGTATGTTATCGGACCTATGTGTCTAGAGTTTGACATTTAAAATGTACAAATAATCTTTTACAAAAAAAGTTATTTGACAATTTTTCTTTTGAACTTTCTGATGATACTGTGAATTTTTTTACTATCCTCTTTCTTTCAAAAAGATTGAGTAAATCACTTGGTTCCGTTAAATACAAAAAGGCCGGAAAAAAAAACAGCAAAACAGTTTTAAATTTGTTGTATGAAATCAAATGATTGATTACGTAAAATCACGTAATTTTTCGTTGGCACGTTAGCCTAATATTTTCCTTTTTCCCTTGTCTTTCTTGCAGCGTTACATTTTTGGGCTAGATTTTTCATGTTTTGGATTTTCCACATCTCAAAGCTCACACGCTTTTCAAGCGGTATGGACAATCGTTGTATAGCGAGTTGGGTCCTAAATACTTCGTAGCGGGTTAACATTCAAGCTTTTTCTCACTTCTCTTTTATGTGTTTAGACAAAATCGAAATTTTTCGATTAAACGGAGAAAGAAGACACAGAAGTAGTAATTAATAGTCGTAAAAGTAAAGTTGAATGGGTGAACCACGAGGGTATCCAGCACATCGATGAATCTGCGACAATAATGAGCTTAAACAATTTGCTACACACATTTATATCCATTTATATGGAAAAGTGTATACGAGTAGTGAAATGTTGTTCAGTTCTCCTTAAGTGTTTAATGGGTGAATAGAACAAGAAGATAAAAGTATTTACATTCTTAGATAAAACGTAAACTCATACAAATAAACGTTTTTGTATTCGTGGTTGCGATTCAGAGCCATAAAAATTCCAGGGCGTATTAGGTAGATTCTGAGGGCGTAATACGATGTAATGGATATTGCGGGGGATGCGCTCGGTATTACTGTTGGCACACCAGCAAACAGACGTGTCGCAATGCCTCACGCTCTACACTTGCCCATTCAACTATACACTTTTGCTTGCAAAGCTCGTGATACGATGTATGTGCATTTGAACGAAACAAAAGTGCTGTTTATCACACCCTATAAATGTAAAAGTGAGAAACCCTGTGGCCTTTTTCTTACAAACAGCCACTCCACATACATCTTGCCCTGATATACGTTACACTCTCGTGGGGCATATGAGGACACTCGAGATTATCACGTACGTTTCGTACGACCGACATATATACTCGATTATACGAGGAACGCGTGCGTCAAGATAGCACAAGAAAGAGCGATAGAACGAAAGCGAGAAACTTGAGCGAATTTGTCGTGAATTTTCCTCTCGGTCAAACTTATTCAAGTACCGAAGTCGTGACGGTGCTGGTAATCCCATAAGGGCTATGGCTTGAAAGAAAAAAATAACAAAGAAAACTTTAATTAGTTGAGAGAAAATTAATTGGTTTGTGAAATTTTAATTGAGTGAAGAAATAGCAAGGAAACCTAATGAAATTTTATTCGAATTTTAATCCTCACGTTATTAGTCATCAATTTTTTTTTTTTCTCGAATATTGGCATGTTTCGTTTGTTGATTTTTATACAAGTCGAACAAACTCAGAATCAAACTCGTGACGATGTATTTTTCATTCCAAATAATACTCTTTGACATTCTCCAAAACGTCGCAATGAAAAGAAAAGAACATCTTTATCGAAAAGATTATTACATGGGCCATCCAAAGTCTTACCATTCGATTGCTCTGGTACTTACTCGGAATTACCAGTTTGTTCATTGATCTCGTACCGAGTTTCGTGAATTATCACAAACTTAAATTCATTAAACAGCTATTTTCTCACTGTTTCCTAATGGATTTTTACAGTGATTCTATTTTCTAATCGAAGTTCGATCTGCTGTCAGATTGAGGCAATCAAAAATCACGTTATTTAAATTCTTTGAATTTTTCATCACGTTCATTGGCTACGGTGAAGGGGAATGTGTAAACTACGCTAATTTCCTTTCCAAATTTTCCATTTTTTTTTTTTTTTTTTTTTTTTTCAATCCTCTGTATGTAGGATATCAGCACCAAAGTTTATTTACCAAGATTAACCTGCCGAATGTAAATCGTTCAAAGCGCGCGAATACATTAGCTTGTGCTCGAAAGTTCGCTCCCTGGTGAGTGCGTGTGTCTAAATGCATGTTTCCGATCGCACGATCATGCCGTGATTGTCGTATATTTTACACGTACACAACGCATTCCGAAATTTGTTTGATTTCATGAAGAAACCAGTTAATTGCGTTTCGTGTTGGCAGCAAGCAATTCAGTGATTTTTTTCGTGATTAGACACTGACGATGATTGAAGCAGAAAATAAATTTCGATTGTGGACTGAAGCAGCAGTTAGTTAATTGTACAAAAAACTTAAATCGTAAGTTACATTTATTTTTCAAGCCATTGGAAACTTACGAAATTAGAAGGTAAATTTCTTGGTCGGTTTGTCGTAATGATAACCGGACTGTTGATTATCAGAAACAGTAGTTTTCACTTGGACAGGTTTTTGAACGTGTTGTTCATGACTGACACTTTTGTAGACAATTGGAAAAGCGTTTTCAAATCCAGCGAAATTGTGTTGCTGAGTTCCAATGTCAATGGGTTCGTGACTCACAACAGTTCCAGCATTAGGATGAACTTCGAAGGCCCCGAAGGTAACCGGATTTCTGTAGAACGAGTATTCGTGTCCTGCAAGACTATTCAGTGAGTGGAAAGACCCATCAATGCTGACAGGAAGATTTTGATTGTGATTAACACCGGTTTCGTAGCCAGTTACAATATTTAAGGGTTCCTGATGAACGACGTGAGCTGGTAATGGACTCGGTACTCGCACGAGAATGGGTATTGGTTGTTGGACCTCATGTGCCTCTATTACGTAACTGGTTGGCAGACTTTGAACTGGAATTTCCAACGAACGACTCACTTCCACAGACAATGGTCTCGGTACTTGCACGGCTTGCAGAACGACGTCATGATGTGGTAGTGAAACAGGCACTGATTTTTGTGCTCCGAGAGAAACTTCATGTTGTACTTCAGCCGGAATCTGGTGTGATACTCCGACCGGTGTTCTTAAGAAATGACTTTCAACTCCAATTGGCGACACCGTACTCACATGACCACCATAACCATGGAACTCTTGTCCGACCTGTTGCCCTTGATAGTTGGACGAATGATCGTAACCTTGTTCAACTTGATGATGCGAAATTTGACGGAATTGATCATCGTAAACAACCGTTGCCTCGGTCTCGTGTTGATTTTTCGCTGGCAAAGCGACTGCTTTCTGGTAGGATACCTGGTCAGTGTGTGCAGAATCAGGTCCACTCGAAACTACATATTGATGTCCCGGTTGTGTGTACTTTATGAGCTCCTGCTCTTGCTGCCCATCCTTATGAATGTTTGAACCCTGATCAACGCTCAATATACCACGTTTTGCTGGCTTATTTACCGAAGCTTTTTTCGTCGTATCAACTGCTAAAGCTCCAACAGCCAACATACATATCTGCAATTTAATTTCCTTTTCATTAGACACTTTGGCGTACTATCGTATGCTAATTATACAAGTTGAAAAACATGCAGTTTTAGCTTCAGGCTACCTTTTGATACTTTTTTTTGAAAGATCTACGATCGTATTACCGAAATTACAGAGTACAATGAGCCAATTAACCTTTTTAACTAACGTCAACATTCTATCGGTTCCCAAAAATATAAATCAGTCTAAATATTTTTTATACATTGACTCAATGTTAATAGAAGAAAAAAATGTTTTGTTGGAAAATTTATTTTTGACACAGTACGAATATTGAATTTGTGAAAAATTCTGCAAAAACGAACTCACCATTAAAGTTTTCATGACTTGGTCCAACTGATGTGCCTGTGGATCAGAGACTGTGGCGGTCATCGAGAACTGCGGGGCTTTTATATCGAGTTTTTTCACATACAATAGGCGGTCAAACTAACCGATCCTTTTCGAAGTGGATCAACTCGTGTAGCACAATCTGGTTCCTTGCTAAATTCGCAGAAAATTTTCATACCTCCGACCGTAACCTTTCAGCTAGATTTATAAATATATATCGGCTGTTCGAAAGTCGTGGGAAATAGAATTGACGATGATACATATTACATAACATACGATCCCAGTCATTAATTCAGTCAAGGTAAGATGATCTGGTTATGCAAGTAAAAAACGTCGAAAAACCATATTCGAATCAGATTATGAGAGCGATCGGCTCTTTTTTGTGAATACAGAAAAAACGGATCGTCCACCTAATATACATAAAAATGCATTGAATGAGTGAATTCTCGTGATTAATTGACATCCTAAATGGGAATAAAAATGTATCCGTTTCGAATGTTAAGTTCTTATCTTGTTCAAGGTTCATTTTAATTGGCTTGCTGACTTGACGGATGTTATAATTTGGAATACACGTATCAATAAACCTCTATCGTCTACATTTCAATTGGATCGATCTACTGTTTATAAATGATGATTTTATCAAGCTAAATTCATCTATATTCAAGGATATCAGTTGATGCATCGAGCCAATAGTCAATCTCGTATTATTTTTAATTTTATATTAGTAAGAGAGTCAAGGTCTCAGTTACGAAAAGTACTACTTGAATAAAATTTTATGACAATTAGTATGTTTTATTAAAAAATTAAAAATAGCCACTTTAAAATCTTCTCGAATTTGAATGCCTTTACAATGTTCGTTTGCTTAGCAGAAATTTTTAGTTTTGTTTCCTCACTTCAATTTCATTCAATATTTGATCTATTTTCCAAATAAGTTTTCCACCCGAACATTATCTCTCGAAGCAATAATGAATTTCATGTGTTTCAATAGTTTTTGAAAATTCACATTTCAAGTTCAAGGGCTTATTCGAAATTTATAGGTTGGTAACAGTAGAACAAAAAATTCAACCATTCAATCGAAATTGCCTAAAAAAAGATAAATTATCTCGAGTGAAAAGTAATGGAGAAAGTTTTATATTTTGATAAAACAGACTTGCGGTTGATTGACAGCCAGCCACTCGATCAATGATATCGAGTTCGGTATACTGTCACCAGCAACCGTACTGACAAATTCCCAATGCCCATCTTCTCCCTTAGCATGGAATGTGGTGAGGACAGTCACATGTGCACGATAAATTTACGCTGTACGAATACAAAGTGTGATGATTTCGTCAACTCGTGTGTATAGAAAGGCATGAGATGGAACGAGAGTAAGAGAGGAGAAGGGAGCGAAACGGATTATAATTTGCTCTCGAAATTTGCTGGTGTTGCCCTCTCCGACTGACCAAGAGCCATACACCGATGCTCTCCAGCGAGTGTGCTCTCACCAAAGAGACACTTCATCACGCGAATGGCCTCTCAGTCTCGCGTTTCGATTCTCCTATAACTCCGATCTCTCACATATATTCCCCTTCCTCCTAACCATCCACTTGTCTGCGAGATTGTGTGTGAAAAAAAAAACGAATTAAAAGAGAATTCCTCGAGTGCAGGGTCGCAGTCCTCCGACATTCGATCCATCCAAGATTTTATATATGACTACAAGATTTTATGCATCAAGGGAAACAAAAATAATTGACTTGTGAGATATCGTTTTTCGGAAATGTGATATTTTTTCCTACTTTTTCGAAGTGATATACTCGTTGGCTGATTAAAACTGAGCGATTATAAAAAATTGAGTTTTTTTTTTCAATATGACTATTTTTTTTATTGCCCTTTTTTAGTAAGCTGTAAACTATAACGCCTCTCCTTCTCAAATTCAATATAATTTTTTGATACATTTCAGTGTTTGCTATGTGACGGCTCGATGACGTAAATAGTCTGGTTTCCGAGCAAATAGCCACTTAACTTCTTTCGCACTGCACCGTGAACTCTTCGGTCAAGTGGCATATTTTGATTTTTCTATCCTTTGCATTTGTACACCCGAGACGTTTTTTCTCTTTCTATTTATACGAAAATACTTGCAATATGGTCAAAGCTTGATATTTTTAATAAAAAAATTATAAAAATTTCATTTATTCCAGCAGTGTGTATTTAAAAGTCGAGTTTGAGTGTTTTTCTTGCTGTGATAATTTATTGGAAATATTCATTGTAGCGGTAAATTTGTTATTAACTATGCAGTCTGTTGCTATTTACGATGGAAGTAAGTTCATAAATATTTGTACAGTGAAGAACTATATCGCTATTCTTGCTTCCATCCGTCATTCTCTCTCAAAATAAAAATATCCACGGTACTGAATTAAGATTGACTGATATGATAATATTTCAACTATTTTTCGTGAATACACTCAAACCAAAAGTCTCTGAATTCTTAAATACCAGTAAATATTCAATAAAACTTAATGTAAGATCCACAAATAAATCACATGGAGGTCTGGATTCGTTGTTGGATCAAATAATAAAAAACAATTACACTTGAGTCTTCCACGTGAAGTATAAAAACAATGTTTAATTTCGTTTCTGAATGGATTCATCGAATTCTTTACTTTCTGATCTAATTTTCAATTCTTCAAATACGTTTTTTCATCCGAATAATTTTGATATAAAAGTCTCTTTTCGTTAAAATGGTATCAACATTATTTAAATAATCTACAACGTCGATTATTCTCGGTCCAACACATGGTCATAATTGTTTTGTTACTTAACTAGAAAAAACCTTCTGGGTCTTATCTGATTAAGTGATTTGTGTAGTATGCGATAATAGCCCGGTCAACTGGAGACAACAGGTTTTTGAACCGGTGTATCGCCCATATTTTGTCACCTTCGGTAAGCGTTATGCGCTTATACAAACCTTAACCGCAAGGCTTTTCTCACTCCCCAAATTCTTGGCGAGAATACGGAATTTGTGAAGGTTCGCAAATTCCATTTGGATTTCTCATCTTCTACGGTTCACCGTGAATTTCGATGTATATAATGGCTTTATTTTGACAATACTCTCGGCTCTGGTCTGAATAGTATATCACTTGTAGATTGTAAGCTCCAACCGACAACACATCCAATCAAAATCTCATCCGTACGCAGGGCATAAATTACGACATCATCCATTTCGGTTGACTTGCAAGACTAGTAATCGATACTTTCTTCGGTGATCGATTTGATTTTGATTTTTTAAGTCGCCTCAACATTATTTTAAATTGCTGTCATTTTAATTCTTCTCGATAACAAACTTAGGAGTTTTTGTACGATTCACCCTTTCGTCTTAATTTAAATCGTTTTTTTATTTCGACTGGAAACGATCGATTTAACAAGATCGTTATATAAAAAGAAAAACGTCTTTTATCTCAATTTTTTATTGAGGTCAAGCGTTTTCATTTTTATTTGTTAAGATGATTGAATTTTCTCCGTTCACATTTCTAAATAATAACAGAACTTCAAGAATTGATCAACCGACCATGTTCATTTTCAATGAAATATCAATTTACGGCTAAAGAGAAGGAATAATTCTTCTGGATTTTGCCATTTTGTGGTTTTCCATTGTCTCAAGCTTTGATCAATATTGAACAAATTTGGACAGCTATCCGCAGAAGTCAAATACGGTGTGGTGAGATATTTTACATACGAGTGTTAGTTCATTTTACCTCAACAATTTTTTTCGACTTTTTGTGACGATCGCGTCGGGGTAGTAAAGAATAAAAGTTTGCTTCTCGTTACTGCAAAAGCTTGAGAGCTGGCGCGTGGCGAGGACACGTGGGAAATCATGATAACTAGCATACCCTTCGTTCACCACCGCAATATACACATGCAATTGCACGGATCGTACGCTCTTTTTTTTTGCTCTCGTTTCCTCTCTTCGCCTCCCTGCTCTCTTCGTATTTCGCATGTATATAGTGGCCAAGGGAAATTCCATGCATACAGGAGTATATCCGAACGTGTACGTCGAATAATCTTGCCCATGAACCTTGTTCAGTGAGGTTTGAAGAATAAATTTTTGTTTTCCCTCCATACCAATCAGACCATGAGCGACTGCATTACACGACTGTTAAAGTCAGATCAATATATTTTGAACCTGAAATAGTAAACAAAAATACTCATTAGCGGTTGCATTTAAATATCATTTACATGGATGACTCGTGCTTCGGTAAATCTTCAACTTAGAGATAAAGCATTGGACCCCAAGATCACAGGATGAGAAAGATTTTCACGATTATAAACCTAGAAACACTGAGCGATAAACTATTTTAATGCTTAACAATCTAAAGTGTGTGATAAAATATTCAATTATTTTTTTTATCACGAAGCTTCATTCCAGATATCAAAGCATTCATGAAATTAATTCGAAGGGTTCACCGTAACAAAAAGAAAGAAAGCAAATATATCGTTTTTCCACAACCCATTTCAACGCGAGTTTAATCCCGATGTGTTACTGCTATAGATAAACTTTTCGACGCTCGTAACTGCCATTGAACCTCGTCAGAAAAAAAATGGGCACGTGAAATCTGAGGTTATTGCGTTGAGAGTTGTTGAGATTAAAATAAATAAATAAAAATAAAAAAGAAAGAAGCCAGCCCCCGTTCGTCGGGCTTCGACTCTTCTAATCCTTGGTAATCCAGTTCTCTTATCCGTTCAGAAAACAGTCGAACCAGAATAGGGAATCCCTCTTCCTCCACGGCTTGCTCACGTATACGTATATTTACACATAGACACGCACATGCCTAGATATACATATACATATAAATCAATATATATACACAGATGTTGTTTTCTCCTTAGCTTTCTTTTTTTAACCCTCAACCTACATATACGTTCTTCTGCTACTTACGCTTTTCTCGACGAGTGCTCAAGGGATTTAACTCTTTGAGAAATGTACGGTTACCGTGCAGAGGCAGTTTCCAGTATCTTTTCTCTTTCTACATTCTCGTCTCCGTCTCCGTCTCCGTCTCTCTCTCTCTCTCTTTGTTACGATTTCGCCATGTCTTTGCTTCGCTTGCTTTTACGAGTCTGAAGGGCTATCGAGTGAAAGAGAGAAAAATAACGAGACGCCTCTTCGTAACTATTTTTCTTTTTTTTTTTCGGAAAATCCGTGAATTTCAACAAAGTCGATCCCTCTGTAAGTCTAGATAAAAAAGTTTTTCCAAGAAATGCAAACGTATCACTGTTTAACTATACGTATACAGTACACCTCGAAAAATTTAGTGCAGCTTTTTTTTTCACGATTTTGAAACCGAATGTAAACCTTTTATGGAAATCAAATGAGGAATTTTCTCAACACATGAAAAACGTTATCCAGATCTATGTTTCAACTAAATTCCGACAAAGTGTGATGGTGTATTTTCTTCAACAGTTCTCTGCTATTCGTGAGCATTATTGAAAACACTGAATGCAGGTATGAAGATCGTCTCTTCAATGAACTATCGTTGCTAATCTTGTCAGCAAAATTTTTCAATACGAAAAATTATAGTGAACAAAAAGTGCAACTACGACTGCCTGGACTTCGTTGAGCATAAAAAATATCGTAATATTATATACAAAGCCTCAAAGACATGACACAGCACATTTACATTTTTTTTTACTCGAAAATCCGTGAAACCTACTCAGCATAATCCCGAAAAACGAGGTCAGTTTACTGGGCCAAGTTTTCTGGCTATAGAATTATCCGATCAGTCGCTATCGCGAGTATCGCTCCTGATTAAACATCTTTTCCATTAATATGAAAATTGCAATTACTGTGCTAATGAAGATCTGGATTTCCGAATAGCTAGAGAAATCCCGATATGAACAGATTTAAAATTAATCAAGCCTTATCAGAAAATTCATTTAAATTTGAAAACAAAAAAAAACTTTTAGCAATTCCGGGCACTAGAATAACTACTCCTAAAATCCATCAAAAATGCTTGTACTATTCAATTTTCCATTATGATTTTGTGTGTGTCTAAACATATTTGTGGACGCTGATAAAGAAATATCGTCTCATTCCTATGCGCATGAAAAAACAATCGATAAACTTGGCTTGTAAGCAGTATCATCACAGAAACGAAGCTCTTAAAACTTTTCGAAATCGTTAATAAAAAAAAAAAATAGCTTTCAACTTCTTTGTCGAGATGTTACAAAGTCTCTTAACTTGTCCAACTTAGAAAAGACGCTTTCATACTGGTCTGTCTAGAAAAATCTGTATGTAGCATCGTGAAACGAATCACATTTTCAAAAATATCGTATTGGAAAACACGCGAAATCATTTACAAAAACATATTTCAAACTATATAACAATAAAAATAAAAAATGTTTTGAAATTATCATTCAACAGATTAATACTGTTTTATTAATGATAATAAACATAAGATTGATAAATTAATATTTATTATATTTGACAAAGAGAAGTTGAGTAAATTAAATTTTCATTTAAATATGAGGGTATGACAATAAAGCAAAGGATGTTTTGTTGAAATTGTTAGTTTACATGGCATAGGTGATATTCGTGAGCTTGCGACAAGCTGTTGGTTTGAAACTGTAATTTCAAATATCACTGTCTTTTTATGGTATAATGAGAGCGCTCTCGTTGAAATGCAAATACAATTCGAGGAGTTGACAAACCCCGCGAATGTTGGATTTCATATATCGTATGTACATTCGTTGGAGGGTGCGGGCTCGTGTATTAACGTTATGGATATGTATATATATATATATAGAAATGATTCCATGCACGTAATATAGTAGTACAGTATAGTTGCATTGTCAAACTTTGCAGTAGGCACCGGTAGACTAGTTCGTAGGCTCTCTAATGCCAGGTTCAGCTTAATTATGGGTTTCAACGTATATTTCTATCTCTCTCTTTCTCTTGCTCTCCCTACTTCACACACAAATTCAATCCCTTGTGTTCGCATCACAAAGTACCAACCGTAAATTTTGGAAATCCTAATCCGTCTCTTAACTAACCCATCCACTCCCCAACCTCTTTGTTTCGTAGGATCTCTCTTTCATTCAGTTCAACGACATATCATCACTACCGTCTTGGTGCATGTCTCCTCATATGCTTTTCATAGCGATATTGTCTAATTCAAAATAATACCCATTAATCTTAGTTCCCTTATCGCTATAAGTTGAGAAATCTTGGAGCTCTTACACATTCAACATTTAAAAGGCATATTTCATGTCTGCGATTCCACACACGTCTTTGCGGCCGAATAAGAAACAAAAGAAAGAAACAGCCCTGTAGAATTCCGAGACGTTTATCACGAAAAACAGAACAATCGTATCGCAAAATATAACTTTCTTCATATTATAGAAAAGAAAAAATTTAATAGTCTAAACTCTACTCAAACGCATTATACAACTTTCAAATGATTCCATTAGTCTGCCACACTGTATCGCACTTGAAAATCTCAGATAATTTACCAAGTTAGCACTTCGCTGATGCTAATAACCGAAAAGTATTACGATTGCCAAATTATCATTATTTTACAAATGATACGATCAACATTTATTGTTTTTAATGAACTCAATATTAACTTTTTATATTTACCTGGACCCTTGTATTTATCTATGATTGAACAGAACTTCGAAGTTAAAATAAACGCTCATAAAATAATGTTGTTTCACGATAAAAAATAAAAAGCCTGTAAGACACTTTGATGTATATTACAGATAAATGTTCTGATAAGCTCATTATAAGATATAAAAACTATGGCGTGGAAACAGCAGGACAACTATGTATGAAATAATAGTGTTCTATGATGGCGTAACATACGAGAGACCGTTGAAAATAATCGTACGGGATTATGCGTCGAAAGCCCATTAGGATTTCTTTTAAGGGTTGCCGAGAAGGAAGGGGTGGGCGATTTAACGCAGCTTCGAATATCGAGTCTCGTTGGTGGTGGCGGGTAGCGCCATTCGTCCGTTGGATGGAAGAGGATAAGTGCCAACTATCCACAGTAGTCAAGCAGACATGCTTTTTCAACGAGCATGGGAGAAAATGAGATGGAGAAGAAAGAGAGAAAGAGAGAAAGAGACAGAGCGTGAGAGAGTGAGGCCCAACGAGATCGAGCTCCCTCGCTCATTGGACTAAGTGCAAGGGTGGATCTATATATATATATATGTATATGTATGCAGAGTCAAAACGACCAGTAGAAGGCAGGAAAAAGCTCTCACGCCGCGCGCGTAAAGTTGCTCGTATTCGCCTGACTCTTCCTCCATGGCTAACAGCGCTCTCTGAAATTCCGTGGCGGCAAAAGCTTCCTCTTTCTCTCTCTCTCGCTGTGTTTATTTCTCTGACTTCTTCCAGGACTCTTTCTCTCTTGAGTATTCGCCCCTACTCCCATTTTCTCCCGTTCCCACCGAGCCAAATGTTCACAAAGGACATCAGCGTACGGCAAACGAGTAAGAGAGGCGCGAGGCAGAGTGGGTAAAAAAAAAAAAGGTCGACCAAAAAATATTGCCGATATACAGATATGCGGTGGGAAAAAAAAAAAAAAGAAAAAAATTATTCGCGGTAGGCTGGAATTTATATTTTTTTAAATAATGAGAGTGTCGCTGGAGTGAATTTTTCCTTCCCTTTTCTTTTGCCTCGTAACCATCTACCGGAGTTACCTTTTTTTTTCACACGTTTCACTTTTTATGAATTATTTTTATTTTGCGGAGTCGCAGTGCTACGAGTAAACGAACCTCTCGAACACCTTCAGACACGAAAAAAGAAAGGTTGACTAAAAGTATACTACCCGTGACTTTACAGACGAGAACTGCTCATTTCCAGGGGTGCAACGAAGCCTTCTTTTCTACCATATCGTTATATATATCACAAGCTTTAGGAAAGCTTTCGTTCTCTTCCTCCCTTCTTTCCTCTCTCACTCTCTCTCTCTCTCTCTCCCTTGCTCCCTTTCTGCTTTGCTCGCACTAGAAGCCGCGGTAATTAGCGGGAAATGCAATTAAGGGCATTTAATTAAAACGGGTCGCAGCGCTTATGTGCCTTCCTTCAGCCCTCACGACCGATGGTCACGCCCTTGAGATTCCGCATTACCTCAAATTTTCCACAGCGGTTTCAGATACGTTCAACCACTATTTTTGGCAATAATATTTGTTGCATCTTGTCCGTAGGTTTCTGCATAAGTTTCGTCTTCCCCGAGTATCGGCATCCGATCCAAGATCGCGACAAAACTTTTGTATTCATCCACGTATGTATATCTGTGTATACTGGAAAAATAGACGGATGCTGACACTGTCGTTAACTCGTGATTTAATTTTCTATCTGCAACATAGAGCCGAAATTTTGCGCGTGATTATCGGGAAATATTTTTTTTTTCTCATTCTTATTTTCGTTCTTGAGGGATAAGGAATAATAATAAATGAGCATAATAACGATATTAACTCCTAGTCCTACTGCTGATGAAAGTAAAAAAATATCATTATCTGACTTAAAAATATTTATTACATTTCGCATGAAAGGATATGAAACTACTTTTTTTTAAAATGAATCCATGTTCGTTGATTAAAAATAAAATAAAAAATTTAAGCTTCTTTATAAAGCATGACAAATTCGCTGATATAAATCTGACAAATCTGCGGGTTCAGCAGTTGTAAAATTACAATTTTTTTCCATTTCAATTTACTATAGAAAAAGTTTGTTACAATATGTTATGCGTCCTGTACCTATAGATATATTTGGGTAAGTCGCCGCATCTCATCTCTTGAAAATTGCATAATCTGTCATTAGTTACTCCATTGCTGACTGTCTATTCACAAAAAGGATGACATTTGTAGGGAATTACTACGTCCAGCTCGCGTCACAAGCCAGCAGCTTTGTCAACTGTGACTCTAATTAATATTTTTCCCATGTCAGCTCTGAGCTTTTCCTGCATGCTTCCGTGGTTCGCGAATGTTTATAAAAATAATTCACTACCGGAGTGCCTGTTGTCTTCATTCACATGATTCAACTTTCTTTCCATTTAAAACGATCAATTCCTTTTTTTCCATATAAATTTTTAATATTATGCGTGCTCGCTTATTTTATATTTTATCGTAGTCGTAATATATGAGAGAGGACTATACTGACTTGGAGATAAAATGAGCGCAAGCAAAGTACTTGGAAATTGTATCATGCTTGACAATTATTTGATTGGGACAAAGAGTGGGGGTTTTTTTATTTAACAGTTTTGAAAGAGGACAACAGCTCGAAGAGAAGTATCCATTTTTTTTTATTCCTTCGCAAACCCTTGCGGATTTTTACCACTCATTTTAAACCCACTTTTCCCCCCACTTTACTAATTTCCCCGTTCCTGAGAGACTCCCCAAGAGTGTTGTCCAGAGCCGCTCTACCTATAGAAATCTCGGCCGATACAGGCGGTTATATTTTTCACTTCGAGTCTACATCTGAAGCATTACTAAACGGTCACCCAACCAAATATTGGCCTCGCCTATGGTTGCTTCAAAAATTTGTCAGTATTAATGAAGAAGATAAGTCCCTTAAGATATATACATTCAATAATTTTATACAGTTTTCATCATTTTAGAACCAAACACTAATATTTATTGCGAAATCGAGATCCCTCGACCATATTCCGGTTCTCAAGTATCTGTTTTTCCTCTTTTTATTTATGTGACAACACGAGCACGTGTCGATGCTTTTTTCTTTGTCTTTCAGATTATTTTTTATAACATCGTGAAGTTGAGTTAAAAATCACTAACTTTCTATTTTATTAACTATTTTGATGATGATAGCTGAATAAAAACATGTACAGGCTTAATCAAAATTATTAGGCGCGCTGTAATTAACTCTTTTGTATCGCCATTTCTGGACGACAATCGAAAACTAAACAAATTTTGAAGGAAAAAATCTTTTAAAAAAATTGAATGATGCCACAATATAAATATACAACTTTTCACTCTTTTCACATAATTTCTCAAACTGCATAGTGTTGGAGCCACGTCGCTCGACGATCCCTCGTCGAAAATCTCTCTTTTTTAGAAAAAACAAGATAACTCCCGGAAATGCTTTGTCATTTTTTGCACCTGTTATGTAATAACAAGTGCAAAAAAATTGCATAAATAACATAAGAAAACCAAAAGGCGACTGTTTTTATCAGCTTTTTAGCCTGAATACAAAATCTTTACGGTGTATAATGCTATGGCTGTGTTATATATTAAAACGTTGAACAATTTATCACTACTTACCTCATCGATCGTGGTGGAAGTCATTAGAGCACTCGTCCGTACCAATTTAGGTTCAATTTTTACGAAAGATTTTTTCTTTGTCATTCGCATTTTTTTCCTTCTGTCATTCGTAATTGTCTTCAATGTGTCGCGTCTCATATTGTAAATCATTGTCGTTATTTAGATGTCTGCCTATTAGTCCTGAGTTCACTCTTCGAAAAACTTCATTCTCCAAAAACTTAAGAAAATTTACAACAACGATACTTTGCTGTCAAGGTCACAAGGACCTCTTGCCGCAGTAACGGCACCTGCAATATATTGGAAAAGAATAAGACGAGGAACACAACATCACAGCCCAATCAGACACAACGCGATCACCAAATTATCCCGATCTCCAATAGTTATTCTTTTCGTCTCGAAATCAATCATTCTTTTTTCGGAAGCTTTTTAGAATTCTCTCAATTTTTCGTATTTCCGGCTTATTTTCAAGTCCCCTTGTGTTTCGAGTCGGGGTGCGAGCAACACTTAAAAATATGAGAAATAACTTACCAAAGGTCCCGGAAAAATTTCTCTTACCATCGAAGAATTCTAGAAACAGCGTCAGGAACTGCGTCCAAGTGTTGTCACCGTGATTTCGGGTTCGGATGAAGAATCCAAATCGATCGAAGCAAAACTCGTGAGTCCCATGGCGTCGAAGCACTTCAGCACAATCTCCGGCATTTTACACTACCGTCACTTATCGTCAAGGACAAAATTAACGTTAACTATCGCACTTCGAAGAAACCCCTGCCACGGCTACGCCTGAGTGCGACAACACTTATTCGAACGATGAAAAGTTGCTGGTCGTCACCGAAAATCATTGAGACCCCGTGACGATGCTCCGTAGGCTCCGTAGCAACAGGTGGAGGCCATACTTACCAGCGCCCCCTCCGTTCGTGACCCGTTCGAGACAGAGGTCGACTCACTAACCCCCTTTTCCTTCTCGCGCCATTTACCGAGAAACGAGACTTTAGGCGCGTTCGGGGAGTAGCTATTTGCGCTAAAAATGCAACCTATAGTAATACTATTTCATGATAACGTCAGCGTTTATAGCGCAGATAGCGACTCCCTGAACGCGCCCTTTGTTGGAAAAACAAAACGCTGTGATTGGTCGAAAAATTTGCGCTGCTAGAAAGCGTCACCCCCGCCGAGCGCGGCAACAGCGAGAAGCTCGCGAGCGCGGGAGAGCTTCTTCTCCATCCTCCACCTGCCGCCATCTTTACTGCTTAGAATGCCTCGACGTGGGTACCGTGTTGACCGTAGCTTCCAGTTTTTATTGTTGTTCCTTTTGATAGAATTGTTAACCCGGCCTAATTAAATTTTTCGCGAATTTCTTCCCTAAACGTTTGGTGATCGAATTAGAGAACAACTTCCGTGTTTCCTGCTAAATAGTAAGTACTTTTCCGTATTTTTATTTTCGCGGCTTTGCAAGACATCATTCTTCTCTCAATCGTATTTTTTTTTCCGCTCTGGTAATTTCGAGCCCTTCTGACTATTATCTTTTTGTTAAATCTGATAAAATAATTGTTTTCGCGGCAAATTGCGAACGTGGCTCGTTTAGCGATAAAACGACGAATCCTGCATACGTCGTTCCCCTCCCCTTTTCGTTTTCGTTCGATCGAGCATCTACGATCGATTTTTTCGATTTGCCTCATTGATGTTTGCCTTTCGCACTAGTTTATTTCAAAATTCAACATCGCTTTTAATATCGCAAGAGAGATTTGAGGTGAATTATTTAGTGTTCCGTTGTTTTCGGGATTTCGAGAAATCAAATCCCGAATAGCGTCCCTTCACTTTCGTTGCAACGCCATTGTTTTTTGATGATCGATCTCATACGCGGACCGAACGAACGATAAGTATTTCCTTTCGTTTGTGTCAATTTTTGAGCAGATAATCAATAAATTATTTCGGAAACATTATTTCTCGTATTTTCGTTAGCAATTCAATTGCACTACCGTTTTTTTTTCTTTTTTCTAATACGAGAAACATCATTATCGAGGCTTCTAAACATCGCGTCCATAATACTTCCCCCTCTTTCTCTTTTTCGTTCGCGGGCATAAAAACGAGACGCCCGAGTTATCATGGAGCCTCATTCCCTGAGATTATTATTTTATTTTTCAATTATTTTTCTCAAAGCTGACCTAATTTTTGAGAACTTTGATGAGATCGGAAATTTTCCTTTTGTCGATTTAATTGAAATTAACTGACGCCGAGATTCTCATAAATATTGCGTCATAATCCATGTTTTTGTTGTTTTCCCGTATAAATGACTATTGTTATTTTCGGTCCTCCGGATTTTGCGTTTTCATTTATTAAGGTAAATTTAATTATTTACTTTTCCTGATGATTTATTCTGGTTTAGTGGCATAATCGTCACAATACACGTTTATAATTCCGTGAAAATACTGAAACCGTGACCGTCCACGACAACAGTGTTGTAGACGGAGTATAAGAAAAGCCTTGGGAGATCGTAGAGTCATAATTCTCGGAATTCCTGGTATCCGGTAGAAAATGTATAGGGTGGTCGGTTGCGCGCGTTATTTCCCCCAATGCGTAAACTCTACATTTTCCTGCATATTTGTCCGCATAGCAAAATTACATCCGCGAGAGCCCTTTACATTGGTGTATAAATATATGATTTTGTAGCGATAAATTTATGAGTGCGTGTAAATATATAATCAGAGAAGTATATCCAACTAACTGATGGGATGTTGGGTATCCTTTCCTGACCCTTTGACCACACAGTATGTTTCATCCCTTATACCCGAAGCATAGACACCTAACCAACTGTAGAATAATTGCTCTAACGATAGGTAATTGGCACGACAACGGGTGACCTTTGAACGCGCTAACGATCTCGCACAACACCATTTTCCATGCGTACCTATTCATCTGTACGTTGTGGCGCATCGCAAAACGAAATACCTACACACAGATGTGTGTGTGTGTTTTTGTTTGCGTGTTTGTTGGCCCGCGTCTGAGCGTTGAAGCGCGTGTGCGACTGTACATGATGTGTGGGTTCGTGCGATACGGATGATTGCACATATACATCGAGAGTTTTTAAAATATATATCGTGCATTTAATTATTATTAAAAGCGTGATTTACTTGCACACTTCAAAGCGATCTTGTTTTTCATTGACACTGAAAGCCTCGAGCAAGCCATACGTAACAGTTGTTTCCACTCCACACTGATTTTACAGTGTAATATTTTCTCTAATCGGCTATGACGACGAATCAATCGAAATAGAAGTGTTACGGCAACGATTTTTAGAAATTATTACAAAAAATTTGTGACTGATGCTATGTTTAGATAAATTTATTTTTAGCTGAAAATAAAAAGTTTTTAAAATGAAATCTTATCATGGCCAATCGATTATTTGATTTAATAATCTGTTAATAAAAGAGGCAATTTTATCCATCAATCATCGTTCTAGAGTAAATTCGTTCTCAATGACTTTTCAAACACGGCGTTTGAAATACACAAACGGTCTTGGAGTTGGACTCTCCTATACCGGTACATCAATATAAAATCCATAAAGTGTCGCGCCTGTGCTGGAACAGCGAGAAAAAAAATGGTGATCCGATCCTTCAGAGATTTGAAAAACGAGCCACGTCAACGCGCTCGTATAACCTCAATCCACCCGTCCACGTGCAGTCAAACCCTCTCACGTCTCGCCAATTCCCAATTTTCCAGGTTGACGCTGAGACGAGAGGCCATTTGTCCTCGAGAAAATTAGTCGATATGCTGTATAAAATACTATATCCATATATAAGTATAAGGGCATATATAAGTATATGTATTCTTTACGAAGTCGCGATAAAAAGAGTCAAACGAAATGTATACGCCTCACTTCATCTCGTCTCCGCGTTTACCGTGAAAAATTAAAGCAATCGATCATCCGGTTGGTCTTTTTCTTTTTCTTTTCTGTCAAGACGCGCTCCGTCATAGGCTTACGGATTTCAAGTGAGAAGCCCGTTTACGATAAGGCTACTGATTCAATGATTAGCATACCTTCCACCAATCATCTTTTTTATTCATATTCTCACTTGAAAGTATTATCAAGAAAAAATTAACTCGAAAACGTGCCCATTACGAAGTAGTACTGGACAGAGTCCTGAATGAATGCTCATCACGTTATTGTTTTTTCATTTATTTTCAAGACAATGCTACACGAACCTTTTTTGACATGAGATCTATTTCCGAATCTAAATTCACGGTATTTAAATATTTCTGGTGAAACAACCTGTAGAACTTCGATGCTACCATGTGTATTGGAGTAACCATTGGAGATGGATGAAGTAAAAGAAATAAAGAGGAACATGAGAGTGGAGCGTGTATTTCCTTTGGTGTGGTTGGTATAGACAAAACGTTGTTGTTCTAATCAAGCCAAAGGAATCCGAATAGTTTTCATCACAACTTCATCGTATTGGCATTTACAAAGGCCAAGTCACTCTCGAGCTTTCACGTCCATTATTCCTCTGTTTCTCTCATGTTTGTTTGCTTGTTTGTTCGCTCATTCTCACTCTCTTTTGTATCACCTTTTCCTCTTGAAGGGTATGGAGCAAGAAAATTCTTTGATGCACCAATGAAAATTGAATGTAATTACACGAAGAGAGCAACAATAAGTTCAGAAACGCGGTACGACTACGTGTCTTTAACCAAATACAAAAGGTTACATTCGTCTTTATTCTGCATTTGCTTATGTTCCATTTTTTACATACATAAAAGGACAAAAAAAATTTCAACAAGTATTGAGAAATGTAAATTATTATCATAGTTAGAATGTTTCTAAAAATAGAAAATCTTTAGTCTTGAAAGTCATAATCCACTTACATTTTGTACTTACATGTCGCTTTTTGTTGATTATAAATCCTTGGAGAGGATTAAATCATCAAAAACCCATCAATTACTTGGTTAAGAATAATTCTTTTTTTTTTTTTTTTTCTTATCTGGAACTTTTTATTCTAGTTTGTGGCTATGAAAGAATTGATAAATTGGTTTCTTTACAGATGATACAGCAATATTTTACTCATGAAGGAAAAAGCGGTTCATGGAAGGTGAGGAAATTGTGAAAGAAGCCTATGCTCGTTCTTGAGGGGCTTTCCAATAAGGAAAACTTTGTCTACAATGTGATAGTGTACGTACTCAAAGTTTTTCACTGTTAACTGCCTTGGAGAGCGTTAGTTTTCCTAATCGTCATTTTTATTAAAAGTGAACGGATTATTCCGAAAAAAAAAACAAATAAAACCGTGGAAGTTGCACGTTTCGAAAATACAAAGTTTGTAGTTGGACGAAATTGAATTGCAAGACGCGAAACTATTGCATAGTCAGTTATAATCATTTACAATTCGGTTGCAGTGACATTTTTTTAATAACGCGAATTCATATATTTTTGAAAGAAAGCAAAAATTAGTGGTTGGTTTAAAGTTTTGCTAAATCTCTTCGATACTGAATATAAACGAAAAATTCGAAGTAAATTTTTGACAAGACTATGTGCTTGCCACAAGCAAACTGATATTGAAGTGTACAAGTTGTTGTGTACTGATTTGTCTATAATAGACAGCAGTCTCTTCAGGACAGTGTTTGTGAGCCTTCCAAAATCCCTTAGCTTGTCAGTATACAACTTTTGCTTCTTTGCACGTTTCTTCCACTACATCCTTATTTATTCTGTTTCTCTTTTGCTCCCTTTTAGTAAATCTCAGCGAAAGCCGAAACGTTGTGGATGAAAGAGGATGGGTTGAAGATGAGGGTTTCCGGCTAACGTCATCTAAGCCCTCCCTTGTGGCAAGTCTTCAGCATCAGGCAAGTTTTCCCGTCTCAGAGCAACATACAAAGAAGTAAAATCCCTTCTCTTCACTGCGAAAGTAAGAAATGCATCTCTTCGCTCTTTCCATCTCTTTTTGGGCCGCTCTTGAGGGATTAATTGCGCCGTAGAACGCGAATTCAAATCGCCGGAGCCTCAAAGAAACGAACTGGTTCCCCTTTTCTTCGTTCTTCGACTGTGAAAGAAACGACGCTTGGTTCCTTCAGAGACACTGCTTCCTCTCTCTCTCTCTCTCTCTCTCTCTCTCTCTTGTACTTTCCCAAGACGGTCCCTTCTTTCGTCCCAAGTAGTATCAGTCTATCTCTCTTCATCTTCCTTAGCCGCTCTCACCCTCTTCTAACTGCAATCAGTATCGCACAAATTGCTTGCAATCGCTTCTCGCAATTAATTCCGGCTCATCCTCTCCGGGGATTTATTATTCTCAATAATACTTGACGATATTCTAGAGATCGTTCTAGAGACCGCAACGACCAAGACGATGACGAAGAAGCCGACTTATTTCTCCCGTGTCGTCTTTCATCTCGTTTCTTACAATTCTCATTTCACCAACTTCTCATTTATCCGTTGTCGCTCGTGAAAAATCTTATCATTACTAATGCGATATTGTAGAATTGCATGTATACGATATACATATAATGTATTTTTACGAGATCGTTGTGAAATAACAATTTCACGTTTCAACGAGAGATTGTAGCGACGAAATCGTTTATCGAAATGATGAATAAGTTTGATAGGTTAGCCAGCAATGAATTATTTTATATTATCATAGTTTCAAATTGAATTTCATTCCTACAAACATACGATATGATATTTCAATCTAGTTTTCCGCTTTCTTTGAGCTTGCTACTTCAAATCTTAAGCTTTCAAGATTTCAAATTACCGAAAATTCATCAAATTTAATCATTTTCATAACCTCGGTGATTTAAGACGTTTTTTTTTTTTTTATATTCGTATTTAGCATTTTCCTCCAGTCGCTTAAAAAAAAATTCATACAATTGCAATGCAGGAATGTCACAATTTGAAAGTCTGGTGAATAAATTAAAAACTATCGCCAATTTGGAATAAACATTCGAGCAATCCGCGAGAAAGATTTTTCGAGATATCGTGTCTGATAAACATTTTTTCTCAGATTCCATTGGTGATACCTTTGCCCGCATTTCCTACAAATATCGCGCTATCGTCTGAGGGAATATTCTATGGACGTACTCTCGAGGGAAACGTTGAAATCCTGACTTTTATATATTTTTCGCAAGAAGTACGAGGACCCGAAAAGAAGCGAGCTCAAGTACAAGACCGGGGGGAAGAGAGGGTTTCAGCTTCAAGTCTATCTGTGTCTTGGTTCTAGCAGGGGAAAAGATTATGGGCGGAGGGAGAGGGTGCAGTGTGGAAAAGGTGAAAAGTAGCGTTGACTTGCCACTTCGAGTCCGCGTCGAGAGAACGTTCAAAACTTTTGCATCAGAAAATTCTTGCCAACGACTCGCGAGGAATATCTGTGATAAACTTACAAAGTTTTGGCTCAAAAGCGCACACGAACGCTCTCTCGACCTCTCTGAGATATAGGGAGTACGAGAATGAACCAAAAAGAGACATCTTTTATACTGAAAAAAAATAATAATAATAAAAAAAAACATTTTCAGCGATGCGAAAACCTGATTTGCTTTTATTTGAGATTCTCTGCTCAAATATTGCATAATGAAAAAGATCATTAGTTTTCAAAAATTCCTGTTATTTTTCGTGAGTCAAATCTACTAACTTCATTATAAATTCGGTATCGTCTCAATTCTGCTCATTTCAAGCTGAAATTTTTCATATTTTCCACATTGCTTCAAAAACGGTTCTCAGATTCTTCCATAGAGAGCTTTTCGATTTTCGATAAATACCCAAATCGTCCGAAGTGCGACAAGAATCCAACACTCCCGCCACTGAGTGTGGGTACGTAGAAATATCGTAAAAATTTCAATTCCCTAAAAAGATATTTATGTAGACTTTCGTTCCAGAATCCACTGTTTGTTTAGCGTTTAACCCGTGAGGGAAAAATGCGATAGCTTTGCATTGCTTTGAATTAATTTCATTGAAAACTGTTCGAGGTGACAACATCGCACATATGGTGTTCCGATGAAAATTTTCCTATCGAATCATGAACAGATTTCCATATAGCTACGTAGTCCGGCATTCACTTACACTGAACAAGTCCGTACACTTAAGCTTTTCAGTGTCATAGTTTCACGAGTTCTTAAACGAGATTTCAGTAAATTTCATTCTGGACCTGGTTTCTTAGCCATGTCGCAAGTGATGCTTGTCGGCCATACCCACATCACCACACCTTCCAACCACAACTTCTCACTTATACGGCAAACTACTAACTTGGAACTTGAATTTTCTCAAACTTTCCTTAAGTATCAATGGAAAAGTTGATTAACATGTAAATGAGTTTGACGACAACAAGATCTTCTCATAAATTTATACTTCGCGAATATAACTCTAAAAATTAAAGTACTGAGGATCAAACCGAAGAGTGATTTGTTATTTCTAAAACTGATCGCATTTACAAATAATACAAAGAAATAAATATAAATATATTTAATTCATAACTGACATGTTAAAAAAAAACATGAATGTGATAAATTCATTGTTAGCTACTCCATCGATCCCAGCAAGAAGGGTGTTGATAAATGATAATTAAAGGCCGTTGCTTTTATCGAAAAAGAAAAGGAGAATTCTAATTAAAAGCTGCGCGACTGGTTTTTTTTTTCTTTTGCATGTCTATGAATCGATAGTTGCTGTTTTTTAAAAAGAAGGCAAACTTTTCCGATTCGGTATCTTTCTTAATTGAAAGTAGATTGCCAAACGGCAGGTATTTGAGGGTTGTAAGAAACAGAGTTCGAAGGAGCTCTACTTGCACAAGAACGACCACATGCTATCTTTAAATTATCAAACTTTATGACAAACCCTGTTAATTATGTGTTTTTTTTTTTTTCAATCTGAAATTCCATTGGGATGCCCATGAAGCCCATCTACCTTCGGGTTCTCATAGTATATTCGACTCGAGCGCCACTCAGTTCCACCTTTCCTCTGTCTTTTTCTTTGTGCCTGTATATACCTTCCTGCGCACTCTCGACTTCCATGAATTATTCATAACGCGCGATTAATGCGATTAAATATTTAATCATGCTGGTTATATTCTTTCACTTTGCTCCCATTATAGAGAGTATAGCACGATGGATTAAATCGTCGTAATGGAAGAAATAGCCGATTAAAAATTTTTCGTGCAGTAAAACTGTAGCTCTATGTTGAAAATTACTTGTAACTAACGTAACGGAAGTCTAGATTTATTCGATATCCATCCTGATTACAGATTATTTGTCAGGAAACTTTGATCCTCCTGTTCAATGTTTCGGCTAATGCACAACATGATCAACTTCCTCTTCACCTGAACCGAGAGCCATTTAGATCCTTGTTGAACTAGTTTTTCCAACACCGATAGTAATGAATACGCGGTCGGTCCGTGACTTTAGCAATCTCTTGACTTCAGCAGCCTTAGGCGAGGCCAGTACTCGAATCGATCACCGTCCTGCCATTCACTGACTCTTGCACCGAGGGCTAAGTGGAGAGCAGTTTATGTTAAGTTTTTGATGTTGTTAACTAAATGGAACTGAGTAAAATTACCGCCACCCATATCCGCTGGGTTTTCAACACTTTTCCTTGACCTCCGGGTAAATGCGATAAGTGCATTAGTACAGGGTGACTGTGAGTCACTTAAGATATCTTACGAGAACCATTTAGGAACGTCAAAGTGAGTGTAATTAATTTTTAAAAGTAAGATAACTGTAAACAAATTTACAGTATTAATATTATTTTTTGTAAAATTATATATTTCTAAGCACGTAATTGTATGCTACACGCTACTTTTTGGAAAAATTTATATTTTCTTCGAGTGACTAAAAATCGGTAAAGGTGTGTTTGCTCTGCACTGATTTTCTCTGCCTTTGCATCGTGTGAAACGTCATGCGGTGCTGCTCGTATTCTTTTAAATTGTGGGCCAAATAATTGATTTCGTTTTTCATAAATTCTTTGAGTTTCTATAGTCCTCATATTAGGACTAGGTCTTTTGATCCATTTTTATAATTGTAAAGAAAAATTATGTATTTTCGTCTCAGGTTTCGACGGTAAACTACTGAGCTTTACATTGTCAACAGATAAATCAGTCATTGAAGTAACGTAGCTCTCTAATTAATTTGAAAAGTAAAAAGTTAATGGACGGTGATTAGAAGTGAATATTTGTTGTGTAAACGTCGAGAGTTTTGGAATTTTAGTTCATGTTGGCTTTTCACCTTCTTACAAATGTTCTGTTTTATTTACAGCCCATTTTTCTAAATAGAATTTTTGCCATGTAAAAATTGTCAGAATAGTTCTGTACCTACAAGTAACTCAATTGTTTTGTTCTTCTGCAGAGATTGACGCCATGCGTCATTAGGAAAACGTTTCTCCAGCAAAGTGAATTATTTCCGGACGTACGAAACCCGACAAAAAATCTTCAATTCGGTCAGCGTCCACATCCGCTTCGTGGTACAATAATGAAAAACTATTTTCATATACCGAATGCCAAGACGAGATTTCTTTCATCGGTACGATTTTGTTTAATTTAACAAAAAAAAAAAAAAAAGTCGTCGAAAGGCCATTCTCGACTTTTCGGCGTTGACGTTCAGAAGGTGGTCCACAAAAGCCGTAAGTAAAATAAAGTCAGTTGTATACATGTATAAATGGCATGCGAGAAGGACAAACGAGCTTTCAACTTTGTATCGGGACCCGTAAGAGAGAGTGAGAAAGAGAGGAAGAAAAGGAGAGAATGAATGCAAGAGACAGAGGGTGAGAGACTGAATACCTCGAGGAGCTATACATATTTGAATAGCAGCGCAAGGAAGGAGAGCGAGAAAATAGAGAATGAAGGAGAGAGAAAGAGTGACGACGGAAAAGCAAAAGTGGAAGCAAAGCCCACCGGAAAGAGTGTGTCGTCACTTGACTTCATGTGTATTGGATATTCCAAATAAAATGCACTGTGTTCCGTGGTTTTGAACCTCTTGAATATGACCCATTATTCTTAATTCTTTTGTGCTAATTAGCCTACTTCATTTCATAATTATGAAAAAAAAAAAAAATACACAAATGGTAATTAGCACTATTCATAGAAATTATTTTCATGAGGTTTTCATCAGTAATAACCGTAAATACACACGAAAGACCAATGCGGTTTTATTAAAAACAGATTTCGGTCGAAAGGATAGACCGTGCTGACGAAGTTTCGAACTGCTTGTCTAAATATGTTTTTCGGAGCTTGTCGATTTTAGCCTGAAATATTTTGCAAGCATCAGTATAAAAAAGTGCATGTTTAGGAGCCAAATATATGTCCGAAAAGTCCTCAGAGCCAAATATATTTCCGAAAAGTCCTCAAATCGACTATGTTTCTACAATGAATGTTTTGCTTCTCTCTTCCTCACATTTCATTCATTTCAGTTTTATTTCATGTCTTGTCTCCTGTTGACGTGATATAACTCATATTAAGTGACGGTTTAGTTACACACCTAATCCTGGTCGGTACCCACAAAATGTGTTGCTCTCTGCGTGTCCCTATTCTTATAACTCTTTTGTAAACATCTGTTCGGTTATTGTTTCTACTTTTAATTATATGCTGCACAGAATGGGCAAAAATTTTCAAACACTCTCTAACATAAGATGCGGATAAACTTCGTCCACATAATACCGCCTTATATACATTGAATATTCTTGAAAATTAGTGTAGAAATATTTTGCTTTGAATGAGATTTAAGATTCATCGTAAATGATGAATGAGCGTTTTTCTTTAAATTCAACATCGCAGTCTGGCTATCATGGAGCTTAACTAAATATACACTGATTCCATCGTGAAAGTAATAATTGCGAAATAATGTTAGTTTTTGATACGTAGCAAGCATCAATTTTGTATGGATATGGAATTATGTAATATTTATAGTTTCCGGGCACAAATTTTCGTCGATATTATATATTGAATGAGTCTTAAACCATTAGCAGTGGAGATGAAAATCGAGAGGGTAGTTTAGGGCCGAATTTCCGGGGTGTCTATTCTCGATGGAGCCATGTGGCCAAGAGACTTACTTAATGCTATAGATCTTGCTAGAATAATGCAAACCGCGTTCTGCCTCTCTATAACCTAACGCTTTCTCCCTAAAGGAAGCAAACAAGACAAAGTATATGGTATAGATTAATAAGTAGGGTAAAATTCACGCATACTGTAATAGGAAACGCATGTGCGGTTACAATCATATGCCTTCCCTTACTCGATCTAAGTTCTGCGTGAGAGCCTATTCGAAAGAATCTCATTCGTTCGGTCTTCCATCTCGTGAGTCTTGCTCTTGGGCTCTTGGGTCTAGTCTCTACCGCGTTTTACTCTACCCTTTAGTAATAATATATTTCTCCCATGGGTGTCGCTAAAGACTTTGCCCTCTCGGAGGACCGAAGAGACCTTCCGACCATTATCTTATACCCGAAGAAGTTTGCTCTGCCTTGTGCGTTGCCACACTGCCAAATTTCGAGCCTCACCCTATCCTCGTCTCTCATATACGAATAGCCCCAGGCAACACTATATTTTCCTTGTCTGTATTGGCCAAAATACTCAGACATCTTCGTAAAGCTACTAAATGTATATACGTGTATCCACACCCGGAACTTCGAGGTCAACTTCCAAGATTGCATCCCCGGAAAGGACCTGATTCCCTTCTCGTGAATTTCTCCCTAGCTTTCTCGCTCATACATATCTCATGCTGCCCCATCTACACTTCGAGCAAGTCCGATTCTCAGTGCTCTGTTCGGGTATGAAAGTCTCAGACCGTCATCAAAATTTAACGTCGACTTTCTGATCACGCGTATCGAATGTTTCATATTTATCATTTAATCTCTCCGTAAGATTTTTATTATTATCTGCTTTTATTCTGTATCTATATAGTTGCAATAACTATACACTTTTCTCCAATTGTGCTGAAGATTTATTACGGATTTGAAAAGGCAGCAAATTTCGAATATAACTTATACAATGTTTTTAGCAATTTTTTTAGTTGGTAATTATGTAAAAAAAAAAAAAAAAAGCGACTACGTCGTGATAACAATTTGCAAATTACTTTGCATTCTAAATAGCTGCCTTTTCTCTGTGTATTAATTTTTTTCTTTTCATATACCGATAACTCGTATCCAAAAAGGTTATACTGCAGCAAGAGGATGAAATATTATTATGCGTTTGTTGCAGTATGATTTCAATTCTTTGCAAGGATGCATATTGTCATGTCATGTCATGAAAGTCATGACATGTTCCATCAACGGAGAAATACGTTTCGAATGCTCTTGGAGTGACGTACATGATTCGAAACGTCGAGCGATGTGGTTAGCATCCTTTTTTGTTTACGAGCAGTTGATATACTGCTGTTGGCCGTAGTGGTAGATCACGTCTTGACTTGGTCGTCAACGACATCCAGCTATGAATGTATCATGTTCAAACGCACGAAACACACTTTGTAGCCGGAAGAATTTTGCGAGTGTCTCTCTGCGGGGATGTACGAGAACAGCTCGTATGCGATCTCCTCTTGTAGACGAAAGGGACGTCGTCGCCAGCGAGCGAAGTAAGCTCACTTGGGAAATTCGATGCGAAGGTTGTCCCATGTATATTTGAGGATTGTATTGCTCAACGTATGAGAGACCCGAAACACTGAGGAAAACTTCCTTTCCTCCTTCCGTCTGTTTTTCATAGCCACTACACACGAAGGATTCTCATATTTTATACACCCTAATGTTTTGCATGATGCAATGTGGGCATAATGTTCTTATGAATCCTTAAACATGTTCAAAGAGTTCCCTGTTCAATCTTACGTTCCTACCATGTCCTTTTTTAGACATTGACTGCAGTGGTTGTTCTACTGCAGTCGCTTTTTAACATGGAATCCTAGAACATTCATTTTTTTAGTAGTTTTTCCACCGTTTCATAAAATACATGTCAATTCAAGAGTTATGAATATACGGAAAAGCCTTAGGACCATAGTAATCGACGTTTATTTTTTTAATTAAAACACAACAGTTTGAAATTCCATAATTGCGGACAGTATTAAATCTTTGAAATTATATTAAATATTTTACCGTTGAATATTGATTCTGTTATTCCGTTAATTCAAATAAATACAGTACAATAATTGCTATGGATTTTTCAGTTAATATAAATGATATAATCTGAATTGCCTAAATAAAAATCGAATTAATTAGTTTCGCATAAATTTATTGCACGAAAGCAATCGCCGAAAAACTTAGCTTGAGCAAAACTTGATTATTTTCATTTAACAATCCGCCATTTCGACGTATACATTACGAGTGCATTATAATAAGATTTGACAAATGAGAAAAGCCCGAGAGATATGGACTCGACGATTCTGTGGAAGGTCGCGTGTTTAGGTCTCACTTTTCTATAACACGAGCTGCAGCGAGCGTTTTGTCGCGAACGCAAATCTTACTTGATGTCGTGTCGCGATCGCGTAGGATAACAGTTTTAATTAAGAGCAACTCTCTTCCCCTTCTCTTACTCTCACGGCTTCAACGTTTCTCCATCCAGATGCAATGAATGAGCTTCCGAGTGTAGTTGATTGCTGATATTAATAGCGTCTGCAACCGTCAAAACTTTGACCTGCGAAAAGCACGATAAAACGAAAAACAGAGAAATAAATTCGAGTTTTAGCCCAATGTGCTTGCGGACATCACAGTTATGAAAACCTAACGAAAGTCACACTTTTCGGCCAAAAATTTTCCTCCTTTTTGCAAAAACAATTATCGTAGTATCAAAAAAAAAAAAATACCACGAAAATTGTATTATTCTACTATTTCTTGTATGCGGTCTCATAATATTTCTGTCGAAAGTTCGATCGAAAGCTCTCGCGTCAAACGAACGGATATCATTTTTCCAAATTTCAAAATTTAGACCTTGGTGGTCCATTCACTTTTAATTTGAACGCAAGTCAATGCAAACTTTTTCGCTTTCCATAACTGAATCAGATTATTTTATAAAAATGAATGATTTGACTGTAAATAACCTTTTGAAAAAACCTTTTTAGCGTCAACGCATATACCCAATGGACAACAAACCTGTAGGGAAATAACGTATTCAAATGATGTGCAAAGCTCGTGATAAGAAATGCTTTCGAGGTCGCGAAACAATTTAATGGGCCAACGCTTCCGTATCATGAGTCCAGACTGCACAATAAATCAAAAAATCGATCGATCAACAATGAAGGTAAATACACTATACATGCTGCACGTTATATATATTATAAAAAAACAAACAAAAAATGTTATCTCATAGAATTTTTCTGCACTTTTTATTCAATATTATTCTTCATTGACTTGGTACAATGGGTACGCTTCGAATGTTGATATGATTGTATAAGTGTCATTATTAATATCGTTCCGAACATTATTTTCAAAGCATACTATACATTTGTTGACTGTATATTATTCTCCACTCAGGTATCTTCAGTCAGCAAACGTCATTCTGTTTTTCATTTAATCTTGAAACATGCACAAAATAGGATTATTCTCCAACATGCAGTTCTTTGAAAATTCATTAAACGAACACGACTGCAGGGACATTTCGTACACAAACCGGGTATACATTGTTCTGTCGGGTTACGTTTTACGGAGTTGCTCAGCAATTCGCAGCCTCGGGAGGAAAGAATAAATTATTTCAGCGATCCAAGCATTTATATATGTATAGACAGAGAAAAAGAGCGAGAAACAGAGAAAAAGAGGGCAGAGGGGCAATAATTTGGCCTTCAGTTTTTTTTTGTTCATTTTAGTGATGACAGCACACTGACAATCGTACCACTTATTATCGTTGAATCAAAATTTCATAAGCTTTCGTGCGTTAGAAAATAAATTGATATAGATATATAACTATAAGTAATCCGACTTCAATTTTACAATAATAAATTATGCTGCTCATAATTGCAACCTTCGGTTACAAACTGTAAGTGTAGATTTATTTGAATCCGTTGAAGAATTGTTTACTCGAGTTGAGGGGTGGTTTTAGGCTTTGACTAAAACTTTAAAATTGCTTGCGACGTTCGGGAAATATGCCGATCGATTCTGTATAATACTAAAAGTAGAATACTAAACTAAACTAATAGATTAAACTACAAAATGAAATTACGAACAAAAAAAAACTCCAATGAACACTATACCATCGAAAGCAAACAAGAGATAGAAACTCGATATAAAATATAAGTCAGAAAGCATTAATTTTTTGGATACATTCATGAACTTCTATAAACCTTGTAAGTTTACAAACAGATAGCTGGAGCGTTAGACATCCGAGAAGACCCAATTGGCAACAGGCGTACGAATTACCACTTCTACGTATAAAGTATGTGCATATATATATATATATATATCTAATCATATATACAGCACGGAAGTTTGGCAACATGTTTCGGCAGCGGGATATTCAAATGGTACGACGAGAAGTTGGTATAGCTGGATGTATGCGGATGGATATGTCTGATTCATCCTGGACGTTAACTCGACACTCGCAAGTCTCCGCAAGTGTAAGTCGAGACGATTCTAGTCTCGATGTGCTAACGCGGAGCGGACGAAAAGTCTACTTTGCTGGTGATAGCAAGGTTTAGCAAGAACGAGAGGGAAAGAGAGTATACCAACTGTCGTGTAATTTTGCAAGCATACCGCAAGATATACGTATATATGCCCACCTCTTGACGCTTAGGAATATTGGCCAGATCGAGGCAAATTTGGTAGCGGAAGCCTCGAATTTGCATGCTGTAGACTTAGGTCCGAAGAGGCAAGCGAACGAATTATATGTATATACATATGTACAGTAAACGTTTATCTGCGTGTGCTCATGTGTGCGATTACACATACCGAGGATATGAGTGTGTACTGTAGATGAATACTGTACAGTCACCATGATGTGGTGGTATTCAGGGAAACCCGGGCCGGTTCATGGCCCGCCGGAAGGAGGCGAAATGTTGGCACGGGGACGCTGTGCTTCCATATATATTTATATAAATATATATATATATATGTATATGCCCGTCTACTGCAGCATCGGAGTAAACTCCGAGGAGGCTGTATTAAACCCAACTGGGTATAGCGGGTACCTTCTAACGATGGAATAGTTCTGGCCCATAGTTTACTCCGTGTGTATGCCACTCGCGGAAGGTGTTCACCGTCGTCGTTCTCTTGTGCGCACAGAGTCCCGAGACTAGTTAACTGCGCGGGGAGACTATAATGGCAAACTTCCGAGACCTGCACCGCTCCCTCTCGCTCTTTCTTCCTCCATGCGTCACTCTGTCTTTTTCTTTTAGTCTACGACGAGGAAGCAGGTCGTCCGGTCGCGGACTATAATTCTGCCATGCTTGCACTTATACGTTTAGAAATTTCGACCAATTACACAGCAGTGCTTTTTTTAATATTTAGTAAAATTCCATTTCATCGCTTGAACTTTCCTCGATTATGGATTTTCCAAAACTCAATACTTTAAAATAGCTTGATAACTTTTTTGTCGGGTTTCCTGGACGATCGTACTCTACCTGGCTCGTGGAAACTCGGCCACACTGAGATCATAACAACCCTCACGGTCCTTTGATATGCAAAGCAAAATGAATAGAGTTGTAGCTAGACGGCGCGCGTGGCAAGTCTCGTGTCGATAATGCTTCATTTCAAACTTCCATTAAGCACTTAAAAATAATCTCGTTATCAACTCGTCTGTTATGCAAATTATCGATGCGCATTTGCGCGAGGGAACGAATTTTGTATAACGGCGAATGGCATGTGAAATTGCGAGTGTACGCGACTCGCCCGAAACATTATGCCATCCCTGCAACTCTGGGTTACTGTCGAGTGCGAAGCTTTTTACCAATTAACATTGTAGAATTCGTTCGAATTGTTCGTTTTATGCTTTCTAACTATCGCTCGTTCTATGGATTTCAGCTACTGTTTCAATTGTTTCAATATTTGAATGAGAATCGCGCCAACTGGAATCTAAAATTGAAACTTTTATACACGTTCTTTTTTTACCATATTGTTATTATTCTTCATTAACATATTTCATTTTCCACTACACATTTTTTTTTAACTCAAAATTCATTCGATTCGTATTTTCACGCTTCTTTCCCAGTTAAAAGAGCCTTTCAACAAACCGTACATGTTTTGTTAGTACTCAGCTTTCAGGAACACCTCATTTGAATTCCTATTCGTTCTACGAAAGCGATAAAAACCAGGCTCTTAAAAAGTTTCTTATAATATATATTTTTTATTTCTTTTTATTGAAAGCCAAAAAAGCTAACAACGTAATTTTGTAAAACATGATTGTTCATCATGTTCGTAAATTTTGAAAATGCGACTAAGATAATATTTTTTCAAATATTTACACCGTCCTCGTTGAGACTTATCGAATTTTGTTCGAAACGTACGTTCACGGCGTCCAATTATTAACGCCACGAACATATTGTTTTCATTATTTAGATACGTATCAACAGAAAAATACACTCACGTTACTGAACGACGCATTTTTCTGCATCGTTCATTTCGATGCTCTAATTCGTTAAATTTTAATATTTGATTATTTGTTTGCAGGTGAATTGATAAAAAGAAAATGGCCCAAGTCTTTTCGAATCAGCATTCAATGCTAAAGAAAAATTGACGATATTGACCATCGGTAGTGGAAGACCGCTCAGCATATAGACAACGCGGGAGGACATGATTCGAGTGTTTCCCAGATCCGTAGCTCTTTGAGCAATTATTTATGGTAAGTAGCCTGAATTAATCCCATGGCATCGTGACGCCAGATCGGCGAACTGGCAAATAAACTGTTTCTGAATCAGCCCGCTTACAGCAACAATGAAGCTTCTCGGCCAGTAAAAGCGAGAGTGGGAGGAAGACTTTAGGCGGTAGTTCGAAGCAGGACTCAGAGAAGGAGGTGGATTCGCTGACGAGGGTCGAGAATTACAAACGGAGCATCAGACGATATAAATTAAGCAGCTTCTCCCCTTTCCCTTCTCCCGTCGTTTCTCCTTTGCGACTGTTCTCTCGTAGGACAATCACAATGGTGACTTGTTGGCTCGATTGTCGACGTATATATAAACGTACTAACCTAGTCTTGAATCATCTACACAAACTCCACTACGCGTCTAGCTGAACACATATAGTGTTTCGAGGCAAGGTTAGGCCTCAGCATTCTAGCATCTCGTTCAAGAACATTAGGCTATTCCGTCATAGGCTGTACAATTTACTATGGCTCCGAGACGGCTCACACTAGTAGGATTCTCCTCGTTCGAACTGATAAACACTAATTTACGTTGCCACAGTAAGCTTTGAACTATCCGACTGACCGAGCACATAAATAACCGCGTACTCCTGGACCCAAGTCGCCCGAAGCGAACCGACTACACAATATCCTTCGATCGCTCTTGTAATACATGCAAGAAGGGAAACCCTCTATAAACACTTACCTACAAGTGGTCACCCATATACACATCTATACACCGACGAACAAAGGATAACACACTTGCCAGCGACACACAGGCTACGCGAGAGCAAATCCTTCGATGGATAATTCATCAAACGCAGTCGCGGATGAACAATACACATCTACCGTGATCTCCTTTTGCTCAATGCTTGAGAAACGTGTACGTGGTCAGCCAGATTGGTTAATACGATCCAGCTGCTCTGTACAACGAGAGCAGCTGGATCGAGCTACACTCGAATATTCAAAGGATTAAGAGTTGTTTATTTGTTGAGACAGACTAACCCTTTCGATTTCCTTTCTATTTTTTTTTGTTTCTTTTAGCATTCCGTTGCTCATTTTTTTGTTTCAATAAGTAACTGAAACTTTAGTCGTTTGTGAAGAATTTCTTCATCGAACGATCAAACTTCATCTAATGATTCAATCCCAAAGAAATTCAACACCGGAAGTCCATATAAAATTAATTTCGTCTTTTCGTCCTCGTACTTTTGATCCCAGCAAAAATTTAACCTCTACCGGATTTCGTAATCTCAAAATGTGTAATGTCACTTTTTTTCAAATTCTAGAAAAACCTCATTCAGGCAGTCTCTATTCGATTAGATAAACACACAACCGATATTTTATTTTTTAGGCTATTAAGCCAACTAATAACTGCAACACATGTGTGGAGTAAATAGAGGGCGTGTGCTATTCAATTATATATGATGATACACTCGATACTGTATAATTGCCGGAAAGCCATCGGGATTTCAATGTTCACCGATCAAGCTGATTGATCGGTCGTGCGGTATGCTTCTGATTCGCTAATTATATGTACACTCAATCGATACGGCATTACAGGATACTGTGCGCGTATTATTGCACGGGGCTATGCGTTGTCATAGCTTATTACTACGTCCAGGATAGAGAGTAGAGAGCACAGCTAAGCAATGTTTCTCTCTATCTTTAAATATAGAAACCTGTAATATACGCCACTGGCGTTCAGGCGGTTAGGTAGGTGTACATTACGTTACTTTCCACATCCATTAATTTGCACATCTCTCAGATCGCTGGTCGTGGATGAGCGTATAATTGGGTGGTCAAGATTGCCGAAACATGAGCTTGCGTTCTTTGCAATGTAAATAGGTGAAAATAGACGGTTAATTCCTTCAATATAATGATATGTTCGATAGGAAATCTTCACCTTTCAAGTGAGTATAGATTTTTCGTGATTATTTGGAATCAAAGCTCACCCTAGAATAGGACTAAAAATTCTTTGAACTCTTCATTCTAACTCGAAAATATACTCACTCGTTAGGTAGTTTTAACTTATTGAGCTGAAAAAATAAAAAAATTAACATAAAATGAGGATTTCAGGGTAAGATGTAATCGAAATAGTTGGATGCTTTTGTAGAGGCGTTTTTTCGTGTGGAGAACCAAAAATCCTATCCCAAGCTGTACCTTGAATTGATTTTGCGATAAATATTCGTAATGACCCATATTTAATGCCCACCAACGAAAAAAAGGCTAGGCCATGGAGGGTGGGAAACCGTTGCTGTATATCCTCCCTTTGGTAAATAAAAATTTGACTGGCCGAGAGAGCGAAGTTTCGTAAATACCTAAAATACATATGAGACATTGCATGTGAACGTTTGATTTTTAAAACTGACCTTTTTTTTATTACAGCTATGAATTTTTCACGTGCATATATTTATAT
Source organism: Campoletis raptor (assembly GCA_948107755.1). NCBI lineage: Eukaryota > Metazoa > Arthropoda > Insecta > Hymenoptera > Ichneumonidae > Campoletis > Campoletis raptor. Next base: position 6,146,006 of record OX403622.1, on the reverse strand, counting down.
ATTTTTTTTTTTCTCGAGATAAAATAGAGAATGCTTCCGTTCTTGTTTTTAAGCTCTAAATATTCAACTTCTTTGGCCTCCCGGGCCGGAGGGGGAATGGAGAGTCACCTAATTTGTCGTTCCAGTAACGATTCAGGAAAAATGTCACTTGCTCGGTAGCCAAATGAAAATTTTACACGGTGCAATTGTTTAATTGAAAAAAAAATTTAATTTACATCAAAAAATTCACTGATGTTTCTACGTGAAATGTTTCACTGATATATATTCGAATATTTTCACCTTGTAGCCTCGTACATGCTCCAGTTATATTACCAGCACGTAGAAAAACAAATAAATACATCCACGAAAAGTAGTTGCACCAAACTTATGGAGGTTATCATAAATAACTAAACTTGTGGCATTTATGGTTGCATGCACACGAATACATACATACAAGTACCATAAGTAAACGAGAGAAGGGACAAGGGCGGGGGCGTATGGCGCTATAGAATCATATCCTTCATTGCACGTTTCGTCCCATCTTCTTCCATTTTTCCAGCCACCATTTGTCCAAAACGTTACTACGTTCTAACAAAATTTCTCTGCCCACTTCTGTGATACTTCATAACGACCACTTCATTTTCTTTGCTTACATTTTACATTTTGTTATTAAATATTCCACCCGAATAAACAAATTTCTTTCGAAAATCATCATTTTAAGAAACATTTAATGTGAAATCTCAAAAAGTGGATGAGTGCTTTTACTTCACATGAAACATTTCACGTATTTGTGTTTCCTTCATCTAATCCCTAATGCACGAGAAAGGGTAATAAAAAAACCAATATTTCCTCTCTTTTTTCTAAATCCCAGCTTACTATCTTCGCATGATTTTGACCCAAGTGAAAAGTCGCAATTTCCGTCGAAATTTCCCGAAACTCGGTTCGATACAATCCCCTTAGTCAAGGTTTGGTTTACTGTTAGTAAAACAAAGCATAAAATTTTAAAACATAGAGTTTTTTTCATTTTACATCTACAAAAAACCAATTTCTTCAAGAATTACCAGAGCAAGAAGTTGCTTCGGTCAAAAAAGTCCGTGAAAACGACGTACGGGGTTCAATAATAATTACATTGGTTTGTACTCTCGTGCGAATGTCCCAAAACAAGAACGAGGCACTGCCGTGACCCCAAACAAGTTACCAATTTCTTTCGTTCTTACCGCATCCTCAAATATTCTGATTTTAAATTAACAAAGATTCCTCAACGTATGGATATACATGGCATTCGTGAATGACTGGATATTAACGTTTATCATAACATGAGGCCCAAGCACACGAGGTCAACGATCCATGAGTATTATTATTCTTTTTACAAACTTATTTCGCATTCGAGAAGCGGACTAAGTCTACTGATATCTCGTGACTGGCAATAATATGTCTGTGCCTCAGTATAACGCATCAAAGGGCCTAATTATTATTAATGACTATACTTTTGCATCGGAAATAAACTCGACACGCTAACCATCATATCAGATATCTCGTATACACAATGACCGAGCTCAATATAGTATACAGAGCGTATAGGGATAACTACAGCGACGCAGTGGTAATGACCAGTATTTCGTCAGACACAGGTTTCTATCCCTTCTTTTTCTCCCATCCTCTATCTTTTCACGCTCTGTAGTGAATAGTGTTGCAGCCGCACGAATTTAGTGCTGTAATACATATTCAACTAGGCTGCTTCACTCTTGAGGGCTCAAACAATAACGAAGGGGTCCGTACAAATAGCGACCGGAGATTCAAGCAAAAGGAGAAGTTAGTTGATTTTAGTACGTTCGTAACGAGGGATGGAAATACATCGACTTCGGTTTCAAGTAAACACAACTGCGTCCTTAGTACTCGGACGACGAACGTAGTATATACAGCACATATTTTATCTGTATACATCATATATATGCATCTGTGTATACTGTATACAAGACTATTTTGGACATAGATAGAGAAACTTGGCAAAATAACTTAGTGAACCAATATACCTTACGCCGAAGCCGACTAAATGAAGCAACTTGAGTAGAAAGTTTGTTTCTTACGTACGAAAACACTGCGAGAGGCGATCGAGACTGAGAGAGAAGACAGAGAAGGCGAAAGTACAAATTGAAAAGCTCGAGGGCCGACGAAAGCTTTCGCGCAGTTCTTAGGATAGAAGGGAAGATCTGGGAGAAAGAAAATCTTGTAAAACATACGGCCCCTGGCGTGTAGATTCGCCTAGTAAGCCAAAGCTTCACGTTATTATATTTACGTATTATGTATATATACAGACATCCGTGGATGTACGTGCTGGCGTATCCATAAGTGTACGAAACTTACTCCTAGGCAAACTTCTTTTACGATACTACATGCATCCATCGACACCGATGAAATATGCGTTTTCGCTGTCCAACTCATGATACCGTAAATAAATTGCGAACTTTGATTTTATCTCCTGCGTCTACCTCTCCTGAAAAACTCTTTCTTTGACTTCTCCGCTGTATATAAACATAAAGGAGCGCAAGCAATACCAAGAGAACATATTTTAAAAGAAAATATTCGCGGCATTTTTTTGTAATAGAAATATAAATAGATTCTGGATTTAAATGTTGAAAATATTAAAGACTTTAAAAAAATTAGCTTCGAGTTCCGAAGTTCTTTTTTTCGTAATCTGGAAATATTGTTGACAGACTTTTTGGTCGTTTATCACAAACAAACCGAAATCTGGTGAATATTTATTTCGAACATGTGTATCGTACGTCAATGAAAATGGACAGTAAATCGGTTGATATAGATTGCTTTTTCAATAATCAAACTCTTCGAAATAATTGAAGAAACTATATTTGTGATTCCCTCTGTCTCTGACGTGTCTTTAAAGTTTGCTCCAACTTCTTGGAAGATTGTAGAATATCTTCGATGCAAAAGTTGCAACAAACTACAGATACAGTACGTAAACGTATACAAAAGCATTATAACTTGAGTTCAATGTCGAAAGTGAGAGCAAAATGCAAGTGGAAATGGAGAAGCAGAGTCCTGTAGAACTACGATTGCGGAATATCGTTTTAGACGATCGCGCAGAACAGGCTGACAGAGCTTCGAGCTCACACGGCATTCGAGCATTAGGAGAGATCGAGCTTGCAGAGCTTGAAGATTACACGTCCGGCAAAAGGCGTCTTTATATATAGGATACACATGTTAGCGAGGTGCTTGCGCGATCGCGGAAGAGCAGCCGTGCTCCTCGTCGAGACTCCCAGTTGTGATGCTTCCAGCTTAATGGCATACGTGCATCACCCTTCTCCTTATTCTCTACCCAGCCTTCTACTCTCTTCCATTACTGCACAAGAGATAGCTGAAAGATAGGCGAAAATAGAGTCATTTCCACAATAGCTTACGCTACGTTTTATTACACATTTATATTTAGTGGAAAACCGTACCTGTGTATATCTCTATGCATTTAACGAATTGTTATTTGCATTTTTTCATGTTTAATTAATTTTTATATTATATTTATTTATTCTCGATAACTTAAACAAATCAAATAAATCGCTATTATTATCAGAAATTTGTGAGGTTGTCGTATATTCGTTCAATTATCACTGAAGGATCACTAGAGCTGATAGAAAAAAAAATTCGTAGGATAGACATTTGAAAATATTATCTTAACAATCAAATGTGCCAATTTTTGCTAATTTTTTTCAACTTTGGACTTTTTATACATTGCTCAAAGTGACAAGAAGCAACTTAACTCTACCACTCTGTTTTTAGTACCTGTAAGACTGATATTTGCTGAATAGTCGAAGCAAGAAAGTCGAAGTGTTGGCAGATTTAATTATTTGTCGGTTTCGGTTCAACAGGTGCAAATGCATTCAGGTTTTGGACATTTTGTTTCCAACTCTTGTCCCTCATAAGTTTTTCAACTGTAGTAAGTTTTTATTTAAAAAGTCAAAAATCTTTCATTCGTTCATGAAAAAACAATTATTTCGTTACGAAAATGACTTTTATAAGAGATATAACTCCAAGTTTTTTAATCGATTTGTACATATGGGGTCACCGGTGACCCTAAAATAAACCTTCAGACGCCAGTTCCGAACCCTGAAACAAACAGTAATTATCTATATTATTAAATAGAGAAATCCATTACAGCTGCATCAGTTACCATTTTCCCTGTCAAGTCAAGTGCACAAAGTGCAGAAACGAAAAAACTGGGGTTACACTCGACTCCAGGGTGTACGATAAGGTCATCGTTTTCGGAACCATAATTTCAGAAAACAAATAATTAAATTTATTTAAAGTTATCTGCAACAAATAAATCTCGATAAAAACAAACCCTCTGAATGAATTCGATGGGTCTATAGATTCTTCTATTTTGTAGGATTAGAAGAATTTTATTTTGTAGCATGTCCCATAGCCTCGAATATTTCTCAATGCAAAGCCTTCTTCAGGTCACATCAAAAAAATTGACGTATTTAGGATAATAAAAAAAAACCTATAAACCCCAATAATATTTGCATCGTAAAAGGGACGTGAGCAGAAAAAATCGATCTGTGGTTACATACGAGAGGTGCTGACAACTTTTACAAGGGTCGAGACTCCCTCGATCGGAGTAAGGGATGGAAGCTAGCATGTCAGCGACCAGAATCTTCAGAACACGTACACTCTATAGGTATTACACGTACGAATCTATACACGTGAACGTAGTTGTACATATTTCTGTACAAGTAAAACAAATACATATTTTACGAGTAGAGTGATCGGAGACAAGGCGTAACAACTAAAATGTAGCGAATGAAAATCCATTTTACAAGCGCCCTTTTATTTATCAACAGCCAGCATAAAACCGTACGAAAACGTAGCATGAAAGTGAAGATGCAGCAGCCTGTATGACACATGCAAGTTGCTCAAGTGAATTGTGTGTTACCCTGTGTACATGGATATGAGTACCTTTTGTGGAGTGATATAATTCCAAGACCTTCCTCTCTCTCTCTCTCTCTCCTAACCACCAACTTTCTGCTCTTTACCACAGCCCCTGCGCGTATTGTACCCCTATATCCACTTTTCTTATTTTCCTTCTTATTTCTTTTTCTATATACATAAATCAGCTCGCTCGGTAGCAGCGTAAACTTTATTTGAAAGTAGCAACCTAGGTTTAAGTATATTCGTATATATATAACCGGCCGGAACGATTTAAAGCCCTCCCGGACGAAAATAATCTACGTTGCGAAGAGACGTTACATGTTAAATTGTTTCTTTTCCTTTTTTTCTGTCGAAAATGAAATAGCCAAAAATTATTCACCAGATATGAATGCTTGGAAATTCGATTCGAGTATTCATTGTAAGGTGACAATGAAAGCTGAGAAAATACATCGACTCAGTACAGGTTCGACTTTCTAGTGAATAACCCACTGACATCTTATTGAATATATTTTTTTCCTTGAAAATATCGTATATTTTATTTGGTGGGTGTAACGATTCTTACGACTCAAAACAGATTTCTATAATTCTGCTACCATGCAAAGTGACAGTTCCTTCGAAATTGATAGCCCAAGAGATTGGAGAGCTCGCTTCATTTTCAAATTTCGCAAAGATAGTTATTTATCTTCAAATATTATTTGATGACTTTGCAAGATTGGGTTTTAACTTCGATTCGTGACTCAATACTCTCGACAGAGTTTTCTGGATTCACGACTTTTGTACATTGCATGCGCACAAAACATTCTTTTATTTATGACGTACTTAGGGGGAAAAAAAATATTCAAGTTTCCAATGTACGCATGGACACGTTCAAGTTTTTGCAAATAATTTTTACTTTGAAAATTCTTTAGCAGATATTTGTGAACATATACATAATTTATTCAGATCATTCCTTCATCGTCTTCTTTGTGAACAAGTTTTACGCAAAAATACTTTCGACCCCTCGAACGCTGATGAATTTTCAACTCTCGTTTCTCACTGCATATATACATCAAGCATCATTTTCGTCTGCGGAATAAAAAGTTTTCTGAATACGTCACGAGCAATAAACCCCTCGGGAATCGTGACGATTCATCTCTTAACTCGAAGGGATATGCAGATGCTTGAGTTGCAAATGTTCGTCGTAAGAAGAAAGTATCACGGGCACGAACGTATATAGTCGTTGTATACTGTCAATTTAAAAGGTTAGATATCAAATGAAATTGCTTAAAAGATTTGAAGACGATTGTCAGAAGAAAAAATGATTCAACTTATCTCACTTTTTTCCACGAATTTAAAACAAAGAAAGATAGAAACAAACCCAATCAAATTTGTGGGTGAGAACCGTAAGAATCTTCGAGTAGAATAAATAGAGGTCTCCGAAGCCTTTAACGACGAATTGGGACCAAAGGAAGTTCCTTAATGTCGCACCTATAGCCTGAACGATTTATCACGTGTATCACGCGCATCCCAAGAAAAGGTCGATCCAACTGTATAGAAAAGGTAAACGAGAATTTCGACTCTGATGGACCTTACCAGGATCGTCACGTACAAGCCCCTACGTGATCAGCCCACACGTTCGAAAATGCTGCATTTCGAAGAGAAAGAACATTTCAAGACGAATTATTCACCGAATTTGATTTTCTTTCCAAATTCACTTTTTTTTCTCACTCCTGATTTCTCTTTCTTACAACCCTATGGTTATTTCTTACACTGTGTTTTGATTAAGAAAGAAAAAAATGATATCATATCGGACTAGAAAAAATAATAATTTATCTGTTGTTCGTAGTTTCGGGTCGGATTACAAAACCAATCAATTTTTTATGAACGAATAATATTTTATGTGAATAATGAAACATTTATTTACCTATAGATATGGCAATAGCTTTGGTGACATGAATGTCAGCATTTTTATAGTCCTTTAGATGGTGAGCAAAAATCACCTTTTATACCTTTTCACCCTCATCTTTCTCCTTCTCACTTTCTCCGTCAAAGAGTAACAAAATTCAGTGTCAAAGAACATGAGGATAACCCCAGGCATTTCATTTACTTCTGCTATGGCGAGAATCTAAAAAATATATACGTGTCTCACACAAGAGCAAAGTGTCGCAGGTCGTTATCAAGGACCAACATAAAAGAAATAAAAGAAACCGAATGCTACAAAACTCTCGTATATAAATTTTCATATATATATTTTTTTTATTATCGCGAGAAATCGATAACGAAAAATGGCCTGCTTTGGGGACATTGTTAAAGCTTTATTTGTAACAGACAACTGCAGGCAGGTCACGGGCTTCATTTTTATCATAAACAACGACAAGCGACATCATTATAATGCATATCTTTTGAACAAACGATGTGAGATTTTGTTGCTCTTTCAAAAGAAAATATATTCTTTGTACATAAAAGTTTCTTTATGAAGTAACTTTCCTACACGTCGTTAGATATACAGTGGAGGATAATGTGATCTAATTACTTGAATTAGACGTTTCATCTGTACGCACAACCGGCCAATAGTTCCGTTAATTTCGAGGGAAAACAGACCTTATGAAGAAAAAAAAAGAAGAAAGGGAAAGGTGCGGAAGAGCACCACGTTGATGGACCGTTTCCCCAACTCTCAGGCACCCCATCGATCACGACGTCTTTTCGTTGTCTCTTTCTCAACTATTCTCGGTCTCCTTTTACCCCAGCCACTCATTTACGAGCTATGTACGTAGAAATACAGAAAGGGGATAAGAAAAGAGAGGAGAGAGAGAGAGAGAAAGCACACGGCTATTTTCGCATCCCCTGGAAACTCGTCGTTATATTCCTCACGTAGTCCTCTCCACCCCCAAAACGTCTTTCTCGTTCTTGGCTCATTCTCACTTTTATCGCTTGGAAAAGCTTGAACTAATTGCCCCGAGACGAGTGAGCACGGCTCTTCGTCTTCCGTCGTCTCGCGAAACGCGCCTCCGATTTCGTTACAAAATTCTCATGCCCTATCAGCTGGCAATAACGTGCGAAAGCGCGGAAACATAATGAGCTACTTTCAACATATATAAATATATTTATTTGGCTAATGCTACTGAGAATTTACATTTCTCTCGATTCCAAAGCATCGCATGTAATTATATGATGGAGAATATGTTCTCAAAAAATCCAAATATTGAAAACAAAATCAGTTAATAGGAGGTGCAAGCGTTTTTTTGATTTTTTTTGTTCCATATTTTTTATTATTTTTTATGAGTGAATCACAATCGAATGTTCATAACTTTTGAAATCTTCCATTTATTCACTTTCCTTTCTTCACTTGCTCCAAAATCTGCGAAGCATGAACACTTGTTTTGTAGCTGGGCGCGTTACGTGTACCCTTTACCCTTTGCCGCTTAAGCTTTGACCCAATCTTTACATATATCGATAAGTCGTGTGAATAGAATCGAGACTACGAGAATGTATTTTCTGGCTGACCAGTGAAAGTATACGATTGACGGTATAATAAAGGAGGATAACGGGAAAGTGGTACGAAAAGTCGAGACATGCGATACACGGACCTGACGATTTTGCAAAGACCGAAAGCACACAAGATTTTCGTGTGGGAGAATAGAAAACACGTTTACATATGTCTATATGCGGAGAGAGAGGAGGAAAGAAAGTCCGAAGATGTCGAACATTCAGAGAATCGCTGGGAAGCTACGTAATCCCGGATAAGAAACGCATTAGTCGAAGAAGAGAGTCTGTGGACCTTTTCCTATATCCCTTCACTCTCGCATACGCTTCTTTATTCCTTTCCTTAGCCACTTTTTTCTTGCCACTCCATAACCAACGTGTTACGATCCCCAATTTTGTTCTACAAATCAATCAATTCCCGTCAAAATCCTCCTTCGGTTCCCTACCCAAATGAGTATCTACAAACTATTCAATATTAAAAGAAAAAGTCTTTTTAGACAGCACATATCGAGGGATTAGTAGTAATGAGAGTAAAATAAATGTTGAAAAAACAGACTTAGCTTTTCTAGTAAACAAAGGTTTTCTTTTCAATTTCTTGACAGGGATCGAACGTTTTGAATAATTTCATAAACCCAAATTGTTGGATTTGCACTTGAACCAAGCTGCACATATATTTCAGTTTCTGGACCGTATTTTCCACAGTCTACAGTCATTCCCACGCTTCAAAATCGACTTTTGCAAAAATATCAGAAGTTAAACACGAGGTTTCATGAGAGAAGAAAATTATTTTTAACACCCGATTACATAATATTTCATTATTTCATAAATCAAATGAACAAAAATACACCAGTGAGACATTTCCCTCCACAGAAAGAATTAAAAAAAAAAAAAAAATGGTAACAATCAGACTCGTCAGAGACTCAACATCAAGATTTCAGATGAAATTTCGATTGAATATAAAGCTGAAAACTGTCAAACAATTTTCGTAATTACTGTCTACTCGATTTTAACAGTTTGCACCCACATGTATGAGCTTATAAGAGTTTCTTTTCGTTTTTCTTCTTCTCCCCGCTTCGTGTATTCTTTTTTATCTCCCCGACAACATTACCCCGACATTGAATAGGTTGAAAACACTTATTTTTCCTATTTTGGTACTTCTTTCTCATTAACGAAAATTCGTGATGTTATTCTCGAGGAAGCTTACTTGGCAGAGGGAAAGGGAATGTGGGAAGGGGTGAGAGGCTCCGAGTTAATCGTTAGTCTCAATAAACGACAGTGTCCGTTAGACAAAGGAGTAAGCAACAGAATTGGGTGAATGTTGTTAGTCTACAGACATATCCACAAACATTTCTAAATATATATGTAGACAGATAAGAAGATAAAAGGAACAAGGGTTATAGTCTGGCAGGGAAATAACTGAAGACTGAATGGTGATAAAATCCTCGTCTCTCTAGGCGGAAAAGTTTCACGACTTCGCACAGCCGCCTCTTTGGATGAATATATGCATGTACTATATACGCACCCTCGAAAATCCTTCTTCGATATAGACACTATGAGAGAGCGATCGCAAAGTGCTTGCATTAAAAGGCTTTGCACTTAGGAGAAATTAAATTCGCGAATTACGAGGATGAGTCGTAAAAAGAATTAATGTGTAATATATTTGACCTATCTTGAGATAAATGAGACTTTTAAACGTCGAATTATATATATATGATAAGATTTATATGTCCAATGAAATATTATTTGAAATTTCATCACACATCTCGTACGTCAAGTTTTGTTCTATTACAACTGTAACATCTTCTTTCATTTGAAAAAAAAAAGAAAAACAAAACAAAACAAAAAATAATTTCCACAGCAAGTGCTATTTTACTGAACATTGAATGGGTTCGATTCATTAGGAATATTTCGTTAAGTCCAAAACTGAGTTTAATGATCAGTTTTGTTTTATTTATGAATGTTCCAGCTGGTTTTTATGAGTCCATCCCATCATCCTAACCTCTCTCCTCGAGTTCAATATTCCTGAAGCATCAATGTATCGCATTTGCACGGGGGCCAAGGAAAACTGATGTGGAAAATACGGTTGATACAGGCAAGTATACTTTTAGTGTTTCAATTTGTTACCACTATCAGAAACTATAAAGAAAAAAAACTGACTTCCGTTTGGCAATCGCGATGCAGGCGTAAGCGCATGGCTAAGTAAATGTTTACCCAACCGAGTACTGACCTTGCCCTAAGCTGCTTAACTTGAGAGATCGCTAGGGCCACACATCGACCGTGTACGTGTCGCTGTTTTAGTTTTGACATTAAGATTGGTCATTTCTTTTCCACACATTTTATCAACGAGAGTATCAAATTATTTAAAAAAACAATCATAATCTTTATGATCATGACGTTAATGGTTAATTTCACCATCCTATTTATTTGAGTATGAATTGAACTCGCTTTTTTCATGCCAGACCGGAAGTAAAATTTCGAAGGAATTCAGAAGCGCACGATGGTTCTGTATTTAACCAGACGTCCTCTGTGTTCACCACAGCTGATGCTTAAGTCTCGCTGTTGTTCTTGCTCACGAGTATTATATTTCGACCGGTTCTGCTGAATGTCTTTGGAATGGGCGATGAAATAGTAATTTGCATCGAAGCTCAGGAATCCTTGTAAGCCAAAGACTGTATACGTCTGGAACTCGGCTTGGCAATACTTTCGTATACATATATACATTTCAAATACGTAAATGTACATTGTTCTATATAGTAAAGATGCCAGATATTGTATCGTGCCGGTTGGTGACGCTGCTAATGAAAACTTTGATGATTGCGGCATGAAGTTTTGACAAGATTAGCATTTCTCGACTCATATCTTTTATGAAACTAGCAAATTCAAGTTAGTTTCTATTATCCTGACAGTATGAAACAAAAAGGAACTATAAATTATTGGATGACGTTAACCAATCATCCTTAGAATATGTTTACAATGATTGACGGTGTATATAAAAAAAAAAAAAAATTGAAGCCACATCTGAAGATTGATAAAACATCGAATAACCATTAAATATTAGAATTTTTTCAAAACGTCTTTTTGTGATAACATCAATTTCAATGAATATTTTGAAAAATTGAATGCGATACTTTTATAATATACTTTACGTTATTTATTAAACGATCCATGTGCGTTCGGGAATTTCATTTCCTTTGAAAAACATTGAAATTAGATCGAACCCCATCATTTATTCATAATAGGAATGAGGTATTCAATAAATACAAATGTACAATATTTCAAAATACACATAACGTGGGACGTAAAATTTTCTCGAATCCGCGTTCCGGAACGCGGAGAAGTAATTTTTAATCGAAAAAATTTGATTACACAAATAAATCTATTTGAAGTACTTACGGTGAAAAAAACTACATGGCAATAGTTTTTTTTAAAGCTCTGAGTAAAATGGAAGGCTAAAACGGATGTTCCATCAGCGCATTATTCGAGCTGCTAGTCTCAATCGAATTATTTTACATCGAGTAATTCGTAACAAAATTTCTTTTTTACGCACCAATTCTATCGTGTACATCATTTTCTTGTTTTTTTTTTTTTTTTCCTCTAAAGCAACAACTTTTCAATGCAAGCTATGGAGCCTAATAAAAAAATTTCATTGAAAGACGAATTTATACCAGCATAAATATCCAGATTCCAATGTTCACATGTTAATTGTTTTACTTGCACGGAAATTCCAAGATTCACCTACTTTTCGACAAAAAAAATACGAGCCTTCTTCTAATAAATCAAATAATCTATTATTAACATTTACAATACACAGCTGTGAATCGTCGTCGTAAATGCTCCATTCTCTGTCTCGCTCTCGCCCTCATTCACTCACTTTTCACAGCATACTTACAAATTCATATATATCATGATTTTTCGAAGCACCTTCGAACATCAAAGGGTCGTAGAAAATCAGAGTTCATATTCTCACGATGCAAAAGTGAAGGATATGCCTGAACGCTCTCGTAAGGATTTAGTGCATGGTTCCTCGACATAAAAGGAGACGTTCTGTTAAAGAAAAAGAAAAAAGCACTAGTAATATAGTAGGAAAAACGATAAGCTACCGGGAGCATATCCATATTTTCATAACTTTAGTTGAAACTCGTGAATGCGGATGATGGATTTGGTGTGTGGCCGCAATACGAGTAGAGCATTAAAAGTACATATTCCTAAATATCTCGCTGTATTAATATAAGCTCATGGATCTCGGCAAATGTTGATTCATATATAAATATAGCATGTACGTGTTGTACGTACAGAAATTCAAAAATTTGTGTGTGTTTCGGACTTCGCAGCAAATAGATGAAGAGACGTCGTCCAAGAGGAGGCCCGCGAAAACTTTTCAGATATTTCAACCGGCCTCTCAAATCATAAACATACTCATAAACCTACCAACATATCTCGATTTTTTTGTATATACTCACTTATTTATATTTTCATATGTACTACATATACGCGTGTGCGAATATATATATAAACTTGGCATCGTAAGCATCGTAAGAGCCACATCAAACGGTTTCCCTGCCCCGTGGGCATTATCCCCAGTATTAACCCCGTCTCAACCCAAGTCTGATCCAGCTAGCTCTCCGCTCGTGCGATGTTCTTCTCTGGTTCTGGTAGTGTCAGCCCCGGGGGTACACAGGCTGTGAAGTTTCCAAAAGCTAGGTCCGGAAAATTTCGTACTTGTCTCCTTTCGAAGGACACACAATCGACTTGAACTTGGAACTCTTGTATCAAACGCTCCAAAGCTTTGCAAACTTTCCATGTACGTGTTTAGTATATGTATAGAAATAAATGTCTCGTATCGCATCTTGCGCCGTGTGGTTGTCGCGGTTTAGACGATCGCCCAAGTAGTAACGGCCGGTGCTATTCAGACTCTTATCGAAGGTTAGCTCACTTGTAACTGTTCAGCTTACTCCGTTCTTGGTGTTTGACTTCAAGTTTACTTCGATGAAAAAGAAAGAGCAAGAAATACACATACGAAACAAACGATTGAAGAGAGTTTAAAAATGTCTTCGATATAAAATATTTCGACCTATAATAGATTTCTTCGATAAAATCCAACAATAATAATAAAAAAAAAAAAAAAAAAAAAAATGGGTATATTAATGTTTGATTGTTGTGACTTTCTGTAAACTTTGCTCCCATGGTAGAGACTCTTCTTGCAAAATAATCAACAGATTTCAATTTCTCCTTAAAATTAGAATTCATGCAAAAGCATAGCGACGGGACATATATAAATATTTCTTCACTTGTATCAAATATTTTAGAGAACCAAAAAAAAAGCAGACTGAAATAGGAACCTTTCATATTAGGATACGTGCGTTTTTCTTATTGTTGGAATTAAATGTGTGCTGCTATGGGAATGTGGAAAAGTGTTTTTAGCCCAAGGAAACGATTGGGGTGGTTTTTCTGTTGGAGTTTTTGAGGAAAGTCAGTTGAACCGTTATAGTGTTGAATAGTAGTCAATACAATACCTTTAGATCTATACCATTTGTCTGTCTCTTCCCGACGCCCCAAGCTCCGCTGTACGATCCAGTGACCATGTAACAAAAGATAAGTCACGATGATCGATGGTCATCTCGAAGTATCTGCGTCAAGGCTCTTATATGCCCTGACTATATCGTATATAGATAAAATAGGATAAAGGGATACCGCACATACCTTGAGAAGGTTACATACTCTGTTATAACCTTCTCTCCGGTCAAAGAATTTTTTTCTCTTTCTGATTTTCCATTCATCCACCCCGTCCACAGTGTGTCCGGAGCCCAGAAACTTTGTCACATAATACGAGGTACCAGCTGATAAAAGAAGAACGAAGCTTTTCTACAATGATCCATTACTTTTTATCGACTTTTTCCAACACAATGTCGAACTTTTTTTCTTTTTTTTTTTTTTTTTTTCGAATCGCTGCAGGACATTACTGTTGCAAAATGACGGTTTGAATTGAAAATTTTATCTTCACAAATTTTTATCCTTTTATCAACGACCATAATTGATATGATGGATCAAGTACACTTAACTAAATTCAGTATAAATGATGCAGGAGACATTATCAAGTTTATCATATCTTCTGCTCTGTCTTCATATTAGAATACCACTTCAGTTAGCCATATAGTTTGACCTTAAAAATATGTGTTTTTACAATTAATCCTTGCATGCAAGTATATGCCATAATTTTTCCGGATGGTCAGTGTCGTTAAATTATATGATTGGCTTTTTTGCATGTACAAACTACTGAAAAAGATACTCCGCGGATGGTTTCTGTAGCCTACAATGGCTTCGTGAACGTAATATACGTTGCGCAAGGAGATTACGAGTGATTCAATGGGCGGTTCGGGCTTTGGCGAATAGGTAGAAGATGTATGTAGATGAGGTGCTTATATAACTGTATAGAACAAACAGTTTATACGGATAGACTTGAGCTTCGCAGTTGGCTCGAGAGCATCTCGTTTCGTGGACCAACACGAGATATCCTCTCTCGTTGCAACATTCGCACGAGCAACTATCCGACAACTATCCTCATGGTCTATGCTCCGGCCATATGATGTTTTGCATGTGGGTTAACGGGAATCTCCGTAAGCTATACGCTAACTGCATTCTCGAGGTACCTTATTATCAGCAATAACCCTCCGAAAGCTTCGTCGCGTATACATATAATGTGTTATCGACCGAATTGCCGATTGTCTAGAGCAGCATTTCCTACAAACACTTTAATGGTTTGGCATTTCAAATGCCTTCCCACACAAGTTAACCCATGCGACAAAAGATAACTATCACGTGAATTGTGATAAAAGCTTCTAGATTTACATTCCTCATACCTCACCCTTGTAAAATTCAACCAATGAATAATTATTTTGATATCTCAACAAATGTTCGGTAAGATATATTATCCTTTCCACATTATTTCAATTTATCATCAAAATGTTGGACTAATTCTCCACAAGTTGTCAAAATTGTTTCGCGTAATGTGATCAGAAATACGATGTTCTCATTTATCCACTAATCTATCGTTGTCTGAACTGTCGTTATTGTTTCAAAAATGTTTACTTGATCTAGTTTAGGACTCGATATTTGAGGAATTGCAGAGAATTGTATTTGAATTTTCAATCTGAAAATTTGATTTCTAATTCTTTTAAATTCATTTTTTACCCTCTTGCCAAACCGATTCTATGGAAATCACAAGTGAAAGAAGATAAAGAAGGAATCATAACGGATAAGTGATATTTTCCCATTTTCAAGAACATTAAAAGATGAAACATATTTTTTAAAAACTGCTCGTAAAAATTCTTTACAACAATGATAAGGAGTTTTCTTGACGACGATAAAAAGTTTTTGCGTTGAAAGTTGAGCGAACGTATATATACAGTGGTCAAGCGTCTAGTTTCACGTCGGTCGCGTTGACGTAAACCTCCTTTGAATAAATCTGAACTTTAACTGCAGAGCATACAATCAGAGCTTTTATACGTCGTTTACCGTCGACGTTACGGACGAGCGAATATCCTTTTATTCCGGATGACCCAGCGCAAAGGAGAGCAAGAAAGGAGAACGTACCAGTACTATGAAAAGACGAGAAAGACGATAGTGGACCAAAACCTACCGACCAGAATTTTTCGTATATACGTAACATCCATATATATAGGCCATTCTATGCCAAGTCGAGCGATTTTTTAATATGGAGAGATTTTGGCACAAGTCTAGAACGTATTCTCTCTTTTATATGCATGAGACATAAGGAGCCCAGAACAACCTCGGTTTCCGTTTAAAGAAAATAAATTTTTTATTCCATCTTAAAACCTCGTCGTTTATATATCTTTTACCTCAATTATCAATGAATGACATTAATCTCTGTATTTTCTTCATATGCACAAACTGTAAAGTCAAAACTGAATATTGATTTTTCAAAAAAACTATAATGAGCTTACACAAATTTTTCATTAATTTTTTCATCGTAATAGTTGTCGAAAACGAATTGAAACGATAGCCACTCACGGTTTTATCAACCCTCACTATCCAAACACATGTTTGCTTATAATTGTACTGTTGCATATTATGTTCGTACGATTTGAGATTCTCATGATGGTTATTTTTTTATTATTGTGATTGTTATTTTATTGTGATTGTCCAGATTTTGAAACAAAACCTTACAAATCACATCTTTAATCATATAACTATTATTAATAGAATATATGATGTTATATTCATTTCAAGTATTTTATGGATTTCTCATCAAATACCGTGGATAAAAATGAATGAAAAGTGAATGTGAACACTCGTGTAGTCAAAAAGTAACCCATTAGTAATATTCTCATGTTGAAATATCGATATGCCAAAATTTGATTTGATATTAATATAACTAATACATTGAACGAAAGTTTATGCTATTATAGCATATAGACAAATACACAAAATATATTTTAAGTTTTCATCCCTCTCCAGATGGTCAAATGCTGGACAAAGACTGCAGACAAACGATAAAATACTTGATTTCTTGGACGAAAGTCGTTCACTTGACACAAGATTCCCTTTGTATCTGTATACAGTAATACAACAATATGTACATCTCAATTTATATTCAGAAAATACTCGTTCCGCATCGGCTCTCTCATGTTATTTTCCAAGGGAACGAATTCGAATAGAAAACATTTGCTCAGGGTGAAGAGACAGAGGGATGTGGCCTAGAGCACTCAACAGGGTAAAATATAGAACGCGGAGTAGACTATCGAGGGTGAGCCTAAGTTACACATACATGTACGTTATTTTTTTATGACGGATGTCACAACATTGTGACGTTCTGGTAAAATCTTCACATATCTGATGGATGCAGAAGACTAGGGTCAGCGGAAATGAGAGTCATTTGAAAAATGGCAAATAACTAGAGGACTATTAGCGCTAACTAGGCTTTTGTGTCTTTCACATGAGCGCGTCGACAAAGTTTTTTACCAACGGTGTTTCTATATTTTTAAAGCGAAAGTGAGTTCCACGAAAGTCATCAACGTCGTAAATATTATTTATTTGTGCAACATAATGTTATTTTTTTTTTTTTTAATACCAAATCAAGCACATCTTTTACCCCTATCAAGATGATTGAATTTCCAAAATAAAAACCATCGTTTAAAAAAATAAAGCTCAGGTGTGTAATGAAAACTGTAAATCTAACAAGTTCTCTCATTCATTCGTTTCAAGTGTTCAATGTCATTGTGGTGATTATATTCACGATTCATTTTATCATTCATGACACTCTTTGATATCGTTAAATTGTTTCTATAATATTAATTTTATTTCTTTAAATGGTACGATTTGAATAAATTGCCTGTTATAATTTACCTGAGCCTGAGGCAAGTTGAAAAATTTTTTCAAAGAAAAAGTAGTTTCTATTTTTGTTTTTATAAACTTTAGATTAAAATAAGTAATACTCATTGTTCATCAGACACATAACCTGCAGCAAGTCACAGTTTCAAATCCAACTTCGATTTAATTTTTGTCTCAAAATTTTGAAACAAAAGTATAAGGAATAATAATTAAAGTATTTTATTTCCAAATTCAAGTAGAAACGTCCGGTCACAAAGCTTCGTACAATTTCCTGGCACGCATTACTTTTTCTTTTTGTCTGTTACTATTACGCCGATCTCAAAGCTTATCCCCGTCGTTCCCTTTGTTTTTTTTTTCGCCAGAGCTTATGTGCAGTATTGCACACATCTTGGCCAACAGCCTTCTACAATATATAGACCATACAGCCGGTAGTTCGCAACACTCGACTCTCGTTTCTCTTCCGCAGACTCAGTGAGCGAAAAATATATGAGAAAGACGTCCGGACCATACAAAACTTTTATTCCATCCATTAAAACATCTTTCTCAGATAATATGAACTTTCTTGGTCTTTTACTTTCCGTCGCTATCCAGAACAAAATGGAAATTGAGTGCCAAGATATGTTCCAAATAAACTTATCGTAATTTAAAACTTTTTTAACAGCGAAAATACCGTATTTTAAATTAATTAAATTAATTATCAATGAAACGTTTAAATTCGAGACAATTTTGTATTTGAAAAATGAATCACTCGTTCTTTCACTATTTAAATACTAGAGCAGATACTTAAGGTCATCATTTTATGAACTTGTATGAGAACTGTTAGTAGTTAACGATTTATCGAAAAACTCATATCCGATGGAAATGTTTCCTTTGGTCAAGTTTTGGTATGACAAGAACGTTCACTGTCGGATAGTGTATATGAATAAAATAATCTATAGAAGGTTATTCGATACGATGCTATTCGCAATCGGCCAGCATTACGTATTCCCTTTCTGCTTTGTTAAATCTCTCGGAAAACATCGCCCGTTGAGATGCGCGAAAAACCTATCTGCATATATATGTATACATTTCAATTCGTTTTCGAAACAGAATAATGTATCCTATGAGTATTCCCAAGGAAACTTATTACCTGTCGGGATCTTCCGTGTGGTTGCGTATTTGCAAGCGTTCTCGTTATTTTACGTTGGGTTACGTTTATATAATCGTGCATAAAGTACACATGACTCGATGTATTACACTGTACATAACTATTCTATGGTTAATACTTTTGGATATTACCGGCAGCGATAGGTGCGCGCTCGATGTATGACTCCAGCGATCACAAAGTTAAACAACCTCGAGAAAGGTCAGTACTTAGTTGGGTGACCGCTTATAACATGCATCGGGTCGCGTATCAATCGCTCCGCGGGAGGCAGTTTTTCTGAGTTTCTCATGGTGCAAACCTACTGAAATAAAGTTAAAATGGAAAAAAGGTTTTCCATTGTTTCCCTTGGCCCTCGTGCAAATGCGATATAGTGGTGCATTAGAAAAAAGTGGCTGTAAGCAACACTCTGGAGGCACTCACAAGAATAGGACTAAAAACAGGAACAGTGAAGTGGGGTTAAAAGTGATGGGATGGGCTCGTAAAAACTTGCAAGGGTAAACGCATGAATAATTAAATATCAAAATACTTCTGGATGTTTTTTATTTACAAATCTGCTATTATACAAAATTTTAATACAGGAATGCTCATAAATCGAAAATATTTGAAAAAATACATTCCCAAAGTACAATCTCGGAAGAATTATTGCTTCATGAAATCTCAAAGAAAATAAATTTTTTATTATACAATCTTTAACTGGAATTAGACAAAAATGTGAAAAAAAAACACATAACTCGGTCGGTAAATTTCAGTTTCGAGAAATTTAGTTAAGTAAACAAAGTACAGCAATCCAAAAGGTCATGTAATGTCAAAAAGGGATAGAATTTTCAAATCTTGAGGAAATCGTGTTTTCCATGATTGTAGTTGTGTTATATTTCGTAACAGTACTTTTTTCAGTTGCATGTTTCCTCTATCCCCTAATAAAAAGTTCTAGGGTCACGATATATTTCGATTGTGATTGACGCCCTTTTATTCGTTCTGTGATTGGTCGGTCGGTCGGTTGGTTATGTACCGTGCTTCAGGTCGTTTGGCAGTCGCAGTCCCGCTGTCATTTTGACATTTGCGTGAATACGCCTGCGGTTATATGTTCCTCTCAGAACAAAACCCTTTTTCACATGTATGAGAGTAGTAGTAGTAGTAGTTAATATAGTAGTAGTTCATGAAAGTAGTATATATTTGAAATATTAATTAATTTTAAGACAAATTAGATCACGTCTATTTTTATCAACAGCGTGTAATGATATGGCCCAGAGATAAGCAGCACATTTGGATAAAAAAGAATTTGTATTTGTGTATAAAATAATATAACGAATAGTTTTTCAGTCTCCACTTTTTTTTAACTCGAAATGAAAAAGAATTTTTCGTACATTTCAGCTTGAAATGGAATATTATGTTTATGACGTCATTCACATTTCAAATTGAATTTTTTTATTATTATTTTCGAATAATAACAGATTCATCGTAGGATAATTCTGAAAATACACGGATATTACAAGGAATCGAATTATAAATCGTCAGTATGGAGCAAGAGGAAAACTATTGATAAGGTGCGAGGTGAGATCGCAGAATCCAAAATTTTGTGGTCGAGGTTGATTTTTCGAAATATCAGTGATTAGGTCGACGGTTCTTAGTTGCTGAAATCCAGATGGACTTTGTCATGGTTTTTGATGACCACGTCGACAACTGCGTGGTTTTCGTTGTCTAGGTCACCGACTTCATGGTTTTTGTTGTCAAAGACGACGTATCCACAGTTTTTGCTGTCTAGGTCGACGTCTCCCATAGTTTTCGATGTTTATATTTCTCCATGTTTTCCCATGTCTAGGTATATTTCTGCATAGTTTTTGCTGTCCAGCTTAAGAGCTCCATAATTTTCGATGTCCAGGTACGTTTTCCCGTGGTTGTCGGGGTTTAGGTATATTTCTCTACAGTTTTCGATGTCCAGGTCAACAGCTCCATACTTTTCGCGGTCCAGACATATTTCTCCGTGGTTTTCGATGTCTAGATCGACGGCTCCATAGCTTTCGATGTCTAGGTATATTTATCTATGGTTTTCGATGTCCAGTCATATTTCTCCATAGTTTTCGATGTCCAGGTATGTTTCTCCATAGTTTTCGCTATCTAGGTCGACGGCTGCATACTTTTCGATGTCTACGTCAACGGCTCAATGGTTTTCACTCTCTAGGTCGACGGCTCCATAGTTTTCGATGTTTACGTATATTTCTCCATGTTTTCCCATGTCTAGGTATATTTCTCCGTAGTTGTCGCTGTTCAGGTTGACAGCTCCATACTTTTCGATGTCCAGGCATATTTCTCCGTGGTTTTCGATGTCAAGATTGACAGCTCCATAGCTTTCGATGTTCAGGTATGTTTTTCCGTGGTTTTCGATGTCTCGATATATTTCTCTATAGTTTTCGCTGTCCAGATTGACAGCTCCATACTTTTCGATGTCCAGGTATGTTTCTCAGTAGTTTTCGATGTGTAGATCGACGGCTCCATAGCTTTCGATGTCCAGGTATGTTTTTCCGTGGTTTTCGATGTCTTGATATATTTCTCTATAGTTTTCGCTGTCCAGGTTGACAGCTCCATACATTTCGATGTCCAGACATATTTCTCCGTGGTTTTCGATGTCTAGATCGACGGCTCCATAGCTTTCGATGTCCAGCTATGTTTTTCCGTGGTTTTCGATGTCTCGATATATTTCTCTATAGTTTTCGCTTTCCAGGTTGACAGCTGCATACTTTTCGATGTCCAGGTATGTTTCTCAGTTGTTTTCGATGTCTAGATCGACGGCTCCATAGCTTTCGATGTCTAGGTATATTTCTCTATGGTTTTTGATATCCAGGTATATTTCTCCATAGTTTTCACTACCTACGTCGACGGCTCCATAGTTTTCGATGTCCAGACATATTTCTCCATGGTTTTCGATGTCTAGATCGACGGCTCCATAGCTTTCGATGTCCAGGTATGTTTCTCCGTGGTTTTCGATGTCTAGATCGACGGCTCCATAGCTTTCGATGTCCAGCTATGTTTTTCCGTGGTTTTCGATGTCTCGATATATTTCTCTATAGTTTTCGCTGTCCAGGTTGACAGCTGCATACTTTTCGATGTCCAGGTATGTTTCTCAGTTGTTTTCGATGTCTAGAATGGAGATGTCTAGGTATATTTCTCTATGGTTTTTGATGTCCGGGTATATTTCTCCATAGTTTTCACTACCTAGGTCGACGGCTCCATAGTCTTCGATGTCCAGACATATTTCTCCGTGGTTTTCGATGTCTAGATCGACGGCTCCATAGCTTTCGATGTCCAGGTATGTTTCTCCGTGGTTTTCGATGTCTCGGTATATTTCTCTACAGTTTTCGCTGTCCAGGCTGACAGCTCCATACTTTTCGATGTTCAGGCATATATCTCCGTGGTTTTCGATGTCAAGATCGACGGTTCCATAGCTTTCGATGTCCAGGTATCATTCTCCGTGGTTTTCGATGTCTAGATCGACGGCTCCATAGCTTTCGATGTCCTGGTATGTTCTCCGTGGTTTTCGATGTCTTGGTATATTTTTCTACAGTTTTCGCTGTCCAGGTTGACAGCTCCATACTTTTCGATGCCCAGGTATGTTTCTCCGTGGTTTTCGATGTCTATATCGACGGCTCCATAGCTTTCGATGTCTAGGTATATTTCTCTATGGTTTTTGATGTCCGGGTATATTTTTCCATAGTTTTCACTACCTAGGTCGACGGCTCCATAGTTTTCGATGTCCAGACATATTTCTCTGTAGTTTTCGATGTCTAGATCGACGGCTCCAGAGCTTTCGATATCTAGCTATATTTCTCTATGATTTTCGATGTCCAGGAATATTTCTCGGTGGTTTTTGATGTCTTGATCGACGGCTCCATAGCTTTCGATGTCTAGGAATATTTCCCTATGGTTTTCGATGTCCAGGTATATTTCTCCTTAGTCTTCGCTATCTATCGGTCGACGGCTCTATGGTTTTTGATGTCTAGGTCAACGGCTCAGTGGTTTCCGATGTCTGGGTATCGACATCATAGTTTTCGACATCCAGATCGACGACTCTATGGTTTTTAATGACACGGAAGATGTCGAAGTCACGGAAGACCATGAACAAATATCAACGGACGCCGATAACTGTGAAGATGTCGACCTAGACATCTCATACAATAAAACACCCACCTGGACATCGGAAACCTATGACAGTGACGCGTTGATCTCGACCCCATAATAACTATGACGGCGCCGATCTAGACACCGAAAACCATGAAGCTGTCGATCGAGACACCAAAGACCATGGAGACGATCGACCATGATAACATCAACATACAGAAAGAGAATCTTGAGAAATCGGTCAAGCCACGAGATATTCGACCCCGTGCGAATTTGCTTCCATGGATTCACACCTTAGAGATCGCCTTCCTCTTGCTCCTACCTAGCAAACTTTAATCTATTCTTTGCTTAGGGAACTCGAACTTATTCATATGAAAATACTTTAATCTTCAAAATAATTGTGCTGTTCCCCAATGTACTTCGAGAAAATTCAAGAACGAGAAACACTTTGAGTTTTAATTTGATTTCAACATAAAGTTAAATCAGAAAATAAATATTTGAATCAGGTGCGTAAAAATATATTTCGCCCTCAAAGCATCATAGATTTGTGAATTAAATAAATTTCATGATCCAAAAAAAGATTTCACAAAGTGAGGAGTGTTGCATCGGCATTGGTAGTTTATCTAGACTCTACTGCACAGCCTGAATATGCACGGATCGGATAAAGGGTCATCTTACCCTACACATTGAGTGGCTCGCCGCAAAATATGATGCAACACTACCAGGATGCCATGGGAATCGTACGAAAATTCGGAAAACCGGATCCCTTTTTTATGATGATTTGTAATCCAACCTGGCGCGATATTTATTCGACGATACTACCGAAAAACTGTAGACTAGCGTAGACAGTACCGAGGATTGTGGTGATAATAACGCGATCAAGGAAAAAATTTTGCCCGAATATTTGAATACACTTTCACCTTCAAGTTTACCGCCTCGCGAACTCCATTTCAGGAAGTATGGCATTTTCATGCTTATTAGAAACTTGATCATCAATGAAGGTTTATGCAACGGTACGAGATGACTAATTTTGAAATTAGGTAATACGGGTTTACGATGAGAGATTTTGTCTGGTGACAAAGAGGGCTACATCGTTTTCTTGCATCGCATTACTCTTTCCTGTGAAAATGACTGTTCCTTCTCTTCCCAGCGACGTCAATTTCTTGTAAAGGTAGCTTTTGCTATAACTATCAACAAATCACAGGGACAAACTTTTGACAAAATCAGTATCGATCTTCGTAAGGGAGTATTTAATCATGGCCAACTATACGTAGCCTTTTCGCGAGTGCGTTCTTGGGAAGCACTCAAAGTTTATTTTGGAACCCAACGAAATGGAAATATTGTTAAAAACTATGTATGCAAGGAATTTTATCGTTGATAAAAAACGCCAGATTGTTATCCACATTTTGGATCATTTTGGACATCAGTTTTGAATTCATGTATATATATTATTGTGAAAAGAAATAACCACATTCAAAATGAAAGATATTTATAATGCTCATTAAACTTTTTTTCGGGTCAACTGCAACTATCGCTTCTCTTTTTATTTAAAATTTAGTGCAGAGAAAAAAATGTTAGAGCGCTGCAGCGCCACTAGGAAACCGTTCGCGCGCGGGAGCGCGCGTGATGGACCCTAGTACTGTTAAATGCTACATGTACATACATCGTAAGTGTATTCACACAAAGCCAGTTTACGGATAAGCAAAACAGTAGAGCGATTCAACGTAATGTCAGAGACTCGATCTCCTCTGTAGCGAAAATTCGCATAGGGAATTTTCTTCTCTCTCTTTCTCTGCTTCTCTCTCAGTATACAGAGTCTATCTTTCTGTACCACCCTGTACGCCGTTTTAATATGCATCTACAAACTACGTCCCGAGGGGTTTTCCTATAGCGTTTGCTCAACAAGCAAGGCCTCACTTCGCGAATTGTGAATAAGGCGATGTGTAGTTGCATGAAAATCGGTTACTCAGAAAGGCATTTCACATGAGGTTTTCATTCCATAACCCTAAGCCTTTTGCGTATGCATACGATTTTTTTTACACATGTTTTAAACGAAAAATATATCACAATCCATATATATTTCAGGCTGTATTCAGGCTGAATTTTCAGGATACTTCTGTTGAAAAATATGAAACTTTCTTGCAGGAACCATAAGCACTATTTATTTATGCAGTTTTTCTTAAAAACTTTAAATTTTTTACTTCCAACGTGGAGTTATCTTTTTTTTGTGTCGTAATTTTGCTCCTTTAGTTTAACGTTACTGTCAATCTATTTATAACATCACTCAATTTTTCATATGCAATTGACGATGGTCTCCTTAAAAAATTCCCTTTTCAATAAAAAGTCGGAAAACATAGGTTTTTAGCTAGAATATTATTAATAAT
Organism: Campoletis raptor; assembly: GCA_948107755.1. NCBI lineage: Eukaryota > Metazoa > Arthropoda > Insecta > Hymenoptera > Ichneumonidae > Campoletis > Campoletis raptor. The sequence continues at coordinate 6,120,638 of OX403622.1, read as the reverse complement.
TTTTAACAGTCATTCGTTTGGAACTCCGTGGCTTGAAGATCTTTCACGGAATCAGTCTGTAACGATAACTTTTCGAATTTATCCAGCATGTGCGAAAAAGAAAATACCATCGTTGCTGTCATCGTCGCAATTTTCTTTTCCTACCTATACACGTGCATAAAAAAAAATGAAAAATTTGCGTGACCCTTTCCGTAAATATCTTTTGGCAAAATTGTGCCTCGAAGAGAATCTGCCAAGTCAAGCAGCGGAAGCTTTCGTCCCTTAAAGTCTAATGAATAATAAGTATGGCCTCTCTGGGGTACTCGCACCCCTTCGAGATTTTATCGGCTCCTCTGTCAACATCCAACTAATATCACGTACAACGTGGTGGTTTAATTGGAACACCCCTACTCCGAACATCTGGCAATATCTCGCACCAATCTCTTCCGTTGTGCAGAGCTAGATCTGTTTTTCCACTATTTTTCGGTTTTTTCTTTTTTTTTTAAGTATTCAAATTACTTTCATGAAACAGGACGTCCAAAAAAAAATATACTGATTTTTGTATGTTCACACGAAAGATTATATACTGCTAAGCTTTCTCAAACGGTGTAATCCCCAATTGGATTATTGAAAACCAACGTTGAATCATCTTTCGTAAAATTCCTGCATAATGTTCAACTATTGCCTTTCCCTTTAACTCGAAAAATATCTCGCGCGATAATACAATTAATACAGAAATGTAATCCGTAAGATTTTTTGAGACATAGTATATTTTATTTATTTATAATTGTATTAATTTATTTATCTAACTGAATTATTTGCAAACGGCCTCACTCTCGTCTTTAGTTCCTTTTTGATCCGCGATTAAAAATCCCCTCATGGATACGCTAAAATTCCGTATATTTATAAATCAGCGACTAATTAAGAATCCTCATTGCTCCAAATATTGTTAAGTTGAAAAAAATACTTTACTTATCACAAATATTCAGATAAACGAAAGTTTGTGATATAAGAAAAGTCTTTATGGTCGAAATGTTTGAAAGGGAAACGAACGGAATGCACCTTATCCCACAAAAACAGGTGGCTTTTGTCTCCACCGTAGAAGCCTCCGAGTACGCCCGAATGGCGCGTCGTCGTGGCCTTTAATCTGATAATGCAACCTTCCAGTAGAAGACACGAAGCAAATAAGTACACAGCATCAAAAAGTCTGTGGGAACGAAAAGCGAGCGTTTTCCTGAGAGTCATTCGACCACGAACACGTTACTACTCTGTCAGCTCGTCTGACTGTGTTTCCACAAAAATGAAAGAAGTCCCCATAGTGCGGAATCCTGTAAGTTTAACTACTGGCCAGAGCTTCAAGGATCTCAAATTTGTTCAGTCTCACAAAGTATATTACATATAGAATTTGTATATAGGTGTATGGGTGGAGGTTTATTATATTATATATGAGGCATTTTAGATTAAACTGTCCTTCGGAACCTTGGCTACTTTTCCTTATCGTGCCAATATTTTTTTGTCTTTCCGTGCATTATAGATTTTTTTCAAATTTTGCTCACATTTTTTCTATTAATTCGTCCATTATATGATACTGTCGTTTTGCATGAGAATAATTCAAAACGTTAATGAGCTGTAGTAATGGACAAAATAGCCAAATCGATAAATCGCAAAAAAGTGGATCACTGCTTTCTGTATATGAAAAAAAAAAAAAAAAAATCGTGCAAATCAATGTGGTCTGGATTTCGAAATAAGAATTCCAGGAAAGAACCCCCTTGCCTGTGAATAAAGTAGAATGATGTGCACTGTATAAACGGCTATAAAAACAGTGAATATTTCATGAAACGTTGAGCTTTCTCCGAATAATGCCAGGGCTATTAAAATGTACTGAGAATCAGCTAATTCATTTTCAAAAAATTTCAAAAGAAATTTAGTGTATTTGACATCTAAGCTTTTTTTATATACCTAAGTATGTATTGAAAGTAAAAAACGAAAATAAAAAATTGAGAGTGAGTGAGATTTAATAGCCCAAAGTTTCATCAGCCTCGTGTAATTAAAAGAAAACATACACTATGAAACTGGGGTAAAAAAAGTTTGGCCAACAGTGCCATATTGTCCGTAAATGAAGAGGGCGAGCAACGAGAAAAGAAGTATAGTAACATAAGCAACGTTCACGAATACACATTTGCATGTTTGCGTGTGTACGTTCATGTACTTGCTCAGATGGAAATTACCAGGAAACTCTAGCATGGGCCGTTTCTCCGCAACTTTCACCCCGTCCGATTACTCTCTTGCCTCATCCTGACGAATATATGTGTGTGGGTGCAATGTTGTATGTATAGCCGTGAGCTTTCGACGGTGTCATTTTTCACATTGGCCGTGCAGAAAAAGTTGGATCACCCTAACTGGCTAAATAAATTGCCTGCGGAAAAGCCCCGTCACTCGGGCCCAGCAAACCTCCCGAACTTCGTTCATTTTCCTCTGAACCTGTGGCTAGGCGTGTGTATTATCCTGCTTCCTCTTTCCACCACCTCTTTCGCTCCCTCCCTCTGCTGCTCTTTTTGGAGCGTGCTGGGTATTTTCACTCTATGCCCAGTTTTTTTTAATTTTTATTTCTGACCTTTTTTTTGACGTCACGGACAAATTAATACGAGTCGCAAAGGGGTTGAAGAGAAAAGGGAAGACCGCGATATCCATTCGAACGAGAAATACGCGCCCAGATAGGAATACATAATTGAGTCTCTCTCGCTCTTTCCCCTGCTAGCTCCCCCGCTTTATTACTCGCGCATGATCAACTGTAATATATTGTTAAATTCTTCTCTTTTTACATAGACTATTTAGATGCAGACCCAAGCTAGAGTTTAACGTTAATTATCACGATGAAACGCGAATTAATGAGTACATGAATACGGGCACGAATCAGGGAAATTTTATTTCACCAACTCGATCACCAATATGATTAGTATCTTTTCTTTTTATGTATTCATTAAACAATACAGCTTGCACCGAACGTCAAGGCGTGGAATAAAAATCCATTATGCTAGAATATTTTTTATTGAGCATTTCCAAAAATACTAATTAAAATATGATTTTTTAAATTATAATTAATCTTGTTCTGACTCTTGCTAAGGAATTATCATTTTTTTTTTAATATCATAATCGATTCATTTTTTTTTGCGAATAGTGAGTCGTTTATTCAGCTCTGGCTCTTACACAGCGAAGAGAGTGTCGTTGAGTCAAATAAATGGCTTCGTGTAATGCCTCGAATGTAATATTCAATCATGCCATGAATTAAATTATCTGTTAAAACGAATCTTACGTCGATTATAAACAAAATCTAAAATAACTTAATTTAAAAACGCCTGTTTGTGTGCGTACCGGACCAGAGATTTTTACGCGAATTTGATGCTCAAGAAATACTTACAAAGAACTCTCGCACTATCGCATCTGACAGATCTCGTGATGGGTTAAAGTCTATATTTTTCCTAATGAAGAAAATACAGAAATTCTGAACTCTACGAAGTATTACCATAATATATCGACAAACTCTAGACTCACGATATTATTTTTCCTACAAGTTGAAAAAAAAAAAAAAAAAAAAACGATCAAAGAAAAATTTCGAAACGTTCAAGACCAGAAAGTCTAAAATATGTTTCGTGCTACGTGAGGACAGAGTACGGAAGAAAAAAAAGAAACTGCATTCTGTACAATCAGGCTTCAAAGATATATATGTTTATATAGATATATACGTATCCGTCGATGATAAATATATATAAACATATACAAGAGGATATGAAAATTCTATTCGATATGGTAATGTGGGGTTGGTTTGGTGAATATCGGTTCGGGTGCACTTATAGGCAGTTGATATATATACGTACGTATACACATATAGCGCTTGTTACTGAACGAAATGGCGTCGTTTTACACATAAATATGCGTTACGTACGCCCTTTTGATAGGTAAGAGTTTATGTATATATGAATGCATTCACATTTTGCTGAGGTCGGTTTTTAGACCTCCTATATATACATCCTCGTTTCTACAGTCGTGAAACGATTGTTTCTAGCAAGCCTGAGGCTTTTTCAACCAACCTCTTCGCCCCTGCGTATCCTTTTGGACATTAGCATAAACCCCTAGGTTTTCTACCAGTTTTATCGGTACGTGGTATTTTCTATACATTCCTGTATTACACATATATACATATAAAAAATAAAAAAAAACACATTGAAAAAAGTGTGTATAGCCAGTAGTCCGTGAATTCAAACGCGACAGCTGCTATTTCGCTTCCAGTGCATTAACCTTGTGTGTGTTTCTGTGTTTTTGTGTGTGAGTGTCTGTTACACGTTAGTAGTGAAGCTCTGTAGTATTTTGGAGACGCGAAAGCTGACAGCAAGTTCAGGAGAGATGGCGAGAAATTTTACGAGCTAAATATTTTGCATGATTTCACGTGTCACCGGCCACGCCGCATAATAACCACAGGTCCGAGCGCATTTTAATTACATACATTGCCACTGACAATATTTTAATAACAATACGTGCATATATATATGCGCATATGCGTATTATATTCAGCATGTTCCTACATAAATGACGTTATCGGGATATAAATATTTGTTGTAGATTTATTGATGTTAATAAGAGATTTCACTAAAAGGTATATGATGGAAGCTCCATAAAATCCCACCATGCGTACACTTTCATAATTACATGAACATTTAAGCTGTTGAGAATTCGGGCAATTGAAAAGATCAATCCTTCATTTCAGCAATTTGCATTTCATTGGAACGTCAATACATTCGATATAGATAACAATTCTGTTGAAAATAAATTTAAAAGAGAAAAAAGTCAATGACGGACTCTATTTACCTTTTTTAGCACCAGACCCCTGTTCCGTGATGGGTCAAAATCAGACATTCAAAATATATAGTGAATGAAGCAGCCAATTTTAATGAGAAGAAATTTGAAAAGAGTTCACCAACGTTTTGCGATTGACATTATATTTCGACATTTCTATTTGTAGTTCAGCGTCCATGGCATAATTTTTTGAAACATATTTCTATCATTTGTTGTAGCCATCCAACGTTTAAATTGCCATAAAGTTGAACTACTGATTTCCAAATCAATCATCAATGATTAATATCAAAATATTAAAACAACACGGTCACCAAGTAGTCATAACAAAATTTCGATCTAAAATTGAAGCAATCATAACAAACTCGTACAATTATTCACGTTCTTCGCTCTACAAAGTTTCTATGATATCCTGGCAGTGTTGCCTGTTCATGACAGTTCAATCATAGTTACCGAACGTACGCATATTATTTCATCCGATTTACCAAGTTTCACAGCTTTGTCAGAATACTAAACACGGGACGATGAGTAAGTCAGTTGAGTGATTGAAAATATGTTCTTTATTATGTATTGTTTAATCTGTCAGGATTATAGTTCTTGAATTCTGACAGATTTCCTCTATAGGCTTTGAAGAATATATTTTATACGGACACAAGAGGCGCGAGCATTATTAGAAGTAATTCAGAAATTAATCATTAACAAGCAATCAGTTGACCACGATGCAGTGAAACTATTTTTTGCATTAATCACTCGCCAGTTGAATATGTAATGTTCATATATCCCATTAATTCAGTCGTATAACGAGCTTATTTTTTTCGCAGTGAAAAAATGCATCTGTTATATTTAATCCCATGAAGGATTTGCTAACATTAATGCTATAGAAAGAATAGAAAAAGTTTGTTGTTACGATTGGCAAGCATTGTACACAGTAACTAGGGCGTAAAATATACCGCCGACCTTTTGCGCCAGAAATTTCTACCATCTTCCTGCAAAGCTTTTGCCGTTGTATATATATTATTATGTTGCTCCAAAAATGCATTTATCACCGTTGTTACGGAGTGAAGTTTACCACCGAGCTTCCCGTAGTAAGATATATATAAAACATTTGGAAAGAGCCCGAACATTATAGGAGCCTACAAATTATAGCACGCGCCAAGAGCACAAGCTCGCTACGTACATTCCGCGGCAACGACCAACAAACTACGTTGCTTCTCTTTCTCTCTACCTCTTTCTATCTTCCTCCTCTGCAGCTTGAATTTTCGCCATTCTGTATATATATACAGAGGGCACATATACCGCTCTGACTAATTCGCATTATATTGGAAAAGCATAGCACCCTCTCTTACTGGACACTATATGCTTTACTTCTACTATATAATATTCTTCCAGACACAAGTATATATACGTATACTTATAAATACTTTTGAAGTTAACCAGGACACGATCCAACGTCCGGTCACCCTTCCTCTCGTTATTTCCTCGTTACCACTCTCGTTATTGATTTCTCGTTCAAGCTACCGAGCGTGCTATTAACTGAAAAGAATTTAATAATGTACGAGAGAAAATAACGGCTTCAAGCGAGAAACACCGAGAAACACCATCCCCTCTCGCTCTTTGAATTTTCCATCGAAATCTTCCCTTACGAATAGGTATTCGAAGAAAATTCCGATAATGATAGAAATATTGCTTACGAAATCTTTCTGGCTGGTCGAAAGACCTTTTTGTCTCGACGGACTTTCTAGGTGTTCTAAATATATTCATAAAACATGGAATTTTATAAATCTCTGTTGTAACATTACATTTTTTTAAATTATAATACCGACGATATGGCATGTAAGATCAGTATTTAACATTTTTTCTGATTCATGAATAAGAGATTGGAAAAGAAAAGTGTTTTAAACACTTGGTGGTAAGATTTTTCTCTAATTTTTCTTTCTTTTCTTTTTATATCCCGAAATTAATTAAATTCTGGACAGCCGATGAATACGTGATTTCATTGGAAAGTATATAGATAAACCATTATCTTTTCTGCAATCGTTCGATTGTAAGCTGTTATCGATCTTATTAAACCAGTGTCTAACAAGCGTAATAAGATAACAGATGAGAAAAAATTCATCGTTATTCTCAGGCTTATAATTATGAGCTCAGAGAAGAATAGTATCCATGCTTAATGAGAAAGGAGAAAAATTGATTATTATTGCAATACTCATTGAACGACGAAACCGATCTATATATAACGAAACTGGGTTATCTATTTAGCCATAATATGTCTGTCAGTTTACTTATACTCTCGCAGAGGAGAAACAATTTAACCGATTCCAACGTAAGACGCGGATAAATCGATTTGTACCAAATTTAAGAATTGTATACAGTTTTGTGTACAAATAAAAGTTGACGTAGTTGTAGTTAAGAAGTAGATGCAAAATTAGTTTCCAATCAATCGAAGCAGATTCCATCTGTAAAAAAAGTGAACAATCCAGAAACTAATTCACTTACGTAAAAAAATAATTTATGTATGACCTCATTACTGACAATACAAAAAGCAGTTTAATTGTGGCAAGTAACTTGTTTTAGAATTTTTTGTTGACGCTGTAATTTATTTACTCATTACTCCATTCAATGCATGTGTAAATATAAACGTCATACAAATCACAATTGACGAAAAAATTTACGTAAAATAATTGCAAAAACGATAGTCGCACAACCGCATTTTTTCGTCATTCAAACAGCAGATGGGGATCGGTGGTACATTGGAATACAGATGATTTCAGATTAAATAATTTAAATTAAACAAAAAAACTATAAAAGCTCGTTTTCTAACGAATTCTTTACCTATATTCTTTGACGTGAAAAGGATGCAAAATAAATTGATTGCAACATCATACTACATAGGTAGACTTTCAGCTTACGAACGATACCACTGTAACCGTTCACCGAATCCGAGTTTTGTGCATTCAAAGCTAAAGGTGTGGTTTGGCTTTGACAAGTCATATGATTCGGTCAAAAACATAGTGCAAAATAGCGTTTGAAAACCAAATAAAAACGGAAGGTACCCTTTTCAATTTTTATTGGAATTGAAAAGAATGAAAAAATCAAATTTCACGATTCCCGTTACAAAAAAAAATTTCTACTTGGTTTCTGATACTCGTCAAAAGAGAACTCCATTTTGATGAAGCTTTCCGTTGATGAATGTATGAATGCACTTTATAAGCCTTTGGCTCTGTTTGTTTTTCGGTCTCCCGTTTGACATGAAATACGTGTCGATTTCTAACCGAAAAATTCATCATTTGTTTTTCCATTATGTCGTATAAATCTCAACTTTTTTCAAGGTCGAAAAGTAGAAAACTGGGGAGTGAGGACTATTTTTTTCTTTTTTTTTTACAGTTCCTGTCAATCAACATTCTTACATTTACAGTTCTATGATGTTTTGTTCAAACGTGAAATACATCTGTGCAGCGAGTAGCATTGACAACAACCAAAACATTCTTTCACTGTGCTTATATTTAGTTCACTCGCGACCCCTTACTTTCCAATTAAGGACTCATAGCAGTGACTACCCTAGTCAAATGGGTGTTAACATTTCCCAACAGTTGTTTGTAACGTTCAACACATAATTTAATTAATCGACGCTGCATTCGTCTTGCAGTATGTCTTGTTAACATAGAAAAATATTGAAAATTATAGATTTGCTTAACCATTAACTGATAAATGCAAAATTCCACGAAGTCATATTTTAGTCGATATTTTTAGAAGAATGATTTGTATTTTCCAAGCGATTTCAACGCATGAACGCTTATTTTATTCCTCAAGAAATTCTCTACAAATTCACTGTGTCGATTTTTTTTTAACTTCACCGTTTTAATGCTGCAGTCGATCACAAGAAAACTATGTCATAAACAAATAGCTTTTATTTTAGAATTGACAAGTTTTTAAAAAAATCGACACAGTGAATTTGTAGAGAATTTCTTGAGGAACAGAATGAGCGTTCGTGCGTTATAATCGTTTAAAAAATACGGATTATTCTTCCAAAAATATCGATAAAAATATGACTTCGTAGAATTTACTATTTATCAGTTGATGATTAAACATATCTATAGTTATCAACATTTTTCTAAGTTAACAAGACATCCTGCAAGACGAATTCAAAAATGTTGAATCCTTCAGATATTCAAGCACAGGAAACAGAATTCCGACAATGATTTTCAATGAATTCTGTTTGATGGTTTAAAATACCCAAAAAAATGATAAATTTACATTTTTTGTTCTGATATCATTGGACGGTCTCAAATTTTTTTTGACGCACATCACTCAAAAACGTTTTTTATTGCTGTAAAGACAGTGTACAAGAGAAAACGGGAGAAGTTAGTCGCTCTTCCATCACGCCGTGCTATACGAAAAACGAAACGATAAGATCTTTGCTTATGAGGCAGAGCTTATCTCCGGCTCTTGCTTCGTTGATCTTTCTCGAGGCACAGAAAGCTCGAGCGTTATTATACTCGTGGCAGACCCCTTTGTAATCCATTATAGTTTGTAAAACGATGCTGAAAACTTTGGGGATTCCCCGAGGCAACGTGGCAAGTTCTATCTAGTTCTCTCAAACTCTACACCATCTCATTAAAAACACGTGACTAAATCCCACTTTCTTTACGACTCATGTTGACCATGTTCGCACCATTTGATACGCATCTTTTTGGCCCGCAGTTTTTACATAAAAAGTCATGAAATAACGAAGATTACGTGTTTTCCTTGCATTTATATTCGTAGTGTATCGACTATTGCAATTTCATCAATCAACTTGATTTCTTAGACGTCAGGACTTCTACATTCGTCTATACGTATTCATTTCACTCTTAACATTGCAAAATTATGGCCCATCAATGAACATATGAGAATAGTAAAAAATCAGGACAGCGATCAGCATTCAATGATTGAATTTTCAACTTCAATTAAAATGATTTTATCGACAGTCTTGCAGTCAGTAAAAATCTTTCTGCTCGTTTTTCTTTCGAAGAGGCTTAATATTTTAGGAAACAGAAAAGTTACCACCTTGTTGTGCTTTTGTCAGAAAATACGTTGGTACTTTTTACGCTCTCGAAATATGAAGCGTGTCAGTGAAAAACGTGTCTCGGTTTTTTGGTTCTGGCACTCGTTTTCGCAGAATTGATAGAGCACCAAGACCGTTACGTCGTCTACAATTTTGTTTTGTTTAATTTGTTGAGCTTGAGGATGGAATAAATTTGAAACTGTGCGTCTTCTCATTTCAAATTGTTATAGAAAAAGAAATCATAAATAGCCTCAAAGTTGTTTTTAAAAAAGTTTCCTTATCCAATTATCGCAACAATATCCCAGTGATACAGCGTTGAAATTTAATGCACACTTTTGGTAGACTATTTACCAATGTTGCGACCAAAATTGAGTCGGAATAATTTTGAGTTTTAGTTTTCAGTTTAGAAAAAATCTGTAATCAAAGTTTTCATTTCTGACTGATTCTGCTATCAACTGTTACAAAAGTGATATCATTTACGAATACGTTTGGTTTTTTTTCCTGTTCATCAAATGTCCAAAATCCTGGTTGCTAATCAGAAGCTTTTTCCTCTCACCGTTTAAGCGTTTACAACTGTTCATGTATTTTTTTTTCTCCTTTCTCCAAAATTTATACGTGTTTACGAAAATTTCCCAAACATATGTGTACAAAATTACAAAAGGAAAGAGTCTAAGACTTCAAAATTTATCCTATCTTTAAATATACGTTCAGAAAGAAAACTTCGTTGTTTCCAGCAACAGTAAATTGGTCGCTATGATTCTTAATTTAGTTGATTGCAAAATATATCTGTAATGAATTTTCTGACTATGCGACGAAGCTGGAAGCAGTAAATTCTCGTCAGTTAGTACATATTTACTTGTGGATAAAAAGAGGGCATGACCCACATCAGCACACCCATTAAATCGTGAAAATGACGTCCTTTTGTTTGCGAGTAATCTCTATACCTAGACCAGAGCCGGGCACCATGTGACAAATTTCCCACGAACGAGAGCTCAGTTAAGAAAAATAACCCACCCTCGTTTCAAGGCCGTCATTTGCAGAACTGGCAGCTTTACCCTTATCTGCTTTTCCACTCAGACTTCTATCCCGACTGTGTGGAATGGATCTTGAAAAATGTTCATCGCTCGTTGTCCAGAAGCCTCTTCACTGATTCTTCCTTATCAAACCCGTATTCAGCTTTCATATACATCTATACAAAATTGTGTTTGAGTAAAGGGCCAAGCCAAGTAGAAAAAGAGAACGAATTTATTGCGACGTACGTCTCCGCTGTTTTTTTTTTTTTTTTACTCTTCACCGACGTAATTCATGACGAGTGAGTAGTTGCTGATTTATATCTACGAAATAAAAACTCTTCACACGTGAGACAATCTCGGATTAGTTCACTCGGTTTCAATATTTTTTACAGACTTTTTTTTTCGCGGTTGAACAATCCTTTGCACTGTCGCCTAGCCACAGGATCATGATTATTTCACGGGCCTATATTTATCGTGGAATTAGAGAGAAATGATGTCATGGCTATTATACTCTTTTATTGTAAACAAGATCAATAAAGTCTTTAGAATATTAGTCATTCAATTCCATCGAGAATTGTCAACGTTTTCATAGGCACACACATACACATATACATTAAACATTTAACACGATTCTAGCTATCAAAGCTTTGAGTCACTTAATGACATAACATTTATTTATGCCTTCGGACTAGTTAATTGAATTCACTCGTTTTTATTTGTCACTTCTTTTCAAGTCAATATTGTAACGACTTTTTTTTAAAACGTGTTCTTTCTGCTAAATAAAGGAACTCTATAACAAAAGTAGGTTCGTTTACATCGGTAAGTGTCAGTCCGTAAATATTTATAAATTCGATACTTTGTTTCGTTCGTGAGTAACTCGGTTTAAAATATTGATAAAAACATTTTTAACCAAAATTTCGCAATTCCATTACAATGAAAAGATTCCTTCTGTTCCTTTAATGTATTCAAATATGAGGATTCGTCGAATATTTTTGTTTCTTAAGTAGCTCTAAAAGATAAATTGAAGTTATATGCAGTCTTCATAGTTTTGATGTGCAAGATTTTTGTTTCACAACTAAAATGCATTTTTGCAATAAAAAACAGCGTGATTTCATAGTACAATTATTGGACTTGAAACACAATGTTTTTTTTGTCAATATCTATTTTAAAATCAGCGGACTACAGCAAGTCGAAAGTTTTTTTTTTTTTTTTGGACTGCGATATTTTGAAAAATATTTGAACGATCGGCTGTAAATTTCTAGGCCTCAATCTAGACATAGATAACTGCTGACTGAATGAAGACTTTTTTTCTATAAGAACTTGCTGTTTTAAGAATAGAAGAAAATGTACGAAAAAATAACTTAATTGTTGAGAGAAAATTGTGTACATTCGTAGTCTACGCAATGACAAATGATACAGGGGGTTCCGTACATTCTAAATATTTTGATAATGTAAACATCTTTGCAAATCAACAAATTTTGTTATTTTTTTGAAGAATAGAAGTTTAGTTGCCAGAAGTGGTAAGGTTTTAGTTTAATGATTTGTTTTTTCAAAAATCAGTTGGTTAAATCTTTCGAAAAATTATGTTCTAATATTGCGAACTCTCAGATTATTTAGAACTTTTTGCTATTCGTATAAACCTGTTCGAAAAAATCTATATTGGACGTTGCAATGCTATTTTTTGTTTGCTTTACTTAATATAGAATATCACTTTTTAATATACGTCGATCAGATCCTAATATGGATGACAATGTAAACGTGTCGTATTTTTAATACGATGTTTAATTTCGTTTTCGTATTTTTCCGCACTTTCATTACGATTATTTTTTCCATGTTCATCGTATAAACATAAAGTTTTATAAAAAGTAACAAAATTTGCAAAAATGTGACGTTGATTATCTCGTAGGATGATTTTTATACACATAAAGATATAAAAACATTAAGTTATCACAGCGTTCAAAATTCTTCTTCTCAATAAACTGTGAAACAGTCGTTGATGAATTTAAGGACGAGATTAAGTGGTATTTCGAGAATCTTGATAACTCGTATCACTACGAGAACATGAATTAATACAATAAGTATTTCGATTTTGTACATGTGCTGCAAGCGATCCATTACCGCAAAATATATCCGACGTGTTGCTCTGCTTCCGAATTCGCTCAGTCTTATAATTGTGTGATGAAGATTGTCATGATCGCAGCATTGATCCTCTGTAAGTATAGGAAAAACAAAGTTGTGGAAAAAATGTTGATTCATTCGTAGCATAATCGTTTCTAGCAAAAGTCTATGCTGAATAATAAAATTCCAATTCAAAGCCTTAGATAAATTCATTGAAAATTATTAGCAAAAGTGTATTAGCAAAAATATAGAACTTTTTTTTTATTTACTAATTTTTATCATTTTTGCTTGTGTTAGTATTTTTCTCACAAAATTTGTTTTAGTTTAAAGCAAAAAAGAAGGTGATTGGTGGGAACCTGTGATATCGTAGAAAGAAATTAATCAACTGCAATATAATAAATACGTACCCATGACATCGTAACTCTCATCCTCAGGGGCTGGCAGGTATTTGTCGAGCATCAATTCAGCGAGAAACGTTGTATTATCCACAGTTCGCAGTATATTTATTCCAGTTTCAGTAGACATGACTTTGTCAGCTTGACGCCAGCTATAAACTCTAAGATAATGAACCTTGTAGTAAGTATGAAGCCTGATGATTTTAACCCTTTGCTGTGTTTCTTGTTTCAGATCCATGAAAGTCTGGACGGCTGGTCGAAACTGATCAGTTACCAGAGATTTTGTTCGGTCTAAAATCTAAAGATAGTTTTCATTCGCTTGCAATATTGCTGGCGTTCATAAGTTTTTGATTTCTAATTTGCATAGAGCGATACAAAATTTATAAGTTATCATCATAGTCATGATAACTGCTATTTTATTAATGGCTTTTAAGAACATAATTTCTCTACATTGTGGAAGTACTAAATACATATGATTCTATTATTTTCCTCATAAGGCATTCCATCAAAATGTTTAACTGTGCCGGTGAAAATTGTTTCAATGATTATTTTAGCTAGAAGTTTAATCCTGGATAAGTCCCATATGTTTTTCGAGTCTCGATAGTTAAGTACCATGGATCTTATTAATTTGCTCAAAACTGTTCTGGGGGCATTTGACAAAATTAGTATTTTCAAGAACTGTTATTTGAAAAAAAAAAAAAAAAATCACTCTGTGACCAAGCAAATTTTACTGTGCAGAGCATCAGGAAAGAAATGGCATTACATTCAAAGTTTGAAAGAGAAGTGAATTTTCATGTAGTTCTGGGTCAGTATGATCGGATAGTAGTAACCAAGGGATAATTCTAATTTAATTGAATCTTACTTCTTTCGGTTCTTCCTTAATGATGGGAAGATTAACCTCAACAAAATCCAAGCCCTGACAGAGCGTTTGATCGAGATTATAAATTGGTTTCTCCATGAATCGAGCGACCGGTAATGTTCTTATGATGACGGCGCCAACCATATTTTCCATTGTGTCGAAGGCCCAATTTATAAATATATTGGCACCTTTCACCTTGTCGTAAGCTTTGGTTGATTTGTGCCAAAGATAACTGACACTGGGTATTCGAAGAGCTCTATCAATTGCACGTATTTTGAAGGACTCTTCGGACGATTCATTCTCCATGTTGTTAGCAACTGACGAATGTTGCTCATATAGATTTTTTGTGCTGACCTTCCGCTAGTCCCTGATGTTTCAAATATTAATGCTTGCTGATTATCGATCATCACATTCGGATGATCATACAATTTATACAAGTCTAAATTTATTCACATTTATTTATGCTTAATCCAAATAATCCCTTGAAATTTTTTCATGTCCACTCAAAATATCGTTTACAACACTTGCGATGTTATGAGTATTAAATAATTATTTTGAGAAACGACCAATACGATAAAAGATACAAAATTGAACTTTCAAACAGTGAATGTCTGATTTTCGTATTTACCAAGGTTCGATGAATCCCGATGTATCTGCGCAAATATGTAAACTGCTATCTATAAAACGAGACGTACTTTGATCTCTGACTCATTGCGAAAACAAGATATATTTAATATTTCGTTATACAATATGAGATTCGAAATTTTATTAACCGAGTGCGAGCTTTATACTATTCCGACTATTTCCATTTCTGGTGTATTTATTCTTAGTTTTTATTTGCGTTTGAGCACTGTTGGCCTGGTGGCGTGCAGTAGTATAGTGTGGTCATGCGCGTGAGTAGTGTGCACTGCAGGCAGTGTACGCGTGCGTCACAGATGACGCGCTGCGCGTATGGAAATATGAAGAAAAGAAAAACAAAAGTTTGACGAAGAAGGTTACTGATAGGGGCTTGGACGTTCGTTTTGCTGGTTTTGTATACTTTGCAACCAGATTCGATAATTCTTTTTTTTTTAATTGTTGCTATAGCTTGGGAATCATTTTCGAAAGTTAATGACACCAAAATATATCGTAGTTTTTGAAATAACAGCTTGTTAGCAATCAATAAAAGTTTATTGGGCGTATAGACAGGAGAACGTAATCAGAAGTTAATATTTTTCATTTCATTGAACTGAAATTTATTTGGGAATCACGTAACTGATGTTCAAATAGCGTAGAAAGTTATTTTCTCATCGCGATAACTAAGATCATCAATTAATTGAAGTAGAGCTCTGCTCTCCTAGGGAACTTCTGCACGTTGAGTGTACTGTACCTCCCCTGAGATTAGCCCCCTCAAGTCAAATGAATTGATTTTTTAAACATAAATCTCTTGGTGGTCGCACAGTGGTTCGTGGTGGCGCAATTAGATCGTTCAGTGATGAACCATTAAAAAAAAACTGAATCTTCAAATTTGGCCCTGCGGAGTCATGCCCCAAGTCAACTGAACTTTTTTTTTTTTTACCAATTTCTTGGGGGTCGTACAGTGGTTTACCGTGGCGCAATTTAACCGTTCAGTGGTGCACCGTGTTTTCGACTATAGTGCAGTCAGTTCTTCGTCCTAAATATTCGCCTCAAATTCAAGAAAATCGACATAGTCAATTTGTAAAGAATTTCGTAAGATACAAAATAAGAGTTCATGCTTTAGAATCACTTGAAAAAATTCGGATTATTCTTCGGAAACTCGATCAAAATATGAATTCGTGGAATTTTGCATTTATCAAATGTTATCAATGTTGAAATGTTAACTCAAAAAAAAAAGCTTGGAAAACTCTACTATGGGAAAATTTCTACCAATCCAATGCACCAATCGCAACTCAAGGAGATTGGAATCCTTGCGCTGGGATTGGTTGATTGGATTGGTAGAGATTTGTCTGGTAGAGATTTTCGCATGGTAGAGTTTTACTTTGTTGCGTTCATCTGGTAGAGTTTTCGTCTGGTACGTTTTTTTTTGTGGTAGTTTTGTATGAGTGCCGAAAACATGAATGAGATTCAGGATTCTTTGAAATTAGGACTCCTTGTAGTATATCGAATTACACGAAGTTATATCGAATCAAATAGCGGACGTCGAGTTTCATTTTTTTCAGTATGATTCAAAACAGATGTAGTTGAATTGGATTCCTTCAATATTTAATGCAAAATGTACGGATTGCTCCGACCAATTTTGTGCATGTTTTATTTGCAATTATATTGGCAATTCATTAATTGCACTATTGACATTAATCTCGCGGAATTAGAATATTTAGCTGCGCATTTGGATCCTTTCGAATGCATACGTCTCATTGCTGCTCTTCACTACACGACCTATGAATTGCCGAAGAGTATTGCTGCAGCTGGTGAAATTTTGTTGTCTGATATTGTTATTGATAATTGAGTTGAACATAAAAATCCCACGATTATTACATTTCGGTTCAAATAATAAATTGATAGAACGAAAAGTCGACGAAGAAATACCATGTCTTCATCAACTTATACATTGGAATAGTTCACCAAATGAG
Organism: Campoletis raptor; assembly: GCA_948107755.1. NCBI lineage: Eukaryota > Metazoa > Arthropoda > Insecta > Hymenoptera > Ichneumonidae > Campoletis > Campoletis raptor. Next base: position 6,103,791 of record OX403622.1, on the reverse strand, counting down.
GGTAAAGGAAGAACCCACGAGCGTATCGAGCATCGCCTTCGCCAATTGAATCGTAACGATTTGGCAGACTGGTTGGGAAAAACAGTTTTTAAGCAGCTCGGAAAAGATGTAGAGAAATCACTGAAAAATCCTTTCGGCGATCTCGGCGAAAAAGAAACTGAAACGCAGTAAGCTTTTAGGCTAATTCAAACGTTCTCCACTTTTGTGCATTCGTATAAATTTATGGATTGTGAAAGAAACAGAAAGATTTCTTTGTGCTCTCATACAAAAAGCAAAAAAGGAACAAAAATTCAAAAAGTTGATTACATTTTAACTCCAGATACCCTATAACTCTGGATCCATTGGAAGAACCTACAGAGGAAAATGCTTGGTTGCCAGTGGATACATTGTTGATGGCACTTCTTGCTGGATTGCTCGCTACTCTCGTAACATTAGCAGTTGCACTCGTAATATACAAAATAAAATTGCACTTGCATCAACGAGCGATTGAAAAAGGTAGAGCGAAAGAACGAAGCAGGAAACGATCAATGAGGAATAGTCGAAAGGATAAAGAATTCGGATGAGTCGATAAATCCTCATCACATTTTATTCGAAATACTAATGCGTGGTATTTATACCAGAAATGGAAGAATACTCACATATATATTTTTATTAATAAAATCAGTATCCAGAAGAATAAAAAAGTAAAATTGCATCGATTTCAGTTAAAATATGGTTGCCTCTGGAAAATGTTGTATTTTATAATTAAAAACTTGGATCCTTTTGATTTACGATTTGAAGCCACTGTTGAATAACTCTACCTTCCCAACATTTATGGAAGATTGATTTCAGTTAAATAAATTTTAAAAACAATTTAAAAATCCCAAAGTTGTTCTTGTGGTCGTGGAAACAATAATTTGCAATTGCCAGCTTACATAAATATCGATTTCCAATGGCTTGTACCGTTTATTACAATACAAACATTGGCATTAATTTTCTTTGATTTATTTGATGTCAGTGCATGAAATTAAAATGACCTCGAACGTGACTCCACAATGAAAACCATTGTCGTGCCAAAGTGGTAGTACGTCGACTGCAGTGAAATCAAAAAATGACCAAGAGACGTGAGCACAAGCAATAACAACTCCCGAAGATTGCTCTCGTGCATCTACTTCCACGGCCACTAAAGAATAAACGTTTTGTGTCTCGAAATAAGGGAACTTTAAGACTCGACGCGATTGCTCCGACTATAAAATGAACCGGAATTACTCAGCCAACGGTGTCATTCGGGAGTCAATTATTTTCGACCGACATTTCCAAGATAATGTCCGTGTTCTTTCGAACAACAAGATAGGTGTCAAAAATATTCACATATTCTTTTTTGAGTACACAAGTAAAAAAATATGCTTTTTTACAAATTTCATTACAGCAATGATTTGTAAAATTCGTGTTTAATTGTTATGAATCTTTTTACAAAATTGATATTCTTAAAATAAGTATTACGTCAATTGCAATTAAGTAAAAAAAAAGTATACGTTGGAAAATTCGATGTTACAAAGCAAATTAAACTCAAGAATGAGAATTAATCCAAATAAATGTAATCTAGCTTGTAGGCTCCGTCAAATTGTTTGTATTATTTTGATTATACTCTTTGATAGCGTCCTTCATTACCGTAAATATGAGTGCCACTGCAATGTCGAGAGCTTTTGACGTTTCTGTTGAACCACAGATGTTTAAATGAGATTTGAGAATTCCAATGACCAGCGGCTCCAAATCCTGAAAATTACGTGAACCAAAACAATTGAAGATGCTTCTTGAACGTTATTGTACAAGAAGCTTAATTTATTTTCTAAAATATTGGGAACATTTTTCAAAAATCTAACAAGTTAATTAAATTTTTACACATCATTTGTACAATTGTCTCCATGGGGGCGAAAAAATTTCAACAAATTTGTCATAACAAATCTAATTCTCAACAAATTGATACGCAGTCAAACTGTTATCAATTGCACTGAATAAACAAAACACATTGAAAATTTGCATTTATGTAGATTACGGGAATTAATTTTCGATAAAATATTGAACACTTAATCAATAAAGTTGGACCAAAGTGCTCTGCGAATTCAAGTTGGCGATTTAATTTTTTCATTTCAATAATTATGAAAATAGAAATGTTGTGCTTCAGAGTTGAATTCACGGCAATTTTCGCGCCAAAAGTTTTAACGTCATCTATTACGTCTGATTTTTGTATGCAAATATCGCATTAATATTTTTTTTTTGTTGTTGTTGACATCTCAGAGCTAACTAACCTCAAATGGTTTTATTTGTTGTCCTCGTCGGGCGTGTCTTTCACCAGCCATATGAAGACCAGCCGCACACAATTCAGCATCATGAAGAAATTCAATAGCTTGTTCAAATGTGCTCATTATATTCACACAGTGAGCATGGAATGTTCGATCGTTCGCAAGTTCCGTCAGTTCTCTGCCACGAAACTTTGGGAATTCCTCCTGATGTTCGGGATAATTCCGAAAAAATCTAGAACAAGTTATTGTTAACGTTATTTCCATTTGTTGTTAATAACCGTCATTAAAATAAGTCTTATTCAATAATTGCATGAATATTCATAGTAGATCATCGAATTATATGAACATTAATATCATTATTATTGAAATAATTTCAAAAGTGTGTATGAACTTGACTGAAACTTCGCAATTTGTCGTAGTTACTTATTTTTCTATCTTGCTGCAAGTATTATTCAATAATATCAATATTAATTCATATTATTATCGTTACGTTCTCTAGCGTTCTTTCCAATTTTCTTGCGGTCAAGATAATTTTAATTGTCTCTACCATTACCATTGATATGTTGATGTGATTACGCTAAAATTTTGATATCAAACTTACGTAATCATAATCTCAACACCAATCTCACGGATATTAGGTTGTAATTCACTCCAACATTTCTTTACGAGATTTCGTTGATTTACGGTTAAACCAGTTGCTGGGTCAATCTCATCAACTTCTTCTACTCCAAAGAAATAACTTATAACGGATCCCATTATAAAAGCTTTCGATGTAACTATAAATTTGCTCGATTTACGATTTAATTAAAATTTTGATTTAATCGATTTGAAAATCCGACTGTTTTTAGCGGGTTGATTTTATTTGCACGTGATTTGTCAAAGCGTTCTCAGGCACTGCGGCGCCCGGCAGTTGCACAGTTTCGAACGCTACGTCGTTTGGGTTTTTGGCTGTTCGGTGGGGGCCGTCGAGGCTACATTTCTTAGTTTTTACTTCCCTCCATAACTTCAGTCAGCATCAATCGTTATACCCATTTTTTGAGTATACAGTCCTGAAAAAAATTGATGCATGTACGAAGAGAATTTTAAAATTATTTTTCAATCAACAGGTTTCGAAAAAGTAGTAGCAGGTAATGATTGTGCTCTAATGAGTATATACAGATGACTGGGTGTTGATAATTTATAATGCATTTGTACATGACGTAATGATAAACCATCGTCCTTCAGCCTATTTTCGAAAAAACTTCTCATGGATTGCGAAATTCATCGTTTAATGAATTAAGAATTTTTTTCTTAGTGCTCTTGAAAAACTATTCTTTCGATTTAATCGAACTTTCACCCTATACAAATTCATTATACATCACTTTCTTGTGTATGAAAAAATCGAGACAATAAAGAACAATTTTATGCTGAAGATAAAATTAATTGTGGGATTTACACTTAAAAATGTTGGATTAAAAATCATACTTTGAATATTTTATGATTTCATTTGTATATTTATTAATAAACAACTATTATAAACCGAACAAATTCATCATGAGTTCTGCTCTTGAGAATATCCTGTTGAAAATGAAACATTTATTATTTTATGTGTTTCATTTTAATTTATGAACCAACAAACAAACAAATATTATGAACAGTTCTCGAATTAAATGTATTTTTTAACAGGACTGTAGGACGAGGCTTTTTTCTAAAATATATCGTCGTCGTTCCGAGAAAACACGCTTCGTGCTTTATCATGTGCATATGAATACGAGATAGAATTCTCAGTGTCAATGTCAAAATATACATATGTCTTGAAACTTCAAACTTTATGTACCGTTTGACATGTCTATGTTCGTTGATTGCTACTTTGTTGGTGAACTTAGTTCCTCTTCACTTAGAGTCCCCATTTAACACTCATAATCTTGATCACTACTATTATTGTTATATTAGTATTATGATCGTTAATTTAGTTAATTAAAGTGAATAACAATGACGATCATTTAAACCCGCGCGAATTTCTTTTAACTAAATATTTAATTTGTGAATGAAAGTCAAGATTAATACCATAACTTATCGTTGCTTTCTGAATGAAGAGGTTGTATATCGCAGCAACAACAAAAAAATCGCTCAAATTTAACCTAAAACTTTGCAACGTGACACACGAGTGCATGGAGTTTCAGGTGAAAAGAGAAAATATTCATAAGTCTAAAACTTAAAAAACTTTTTTTAGCAAAAAAAATTAACTGTGATTTTCCATATCGGATGTCAGTTTTTTTATGAACTTCAAAACGACGAATTTAAATTCAAACGATCTGTTTTCAAATAACCTGACGTTGTTCCGGAGGGCAAATGATGCTGGACACTTCAATTTTTCGACACTTACACAGATTCATTGAAAAAAAAAAAAAAAAACAAAGAACGAGAAATGGGATGTTGCCTGAATTTTTCTATCTAAAAATGTGCATGAGAGATGAAAATTAAATTGTCCAGAATTACCAACCCGTTGGAACGAACGAAATACCCTATTACGTCAAAATGATCAAGGTACAAAAATAGTTTTTTTTTTTTCAGTGCTCCATTTGGGTAAATGGTAAACAGGCGTGTTCCAAATAGACCGAGAGAATGACAACACTGCACAGGTCTTGCTGTCAGCGACTGCGATGGTTTCATAAAACAAATTGTGTTAATTGGTGAGTTTAACTTGAATTAAATGTCTCTGGGTTATCTAAAACTTTGATCCCAACGAATGACGATACAATAAAACTATTCTGCTGGAAAGAGAGATTAACTTTAATCAAATGACGAAATATATAATTTCACAGTATAATTTAATGCATATGGATGCGATGTATAGCAAGCGAAGCCTCTGATCGTATTTTAATTGGAGAAAAATAATTCAGCTGTCGTTGAAAGTATGACAAACAATAATGCGACTCGGAGAAAAATTGTTTGTTCCATTATTCACATTTATTTTTACAGGAGATTTGGATGCATGTCATTTTGGATTAATTCTAGGTTTTTATAAATTATTGTAGTTATCAAAATATTCATAAATTTCAATAAACCGTGAATGGTCAGTGTTTCAGTATAAGTCAAGTTTGAGTCAAGTTTCAAACAAACCGAAACATCGGGTTAAATGTTACAATTTTTATTATTCGTCATGTTTAATAAAAGTCATTCGCATGAAAACACATTCCGTATCAATAATAATTTAAAAAAAATGAGTTGTTAAAATTTTACGCGCTTCTGAGCTTCCACTCGATAAAATACGAAACGATTTTAAAATAAACTTCAAAATTAAGAGTCTTGGGCGGGAGTGGGAAACATAATGGACCAGGCCTTGTTCATCGTTTTGACCCAAATTTCTTCGACTTCCTTGGTGAAATCTTTCCCCACATTTCTGCGCAGTACATCAACCATTACTGCGGTTATAGTCTGAAAAAAAGTACGGCATCAATATTTACCCGAAACATTAGCTTTTGTTGCAATAAATTATGCCATCTATATTATTCAATTTTTTTTTAGCCTTGTACGTACTTTTTCAACATTATTTTATTTAACATATTGTGGAAACTACTAAGACTACTAAAGAAAAAAAAACGGAATGGTGAATAGAATAAAATGGGCTGGATCTTTTATTCTGTAATTAAAATTTTATATTCATCCCGTCAAAATTGAAGTTTAGATAGTTTTCAAAATAATATACTCCGTTCTGCTAATATTCAAAAGCGAAATAAATTTGAGGTTTTTTGTTCCTAGAACCGAGATATTGAACTGTATTACATGAGATATAAATAATATGAATTTATGTACCGAGTGTCACGGTTTCTCGAGACAATCATGATCGACTGGCAGACAAATTGTATGATTGCCGGGTAGGATTGAAATATTAACAAATTGACGAAGCGAGATGTGATCACGAAGCAGCGATCCCATTTTTCGTATTATAGCTTCTCATTACTATCCAATAAATTTCATCTCCATTGAATACGCGAGAATAAAGAATTCAAAGTTTTAAAGTGTTGATTCGTTGCCCGAATGGTAAGAGGAAATAATTTTATGGTGACATAAAAATGTGGCGACTCACGTTGATAGTTTGTTTCGTCAGCCCTCGTCTCGTGTGCCTTGAACCCAATCCTTCCAGATGTGGCACAAGACGATCTACGTCGGTTAGATTAACGATCACTGTATTTAGGGCTTTAGCCACGTTTACCCCGTGGGCCTGGAATTTTTTGTTTTGAGGTAAATCGGCACGTGGTACGTCCTTGAATGACACGAATAACGTCTGATATTCGGGATAAGCATCGATTAAACTGAAAGAAAAATAATCATTGGACATCCAATTATTATTTATTTATTTCGTCATTAGAATATTTTCAATTTCATGGTAATCCCGTACTTCTTCATTAATGTTCGCGTCTATTTTCAAACCAAAGGGGTTATTCTTACATTTTAAATCCACAACTTGGTGGACGAAATAGAATTATTTTGATTATTTTTCTACATAATCATCCAGCCATTGATCAATCTCGAAACTTTATTTCGCTGACTAAGCATACCAATCTTTCACGATGCACATCGGAGGATATCACGAAATAGTTCTCTATAGATGGCATGCTCTGGACATATTTTCACTTTAAATTCATATATATGCAGACTTGCACATACACCTCGATATATATATGTTGTATATTCATACATAGAATTGCTATTTGGTAAGCTTGACCAGAAACCCGAACACGTGCGTAGCTCTAAGTGATTGTCTCATGAATATGCAACAGCCGGAAGAATACACTCTGCATAATACATGTAGGTCCAAGCAGCCGGTATGAAAGCAAATCTTCCGAACATTCGAAGCAATAATTTTACTTTCAAGGTTTGTTGAATTTTAACCCATAATTACGAACACTTGTACTTGCATTTTCGGAATATCTACATATTTGTGAAATAACAAAAGCGAGTCTCGATGAGTGAAGGAATTACAAAGCCAAACTATTATCGAGTCATCAGCAATTATTGAGTTAACTCATGAAAAATGTAGACCAACTATGCACTGAGTTGAAATTAAGTTTATCTCTTCTATTTATTCGATTTAAAAAAATAATAAAAATAAAACAGCGATAATTTTTTTCTTATCGAATCTATGATGCAAATTTTTATAGCAATATTATTGCGTATGAATAGATTTCTTATTTAAGACCGAGGAATTTCGATTGTCGTTGTTATTGAAATAACAGTGATGTTTGTTTTCAAGATGAGGAATTTAGGATTCAAGACCAATTCTGCTTGGCAAAAATTTTACCGGTCAGTTTCCAAACGGCAATGAATCATCAAGCGAAAAATGAATGTTTGACTGATTTTTTTAAAGTATATTACAGTTTGATGCTTGACGGATGAAAAAAATGTTATTGGGGCTACAAACTGAGTTTCGTAATTTCGTGGTTTTTTAATCGTTCTTTTATAACTTTTTTTCGCTTCTTTCCATCGAATTTTTTTAAAAACTCTATTGCGTTATCGCTCGTTTAATTAGATCTCAGAGAGCAGAGTATTCGTAAATTTGGAGAGGCAAGAACAGCGTTCGCAGCATCGTTTCCGAGGAGATAATTACACCGGCTGGAGTAACGATTAATCGAGAATCGATATATGAAGTGGTTTTGGCGCGAGAGAGAAGCGAGAGAGGATGAGAGATAAATTTGCTACCGTTAGTAATAGTAGTACATAGTTAATTACCTTAACATAATATCGAGACCAGAAGCCACAAGATCCTTCGTCAATAATGCCCATGTTGTCTGTAGTATATTGATCTCTCGTTCGCTCAATCCGGTCACGGGATCAACTTTATCATTTCCGCTGCTAGCCATTTTCGATCTGCTGTACAAACATTTTTTAAAACTTCAATATCTCGAATTTAAATACTTATTTCCTAGGTGACAGCATCGCTAAAAATTGAGAACGAAAAAATCAAAGAAAAAATATTCAAAATTATTTAAGATAATTAATCGTAACATAATTATTCAATAATTGGATAATTTAACGATCTACATATTGAATAATGTGATATCTTAGTAGTGAATTTTAACGACTGCACAACTATTATAATCTTCGATACATACGCGTACGATGAAGAAATTTGATCGACAAACAATAAATACTTGCCAATAACTTTAACTGTATGTAATAAACGAACGACTATTTCGTTTCAAACGGCGGTCAATTTTTTAAATTACGACGATTTCTTTGACTCTTCAAATCGAAGTCGTCAAGTTCTGTTTATTTTGTGTTTTTAAATTATTTCGTCACTGCGTAATTAAGAGAGAGAGATTTTCTATATTACAAACACTAAATAAAATGGTCGATAAAATTAAAATACTTTTTATATGTCGAAAAATTGTTTTTCGAGATCAACTGAATAAAATCACTGTGACGAAGAGACCAAAACGAACTCGGTCCTCACTGTCTCGCTTCTCGAGTCCTACTACATTCATCTTTCAATATCACCCGATACCCTTCCGTGCCTCAGGCTCCGTTAAAGAAGGAGGGGGAATACTATCCTCTCTCTCTCCCTCTCTTTCTCTCTTCCTATTTCTTTCGCTTTCTCTCTCTCATTTCACAAAGCAAGATATGGACTCCACCGGTAGGTAATATCGATAAAAATTGATCCGTCACAAAGACACTTTGAACTACTGTTCCAGGTATATTCCAGCTGTATATATTATTATTATTTTCATCATCTCTACCCCCCTCCCTTCGCCCTAAGGACAAAAAGACGAAAATGAGTATTTTTCTGCTGCATAAAGCATTCACTGCTTCGACAAGCCATTTTTTGACAGAGTAAACAACAATATAGTAAGTAAACTCAACCAAGCAGTTTTAGATTTTTTACATGACTATAAATTCTCAAAGAGTCCTTATTATTTATGTTCGGCGCTTCTCGCAGATAAAAATCAACGACATTGAAAAAATTGGTGTAACTATTTTTTTGTTCAGTTTATATGTCCCTTGGAATTTCATGAGAATTTTTTTCCTGATTAAAATTTTACTAAGCTGTTTACGACTGTTCGCGACCATGGATTTTTGTCTCTCATCATCCTCGAATTCCGGAAAACTAAATTTTTCGACATCGTTCGTTCAATTGAAATAAAAATGAATCAGCTCATATGCGGCATGGAGGCGAAAATGGGCTGAAATTTGCTTTTCTGTAATCGGACGAACGGTGTGGAAAAATTCGAACTTCAAAATTTGCAGATATCTCTCTCACAGTCAGGACGGCTCAGTCGCTTTGAGCTTGACGGTTCATTTTTTTCTGAAATCAAACATTTCATTGTACAGACGGACAGATCCAAATGTCAATTGTAATTTTTTAAAATTATTGTTCTTGCATATATCACGTCCGATCACTGTAACCCCATTTTTTCTCTACTTGACTCCACGCTTCCACTTATTCCCAATGCCCTACTTACCACATTTGCACGAGGGCCCATGGAAACTACGGAAATCCCGACCGATACAGGTGGCTAAAAAATTTAGCACTTTTTTGCACACTTTTTTCATTCTCAACTGGTTTTTTCGCAGTCACCGTAAAGTCATGCTATAGTTATAGTACGTGAAAAAAATTAGAATGGAAAAATTCCTGGTACGGATTCTTGAACTTTGGATAATTTTTGCCATATCATACACAAACTTCTATACAAAGAAAATAAAATTTCCAATACATTCGAAAGTTTATCGTTTAGTTTTATGAAAAAAGAGCATTTTGCATAGAAAAAAATTGTTCAAAATTCGAGCTTGTTCACCGTCCAGATTGAATTCTTTTCGTGTGGTTAAAATTCTGATGATATTTGAGACTGCCGTTCGTCGATCTTACGGCACCCATATAAAACTACCACAAAAAAAGCCTACAAGGAAATATCTACCAATCCAATACACGAAATGCAACTCAAGGAGATTGGAAGCCTTCGATTGGGATTGGTTTATAACTAATGATATTTCGCTCGAAAGTCTCAGATATATTTTTCAAAAAATTTGCCTTTTTCACCATTTGGAGTGACGGTAGTGACACAGATGATTCTTAGTTTCAATTTTTGGTTAGTACAGAATAAATTCTCAATGGAGTATTTTGTTGTCTGAGGTCATTGAACCTCACGAAAATTACATTTTTCGTTTGCGTGGACGACCTCTCACTTTTCCAGTCTTATCATTGATTCCAGTCTTATCATTATTTCCAGTCTTATCATTGATTCTAGTCTGATCATTGATTGGTTTTGGCACGATGATCGGAGGTCTGCAGTCGTAGGTGGTTCGGATACCAGTTTGCGATGGAATTTCATCAGCATTGATATCGACGCACACTCCTTCTCGGCAGGCCTACATGATTTTGTTTAATCGACAATTAATAAATACAAGGTTATCTTAAAACTGATTAATATTTAAATTTCATAGGATATAATAGTTGACAGAAAAAGTCTTACTTGTAAAATGCCACAGATGGTACCATCCAGAGGTTTTCCGACCTTAATCATGGAGTAGCCACCATCATCATTCCGGGGCTTAGCGCATTTTAGGCTGTGACATGGTGGAGTGTCTAAATAAAACAAGCGTTCACGACTCATGTCTGGTGCTATCTAGAAATTAACGAAAATCTCATAATCGTCAGACTATTCAGTTTCATTTCGCATATGAAAAAAAAAATACTCACAACACACTCTCCGACAAAACCTCGGCCCACATCAACGCACTGCTGTGCCGGCCACGGTACTGTGTGCGGCTGAAAAGGTTCGATTGAAAAAATCAAACGATTTCATGACTGCAAAACTACTTATTCTGCACAATATTTATTGAGTTATCGTTATTCATACGTCTTACCATCCAACTCGAACGATTCCCCATGACGGCTAGGGGGCCCAAGCAGAAAAGTCCGAAAAATACGGTGGGTATCATCTTTAGCCACCAAATGGATTATCCCGATGGATGAAGAAATATCCGGAGATGAATTATTAATTTTCTTCAAATAAATGCGACAAAAAATTAAATAAAAAATCATTCAGATCTAAAATCTGCAACACAGGCGGAACCACGAGTTTTAAAACCCATAAGAAACGAAATTAAAAACAAAGAGACAATACGTTGTTCAAATCTTGAACACTTGCAGAAAGAATGAGATTCTGATTCAAAAAAATGTTAACCCCTTCACTGTCCTGGTGACGCGTATTGTGCCATACTCAGTGCATTTTTTTTTTTTTTTAAGAACTACCATTTTTAAATACAGGTTTTATTTATTTTTATTTTTATTATTATTATTATTATTATTATTATGATTATTATTATTATATGCTAAAAATTATAGTATCAAATAGAGAATGAAATCTCAGGAACGAGATACAAACGTTAATGTAACAATGTAACACATGCAAAGTTATGTCTACATCATAACGAAGAACTTACAACTTTACAACAATAAACCACAAACAATAAACAACAATAAATCATAAGCAGTAAAAAACGTTAAATCTACACTTTAAACGTAAATTTTTATCGTCACATAATTTTTTCTCACGAAATTTACCAATAGAACGAACTTATGATGACTCGCATGGGGAAGTGATAATAGTTTTGATACCACTTACATTGAGTTTTTCCCGTCGCTTTCCTGAGTGAATGCGGTGCAACTGCAATGGTTTAAAGTACTTTGTTAAGTAGCTGCGAAATCAAGGCATTTATATTCGAAGATTTTGTTTAATATTGACAAGCCTTCACTGTCACAGTATTGACGAGAACTATTGTACCGTGAATTACAAATGGTCTGTCTATGCAAAACAGTTTAACCAGTGAGCAAAACGAGGTGGCAGACAGATAGGTAAATACATAAAGATCAATAGCTCGATTTAGAGTAATTATCATTAAAAAATGAATGAATTAGGAGTCGCGGCAGTGTCCTAAGACAAATATAAATTAACAAGTACACTTATATGGAAACCACAAAACAGCTGCGTGTCATTTCACCTTAATAATTTATTGATATTCACCTTTAATTGATTTAATCCACCTTAATAGTTAATTGACTGAATGCATTGCGAGTCAAGAAATTGCTTTCAAATTGCACCGAAAATTCAAATGATTAGAGTTGTTTTATAAGTGTACTGTCGAAGTGGAAGCATATTTTGTCACAACTCGTTACATTTTTGCACCAGACAGTGCTGTCCGTATCCACTGAACGTACCAGCATGGTAAACTTTTATCATTTTGTGAACGGGTTTTTTTTTTTTTTTTTAATCTAAATGGCTTCTGGGATATTCATAAAAGTATTAGAAATTCGAGCAGTTATTATTTGTTAACTGCACAAATCTCTTCTCCAATATGTCCAATATGATTTTGATGAATCTTTTGCTGAATAAAGCTCATGAATCAGAATAAGAATAATAAGATAAAGAAGTTGTATTTTTTTTTTCGCTTTTCTTGCAGTTAGCCTTGGACTGGTCCTGTATGTAATCGCCTCAGAAATATATCTCATTAACAACAAAAGCCTCTGCAGAGCTTCTACAACCATAGTCTTTTTGAATTATGATTCACTCCTCAGTATTATTATTTGCAAACTGTATCAAATGGTCGCCGATCAACGGGATGAACACGTATCCTTTTACAATTTGGCCACAAGTTCGTCGTTTTTGAGACCAGAGGCGATTATTTTGAACAGATTCAGACTCTCCTAAATAGAAACTATCGTAAAGGATCCATCGTTCCGAACGAAGTGAAATTTTCATCGTCACTTGACTCAACTATTAATCTTGATTTTTATTGTGATTTTTTAAATAAAATAACCGCATCACTCGTTCCATGAGTCTCAAATGTTTCTATTGGACCACCAATCGAAACATAATTATTGTGTTTCTATACGAAAAAGCTTTCTGAATCGAAAAAATACGATAAAATACTCTTAAGATTTTAATTTCAATTTTAATGGCTTTATAAAACGAAGTCTGTGTTTACTTCACTGAAATAACGGATTCAAGTGTATAAATTGTAACGTTACTTCCGGTGGTGCTTATTTTTCCATGATTTTAAAGCCTGCTCCAGGATGAACAACGTTTCGTTTATCCCTTCGCCGTTTTCTTGCTCGTCCAGGATCAACGACTAGATTACGATCCTTGATCGCCAAGTCACTAAGACCTTGAAATATAATACAACAATTTGATACAGAAAAATGTATGTTATAAAGATGAATTTTTCATGACGATACCAACTTTTTTGAGCTTTAGGATGATTTTTTGAGTCTTTTTGAATTTCAGCAGAATCAACGTAATTCTTCAAGGCCTTCTTAGAAGATGGATTAATCAGATCCCGCGACTGATGTTCCTTGATCGTTTCCATTGGTTTCAATGGCGCAACCATAGCAGATTTCGTTTTTCTATTTTTTTTACCTTTCTTGTACCATGAACATTTACTGGAGCGAGAGTTCTTGACTTTTTTTGAAATAGTTTCACGATCTAGGCATGATGTTATCAATAAGATATCGAGTGAATTGATCAGGATATTGATTCTTAAATATCTCATCAACGATGCGTCAGGTAATAAATAGTTTTTCTTCTTAAAATTTAGTCATTGGATACGATAATTAACACTTAAAAATGATCACTGTCATAATTTACCAATTAATTTGCGAGTATTCTCTGCACTGACACTTTTAGAACTGGCCGGAAATGCTCCAAAATGTTCGATTGGTTTTGACCATGGATTCATGCTATCTACCAGCAAAAGCTCAGTGGAGGGATTTTTGTGCACGCGTTTCTTAGTTTTATTGTCATTGTTCTTTTCCATAGAGAGGAACGAAGACATTCCGGACATTTCCATGTCCATGGACGCCCAGAATGCAGTTTTAATTTGCCAATACTGTTTTTTCAAGATCCAATGCTCAAGAGGTCTACCATAGATCGAGGGACGATTGTGCAGCGATAACCAGCCACGCAATTGCTCAAAAACGAAGAAACAAATACTGAAATTTTTATTCGATACTTCTTAATTGTTAGCTCGGAAAAAAAATTTTCAAGTTTGCAAAATCAGCTGAATAATTAACACGATCTTTCTCCCTTAATCCCTCGATCGTTCAATCGCTTTTTAAAAAATAACGTTAAGTATCGGTGCGTTATACTTGGGGCTCAAAGTGCTTAAGAAAATTCTATGAAGCCGATCTATCAGCCGGCAAAAAATCTTTCTTTACTTTTTTCTCCAACACAGTTGAGTTTTCGAGAAAAATAAAAGAAATACGTTGTTCTCGTTTCTTCGGAGAACAAGGCGTATCTTCTCGATTTATAACTTTTTAACTGTTTCTCCCGCACTCACAGAATTAACGGAATAGCGAATCTTTTTCAGATTTTACACGTTGTTTCATAATAGTGCTCGGAATGTGTCTTCAAAATATATAAAACATCGGTAGAAAAACGATTTGTCGAGACGAGTATTTTAAGAGAATGAATAAGTTGCGTAAATCCGTCGTAAGCGCGAGAAAGACGAAACTTATGATTTTTGGGATACTTTGTTTTTCGGCGGACGTTCGTAACTCCCGAGCAGCTCAAAATCTTTTTGTCTCTGAAGGAGCATGAAATGATCAATTCTGCGCAACAATCCACTAAAATATCGGACGTGAACGATTGTACATTCTGCGGTCATTTCTTCCGGAAGCTCTTGTATGAGCATTTCCAATAGATCCATCATAAAATTCTTCGGAAAAAAAAGTATTTAGAAAAACGTCATCGAGTTTTGCATTGATGAAGTACAGCCAAAATTATTTTTCCTAATTTTTTAAAGCGTCTGTTCAGTTTGTAGATATTTAGTACGAGGGTTTTGGAGATAAGTCTTTAGGAAAAGTTTACCGCACTTTCGAAGCTGAAAGCTTAAAAAAAAAAAAGTGAAAAATACTGTTACATTCCACCAATGAAAATTTCAAAATCAGTCAAAATGGTGAAATCTAGAAAAACATGTTTGGCTCTGACTATGAAACTATAATGTCGTTTGATTACAAACTTCCAAATCTTGAGACGATAGTTGCATGTCCTTGTGTATCATCGCTATGTAGCCTAAAAGATGATCTCTCTGTCGTCGCTTTTTGGAGTAATCGATGAAAAGAGCACTCACAACAGAGCAAACAGCGAAAAACTTTTTCTTTATTCTAGCGTCTTGTACGAACTCGGGAATATAGTCTTCCTGGAAATACTTCATATACTGGGGATGATTGCGAAAAAGTCTATCCGATTTTCCAACAGAAACAAACGAAAAAAATAATACAAAATTATGAGAATTTTGATGTGTACTATGAAATTGGAATTTGTGATACACAGAATATGTAGAAACGCACGATTCTCAATCGAAAAGTCTCGTCATTTTTTATTTCTGATAATAATTGTTCATATGTAATAAATAAAGTGTACAAGAAACTTTTCGCTGCTGAATTGTGCGATTTACTTCCTGTGCAACACTCAATCTCGCGTCCCACCTCCTTCAATATATTTAGCAATCAAATATTTCAAGTAATGTTAAAAAAAGGTCGCTTACATCGTTGAAAATATTGCGCCATAATAGGAAAGGTCGTATTCCACAATTTGCCAGACTTTTTTCATAACTGCGGTGTCCTTTGCTTTAACACGATAAATACTCTTGTGATCGTCTTGGTTAATACTCGAGTTTTTTGACTTGCAAGAACCCATATTCCATAATCATGGAGGTTACATTTTAACCATCTTCGACATGAAACTTCTGCAAGTTTTTACAATGTGACAACTTCAGGACGACAGTGGTGACGAGACAAAGAATGTATACGATGTCGCGAAAATAAACGTCGATACCCGACAAATTATATCTTCAGAATTTTTTTTTTCACTTATAGCACAAAAGATTGACATCTATTTTTGTACATTTATTTATATTTATTGTATAAATATGCAAATTTACTGTTTTCGTTGTGTATTAGAAAATACCTCGATGATGGCATTAAAGGACCAGCAATACCGGAAAATAAAGGCATTTTTTATTCACTGTTGCATTTTAAGAATGCGACAGTTCGTGGAAATACTGTATACAGCATACATGGTTTTTCTTTTTTCAGTTTTTTTTTTTACAGTTTCTCGTTTAAAAATCTTGAGAATTTTTAATTACTCGATATTTTATTTAACGTATTAGCGTATTGAAATTCTGGGCTGTTCTCATATTCGCACATATCGAGAGCTATTACGCAGCTTTCGCGGACAACACGTTTTTCATCGTTGACGTAATCACTGAGAATCTGTGTGCATTCTGGATGTGCTATCGAACCCAAAGCCTCCGCGCACTCGTGTCTGACCATCTCATTTTCCTCTGGATCTTCAAGCGATTCCCGAAGATACGGTACTGTTATACTGTCTTGTAGTTGTCCAAGCACGAACGCTACTTCGTGCCTGAACAAAGCACTGCCAGCCTTGAGTCCTAAACATTTTAAAAAATGAAAAATTAAATGATTAAAAAAGTGAAAGGATGATCGATTGATAAAAAAGATTGTTCATTGTAGTCTTCAAACATCGATAAAATAAGATATCAAAAATGTTTGGGCAGGAACAACATTTTGTTTTTTATAGATTTTCAGCAAAAGTTTTATCAGAGTTACGAAATAATGGAAGATTTTATTCAACATCCCTAGAATAATTTCTTAGTGTTCTTCTTCTGCAATTTCAAATTCCTGGAAGTACAAAATGGTTGTTAGAATAATTAAAACTTCGAACCTGCAGCCAATGCGAGGATGCTCTCTTCTGTTCGCAAATTTCTGAGAGCAAACATTGCTCGATAGCGATCAAAAAGCGGTGCATCTTCATCCAGGAATATTTTCTTGAGAACGCTGACTTTTGTGATTTCAACAGGTGGGGCCGGGTCCACAGATGCATACGGATTCTCAGGCAATTTTTCAGAAGAATTCTTTGATTTCTGATGCCATTTTATAAGCTCAAGGGCCAACTGACACGTTTCTGCTACTTCTGTTACAGAATCTTTGCTGTATTCTTCTAAAGTTGGAATTACTTCAACGTCTCCAATTGCACCCAACGCTTCACCTTCAAATAAAGCATTGTCCATTCAGAAAAGTCAAATAAGATTATTGATGAATCAATTACAAGAATAAAAATCCGTTATCGGCATTAATTGTAACATTTTGATAACTATTACAAATCAGATGCTTTAGAATTTTTTTTCTGACAATATTTTCTTTTCTAATTTCTGTTCTATTACTTTTTCCTTCATTTCTGTCATTGCTAGTGCTGACAATAAGAAAGATTTCAGAACCATTAATGAGATTTTTTATATTGATCTTTTTGTCATTTCAATCTACAATCGATTAATTGTTAACTTCTACTATATATTTTTCCAAACATGAACTGTACGGCAGGGTCGAAAACGACTCTATTCCTCTCTTTAGTGTAAATTGTTCCTTGCATGCATTGATCACGTTTCATTGTCCTCTCTATTGTTAAATAACGTAGAGAATGGTGTATGATAAAGTCGTATCCGTTGAAAATTTCATGATAAAACCTCTGTAGATCAAAGAAAGGTTTCAAAAGAAATCAGGAACAAAGTTTTTCTGCTAAAGAAATTTAGGTTGTTTGCCAATCCGTTATAGGAGTTTACAGTAATATTCGAAAAATTAAGTTCTCATTTGATTCATGCCATCAACGATGGTAACCTCAACAGCTGTTTTGTAATGTATTATCTTTGAATACTTCAATATTTGATAAAGTCGAACCGCTAAAAAAGTATTGGGTGTTTTTTTTCTGCAAAATTGTATAAATCTTCACCTGCTTCATGGCGAACCATGGGTTCTTGTGATTTGTCTTTGAGAACTTCAACGAGCGCAGGAATCGCTCTGGAGTCCTGCATTTGTCCAAGACAATACGCAAGCTCATGTTTCAGCAGTGCGGATGAATCCTTGAAACAATTTTTTATTTGTTCTATGCACAATTCACCACCGATATTTTTCAACGTAAAAAGAGCACGAAATCTTTCTTTTAGGGGACGATTTTCATCGTTCAATACTCGGCCTATTGCCTCAATCTTTTCACTATCTATTGATGACATTTTTATTATTAATGAGCAAACATGACAGATTTACAGTCTAAGAATTTTTCGTCGAAAAGCTGATTTTTTATTAAACAAATGCTATTTTGTTCACGATTTATAATTTTTTTCAACTCAATTTGCGTGTAGGAATACAAAATAATCACTATTTTCTCATCAATTCGTAATTACAAACATGCACTATTTGTTACCCCGGTTGTAACTTTAGACCATTTGTAGGTTATGTGAAAGAAAACAAGCATGGCTACATCTCGAGTCAAATCCGGTTTCATCACATGATCAAAAGTAAATTTTAAAAACTCATTTTCTTCCATTTTTGATTGTTCATAACTTCCACCAAATTATTGATTGATATTATTTTTAAAAGATTTATTTATACTATTCGTATCTACTGACTGTCATCCCGATCGTTTCACATTCAAATTCTATTGCACTTTTCTCGCATGGGTTTCTCGCATTGTTATATGAAAATCATTATCGTAACAAGAGACTGAGCATGAAAACGTACTTTTTCATTCTTTATTTACATGGTCTTGATAGGTGAGCCATGATATCCGGAAGTAATCATCTCCATGAACCTGTCAGAAAAATTGAATACGTAATTAAAATTTTGCATTTACTCATTGTTACCAAAACGAGTATCCAATGTACGAAATAAAAATTGATTAAAAGTAGAATCGAGGACTAAAAACAAAAAATGGTGAATAAAATGTGATTTTTTCATGATTAATACGAACGTTGGGTAGAATTTACGACGAATGTCAATACAATCAATCGTACAGAAAAAAAGGATTAGATCAAATTTCGTGCGGGAGAAATCACAAAGGTTTTAACAAAAACATGCGTTGATATGATTTTTATTTAAACAATCTCTAACTTTCTCGACAAATTACAAGTAATTCATTTTCCTCTTTCATTCGCTCATAATTTTCTCGCACCAACAAATCGTTTTTCTTTTTACCTCATTTTAATATACAACACCTACGGTACTCTCCGTATTTTTTGTCTGTTTCAGCGTTAGTATGTGTGTGTGTTGTTTAGTGAATGTTCGTTTTTCAATCCGTCGTGTAATACTGCTACGGATTTTCGTAACGTCATCATTTTCATTCTTTCATTTATATCCTTTAGAGCAAAGAATTATTTTTCATCCCAAGTGACAAGGTTCGAGAACATTTAATTATTCGCCATGCCTGAGAATTTTACGATCAAACGTATTTTTCGCACGATCGAACGTATTACGAAAACATATTGTTCCTATTACGCCCGTAATTGTTATTCTTATTCTCCCATATCTTGAATTATTACGACGATTGCTTTTTTTAGCACCGGCATACGCTTTAAATTTGATTCGCATAGGAAAAATCGCCAACCTTTTCGATTAACTCCCAAAATATTTATCTTCGTCTCTCCATCTCTTTTTTCCTCAGACCGTAAACGAGGCTGAATTTTTTATCAAATCGGGTTGAAATTCCATTCGAGTATATAACATACACAAAAAGATTACCGTGATCGTTTGTCTGTTAATTTAGATTTTTTTTTCGGTGAAAAATTATCTCTTCAACTCAATTTCAGTATTAAGTACGTTTGGAAATATTTTTTATTTCCAAAATATAATAGCAAGTATCGAAATGACGAATTGTAGGAAAAAAATAGTATTTCGTGCTCTCGATCTGGAATGTCTCAACGTCTCGATAAAAAAAAAAACGTCAAGTTCGAAAACTGTTCTTCACATTCATTACGATGAATAAACCTTTTGCAAACGGTTGAACAAAAAAGTAACGTGTCGATGATTTTTAATATATATATGTATGTATATATATATATTTTTTTCATTCCCGTTTATCTCTCAGGGACTTTGAAGAAATGTTTATTTCGTTTTGTTTTTGTTTGCACGTTATTGTAACCTACGAATAAAAATAGGCTACTATAAAAGTGTTTTTTCTTTTTGTAGCTCATGTTTAATATTATCTGAGTAATAATAATAATAATAATAATAATAATAATATTAATAATATAATAGTAATTATTATTATAACGCTACTAAACTGTAATAATTAATATTAATATAATAATAACGCTACCAATCTGCAAACATGAATATTAAATATAATGTAAGACGTCTATTGTTTTCCCTTTTGCATAGGTGGTGTGTTTATCTGATAAATGTTCTGTTTTAATTGAATCTTTTTTTATTACTTTCCCATTTTTGCATTGTCTCTTCGATATATTCGTTCAGAAAAATGTGGATAAATAATAGAAGTACCGATCGGCGATAATGTGGCAGGAATAGGCCGAACGAAAAGTAATGAGATATATATATATATATATCTCATTAGGTGTAGAAAATTTCACGAGGGAAATATTTATTGCTCATTTTTTTTACTCCATCGATAAAAAAGCAAAAAAATAAATCTCAGCCATTTAATTGTTTTTGTTAGGTCGAGGGAAAGAGAGAGATATTGGCAGCAACTACATTTCGACTTAATTTTCGATAATTACTTCCGTCCTAATGAATATTCGTGTTTTTTACATTCATGAATAAAGATAAACGGATAGAAGACAATTGGTGACCAAAAAAATACACGGCAGAATACCACGATCACACCTCTTTCTTCCTCGTTCATTTTCTCATGCTCATTTTCATTCCCACGTAATTATTCAATCTTTCAACCGCCCCCCCCTTCCTCCCCCACCTTTGAAGCCGACAAACTGACTATTTTCTCGTCAATTGTCCAGCGGCCACCACCTCTTGCAGAAATAGCCCAAGAAAAAATAAAAAGACACGCCACGAAATGCGTGAATTTTTCATTTGCTTTTTTTTACAAACTACTACGAAGGCCACGAGTGTGTTCAATATAAAATCACTAATTGGTAATTGCAATCCGAAGGTATCAAAGTGTAAATATATATTTAAATATATGCCTATATTTATATATGTATATGTGAATCGTTATTTTTCTTTCAGGATTGAGGCCTCGTTGGGCAGTTTCATAAAATTAAAAAAAAAAGCAAAAAAAACGGCCGGTTCGTCCGTTCCGAGTTTTTACACTGCTTGTTGTATTTCTCTCTCTCTATCTCTGTGTATATATATACATATAAAAATACATATATATATATATATATACGTATAAAATTCGACGGATCTCGTAGCCTGTTCGATGAAACGCGAGAAGGAATCCAAAAGGGAACACGACTTTTAAAAAAATTAGAAAACAAAAGGCGATCAGTTTCACGCATTAATCTCGACGAGTTACATCGTTTCTGGTCAAACATGCTGAAAAAATGTTTCAAATATTGGTATATATTGGTAAATATGGGGGAAAAAACAATGCAGAAAGTTTTCTGGGCTACGAGCGATTAAACGAAGAGAGGACATTGGCAAAGGAGAGTCAGAAACAAATAATAAAAGGCGATGTGCTCTGGGATATTTCAATATATATATATGCATTTATATATATTAATTTGTTTTGGGCAAATCGAAGGAAGACGTATGGAACGCGAGAATTTTCGTTGATTCGGGACGGTTGATAATACAAACGCGAAAAAACGATAGAAAATATACGAAATTGACGTCGTCACATTGAAATAGTACCAGCGCGTTTCTTCCTCTTTCTTTTTTTTTTTTAATAATTAATATTAATGCGGATTCGAGATTGGCATCAACGAAAATTCCACGCGAGTCTCCAGGTCCACGGAGCCTCACACACACACACATACACGCACACACGCACGCACACACACATACACACGAGAATCCAAGACCGGGGCAGAGGACAAACGCAAACTCCCCTAAGCGATCGCATTTTCATTTCTATTATGTTCTGGTTCGTCCGTTTATTTGGGTTTGTTGGTTTTTTGTTTTGTTTACGTTTTTTTTTTGGGCGGGGGGTTTGTTTGTTTCTTTTCGGATTTTCTTCGATGGTAGGATAGTGGATCGTAAAATTTACATGTTCTCGAACTGATCGACGCGACGCTTAGTGTTGCCCTTGCGGATCTCCCGGAGCGTCTTGTACTTGTCGCGTCCCTGACGCACATTTTCCCTGTGTATTTTGTCCATCGTCGTTTCTTTCGTCTCATCTCGCGATTGTGCGAGATCTTGTTTCAAAGCCTGTTCAATCAATTCCAAAACATTAGTATGTATGAATGGTTGTGCAGAAAATATAAATTGATTTTTTTTTAAACGTATCCGAGATTTCATACGTAAAATCTAATTAAAAAATTGAAGAATAAAATTTATCGACCAAAAATTTTATGTGCGAAACGCTATGAAAAATTTGAATCTTTGGTAACATTCTTTTGTAAAATTTGTTCACAAAACTGGATTTATTTAAACGTACTTTAAGCTGATCGTGCAGGCGCTCATTTCGTTCGGCAAGGGTGCGTCGATCCTCGACAGGATCGATGATCGATTCATCCGTTGCCAAATCCTTAGTGACATCGCTGTGAGGTACTTCGTCCTCACCTTCTTCTTCACCTTCCTCTTCGTTTTCCTCAACGTGATGATGACGTGGAGTCGTGTTCGCTTGGAATGCGCGGTCTGCATCCTCCTGGCGGATTCTAAAAAAAAGAAGACAACGAAGAGATAAAACAAAAGAAGTAACAATGGTAGGGGATGTATAGTAAAAAAAAAAAACATAATATTATAATATTCAAAGGAGAAAAATGAATAACGAAAATAAATGCGAATCAAAGTTTGGGCAAAGCCTGGAAAATATTTTGGAAATACTGTGACAGAGATAAATAGAATTTGTACCTGGCCGCTTCAACCTCTTCTTGCAACCGTCGGGCTTCTGCGTCTTTAGCTTCGACTTCCGACTGAATGCGCAATACTTCTTCTTGCTTGGCTCGGATTTCTTGTTCCAATTTTGCCCGTTCGGCTGCCTCCATTTCATGCGAACGTTCCAGTTTTTCCATCATCGCAGTTAATTCCTAAAATAGCGAAATAATTACAATTCAGAAACGGAATTCGATGAAGATTTTTGTAAAACTAAACGAAAAAAGTCTTTGGTACTTTAGTTCGAAAATGTTATTGCCTTTCGGTAAGGGAAGGAGTACAATTCCCATTACAATATACTAATTTCCACTGGCGATAATCGTGGTGTGCAATAACAACAAAAAATCAAATTCTAAAATAGTGTGAAAAAAAAATGTTGAAACAACAGACTTATTCAACATTTTTTTGGGATTTGATTAGAAGTTTCATCTCTTTAAATAGATAAAATTATCGTGGAACGTTGCATTTTTTTTTTTTCAACTGTCCATTTCTGTAAAACATTCTGGTAGAGACTCTTTGCAATTGGTTTTCCCGAGAAAAAAAAAAGGATTCGTACTTTCTGGCGACCCTCCAATTCCTCCTTAGCAGCCTGCAACTGTTTGAGCTGTTCCTCGAGACGTCTGATCATTTCTTGTGCCTCGTTTAGCTCGGCCTGCCGCCGGTCCATTTCTTCGGTCATGGTTCGCAGCCTTTCCTCATACTCTTGATGTTTCTTTTCGGCGCGTTCCCTCGCCGCGATTTCCAGTTGAAGCTTTTCGCGCTGCTGTTGCTTTGCGAGTTTTTCATCACGAGCTTGAGCCTTGAAAAAACGAAATGGAACAATGTACTTGTATGTTTCTCGAGAAAATTATAAACGATTTTAAGAAATCATCATTGGAAAAATCACTCCAGAGCCCCCATAGGAAATTGATGTGATCAAAACGCTCAGAAAAACTAATTAAAATAATCATTACGAAGCATAATAAAATAATTATAGTACCAAATAAAAATTAACAAAACAAAGTTCTGACCTCAATAAAAATGAATTGACACAATATTGAATACGGAATAAATTTAATTTGGTTGGTAAAATCACTTGTGATTCAATGAGCCGTCAGGGACATTGTCCTTATAGAATAATTCATCTGTACAATTAATAACCACTAAAATAAGTGATTATTTACTAAAAATTGTTCAAATGGTGTATTGGCGTTATAATTATGTCATTAGATTGCTTGATTCATGCATGAAAGGACCGAAACAATTTATAGCCATTTGAAAAGTTACTTTCAGTCCTATGAACATGGTTTCTCTACTTTATTCCTTGATATTGTTGATAAATAGTCTTTGATTTTTAATATGAAATATTTGAAATAATAATTGTAAAAATACCTTCATCTGCTGTACGTCAATAGTGTCGGGTTTGCGTCTACGCATATAAAGTTCGTGATTACCCATGCAAAGTGCCAATATTCTCTTGTTAATCTTGACACGGGGTGCGAAGAAGACAAAATCTGGTGCCTTCTTATCGATTGGTTTGATGATAAATTTTCTATCGTTAAACGATATATTACGTATCTCAGACCATGGGAAACCAATCTTTGGTGTCAGCTTGTCCTCCTTCTCGTAGATATTGAGACCAAGAGCGTCAACACCGAGCCACAATTCGGTGCCCTTTTTATTTCTAATCTCAAAATAATTAACGCCATACATTTCAAGATCTTGAGCTATCTTGAGATATTCCATGGTCGCGTCTTCTCGCAACATTCCACGGTGTTCCTGCCACCATGTTGTTATCGAACTTTCCCATTCCTCTTTGCTCATCTTGTGCTGATCCATAACACGCTGAGGCAAGAGACGATCATTCGCGAGGAAACCGGCGGTATGTAGCGACTTTTGGAAATCACCGTGTCTCGCTTGTACCGCATACGAGGCCAAAAGGACTGATGTTTCCGGTGGGCAATATATCTCGTCCGAGAGAATGGCATTTTTCACCTTTAAAACCAAATTAGTTCGCATTAGTTAAATAATCATTCAAATAATTCATTTAAAAAATGATCAGAATGGAATAAATTATGCAATATTTGATAAAGTATACGAATAATTAACGAAATGATCAAGATAATAATTGCAACAATAAAAAAAAAAAAAAAAAAAATTAATCGATTAATTTGGAGATTCAGAAACATTTTTTCACTTCAAATTCTTTCATTTGGGTGATCATCCGAGAATTTTTTACCTGAAGGTAGAAAAGACGAAGAGTAATATCCTGGATAAGTTCTTCGGCTACGTCCTCAGGATAGAATTTAGCGCGGAACTTGAACTGAAGTGGATTTTCCTTTCTGACCTCCTGGTTCATCACCTATTGGCAGGATATAAAGAAAAAATAAATTTTTAATATTTGCTCGTCTGATTATGAATTTTGATGGCTGCCTAAAAACGTTAACTAGTCAAAAGGTGCCGAACGTTTGGTGCTAAATAATTGTTTTTTAAAAATTATTGATTATAATACAAATAACGTCGAGGATTAGATACAAATTTGAACATTGTCGATCATTTTTTTCTTCTCCAAAATCAATAATCGTGGGTGAAAAATGGCATGCAAACGCACGTGAGTTTTTGTGAATGCGTGACATTGATTCCGAAGAGTTAATAACGAAAAAAAACTGATTGCAAATCGATTTTTTTTCTATGCGTTAAAAGATAGAACAGATGAACGCGGAAATCGAATTCAAGATCTGCATAGTGACTCTTCAATATTTATTAAATTCACAACCACGTTTTAACCTTGACCATTGACGGGTAGAAACAACAGGGCGAGTAGTTCAAGCCACAGTGCCATAACAATTTTTCACGACAATTATCATTGATACACAGCGATCGTCGGACATTGCGCAACAACCATTTTCTTCGCAAACGAACAATGAGTCTCACCCCGGGGATGTTAATTATTGATAATAATGTTAATAATAGACATTACAAGAGAGGTGCGAAAGAAAAATGAGTTCAAACAAAAAAATACTCTCGTGTCTCGCGTGTTGGTGCTTTAAAATACTGGCAAATGTTTTGTTTCATGAATTGATGAATAAATTGAGTTTAATAAAATACGATCGATCATTAATTACACAAATTTACGTGATGATCGATTAAAAACATGGAAAAACAAGTATGCTTCGCGGATATGTTAAAAAAAAAACGATCGTCTACTTTTTGTTTTCGTACAATTTTCTGTTTTTAATTCTGCTTTGAGACTAAAATTAGAAAAAAAATAGGGTATAGGAAATCCATAAAACAGCACACGTAAATTGTTTGAAAAGTCCTAAAATGGTGCCTTACGTGCCAAATCTTTCTTCGCCCGCACGGTATTACCTGCAATAATTCGCAAGATATTTCAAGATCGATCGTAAGTTGTAACGAAGAGTTGTAATAATAAAAATAATAATAATTTTTCGTAATCGCGTTCAAAGAGACGAGGAAAACTATAGATTTCCGGTTTCGATCGGAAAGTTAACGCAAATGCGCTAAATTGCACGGTAAAGCAATTAACTAAATGAAAAAGTCATTTTGAGAGCGGCAATACAATAAAAATTAGTCCGAAGGACTTGAAATTAGAGAAAAAAATGACGTTAATGATTTCACACGGAGTTAATGAGCGAGAAAGAAAATCTTGGGTCATTCAATTACTGTTATCGGACGAGTGTAATTAACAGTCCGGTCTTATCACTTCATTTGGAGAGTAACAGAAAAAGAGGCGAGGAGAGGATGGAAAAAACGGGTGAGATCGTGACTCGGGTGTGTCTCTTCCATATAAACAAGCGTCTTCCGGTTTTTTAACCCGTTTTTATTTTGCCTTGGAAACTACATAATCAAGAGATGCATTACACGTACAACAATTGGCACTTGTGGGAAAATATTCACTCGAGGATAAAGATTTAAGTATCTCTCTTGAATTTTGCAAGTTTCTACTAATTATCATATGTCTTCATTTCGTACAGCACTCTTGTTCACGTGATTTCCTGCAGCAATTCTTCAAATAACCTACGTATCATGATTTTATTTTTATATTCCTTCGTTCGAAGATACACCAAAATTTTGCTTTAGAAAACTTGCAAAATAATTGAGGAACTGAAGATTTGAATTCCATCGCATGGTTCGAATTATCTCGATTATCAGCCGCTTCTCAATAATCGAAAATGACATTGAGAAAAGATGAATATTCTCTTCGTGCATTAACAAAGGCATTTTTTAAAATTATATGTCAAAAAGGATCAGAACGAATAAACTGCAAGTATTTTGTGAAGTGAAATTCCACAATTTTTCGTTCAATCGTAGTTTTTGTTCATCGATATATATTTTCAGTAATATGAGAACAAACAAATCAATCACATTGTAATCTAATAATCCAAAAGTGATATAATGGCTTACCCTAGACAATAACGGAAGTCCACTCTTCCAGTTGTTAGTATTTCGGTTGGCATGCGTTCAAAGAATGGAAAATGCGGTAATATTAAAGTACGATAAAAGTACGTTGTATGGTCATGGCCCACATTGTAAGATTTACTAATTAAAATACTTAAAAGTAAGAGGAAAAAAGTAGGACAATGCAATATATGTGAAATTACATCAGACGATCCTTGAGATCGACGATAACGCGTCGTACATTTGTATACGAATGACTCAGGATTTTTCTTGCATAAATATAAACATTCATGTATAAAGACTTGTTTATATTTATATATATATTCATGTACGTTTAAACGTTAGTATGTACATAAGTGATCGAAATGTTTGTACGAATTTATTGAATTGATAAATTCATAATTCCATTTCGTTCGACGCATTTACGAGCTACAAAGACTTGTCAAATTCGACAATAACGGCAGAAGGTTCTAAATTTTCATCTCGGAAAAAAAAATTCTATTGCAGTTCATAACAATCGATGCGACATCACGTGAGCGTCAACATGTCAAAATATCGAATTTTAAAATATACTCAAATAATATTAAACAACGATAGAGATATAATTAACGGGGTTTTCAAGTTGAATTAAGGTTAAAGGATCAAGAATCAAAATTGTAGAGCCTGAAATGGATGTCCAACTCCAATATGCTGTAAATAATTTGTATATAATTATTGGCCCTGAAATTTAACCATCCAGCGCATCAGTCTCGTAACGCTGGTATAATTTTGTGGCATCAGGTAAAACGGGCTCGAGGCCGTTCGTTACGTGCCCATCAACATATATAGATATATTAATATATGTCAATAAGATAAAACCAACAACAAATTACACGTCTCTGACATTCGTCTGGAGGCGAAAAAGTCTGAGAGAGAAAACGTCCCATTTAGCAATCTTGAACTATTGCCAAGCGGTTGACCTGCGCGCGGTTTTCCTGATAGAATTCCAAGGACTGCGGCTAACCGGGATTCTTTCCTACACCGTATCCGCTACACCATGGTGACAAAGCGAAACCGTGTCGTTCGAGGTCACAGCTTGGAAGGAAGACGTGAGATAAAAATTCGCATTTTCAGCGTTTATTAAATGTCAAAAATAAAGAAAACTGCTCAAAATATCCGTAATGATTATCGTTTGAGTAATTTTCTGTAATTATACAAAAACCACACAAAACCATTAAACTCAAGATTTTTACAATCTGCAAGAATAATGAAATTTTGAAGACAACATTCTTTCAGCATTTTTCTTTCCCGCACACCGTTGATGACATATTAATTATTCAAGTAACAGCAAATTCTAAAGCTAATGACAAGAGCGAGAGAGAGGGAAAGTAGCCCCTGCTCCTGCAATAGGTTCCTTGTCAGCGTTCTACTTTCTCTGCTCCCACTTTTTTTTATCAGCCCACCCGTTAGACCGTCACTTCATTAATGAATATTTAATCAACGGTGCATTGGACAGAAAAACAGTCAAGGAGTTTTCTAATTCTTCGATCTAACTGTCGGAACGTAATTTTAAACCGATTTCCAGGACACGCGATGTGTACAAATCATTTTTTTACGTCGGATGCTTACGAGAGGTATAGGAATCTCTCGTTATGCACCTTGAACATGAATTACAGTCAAGCTGATCCCACAAAAAACAAACGATCTATGAAAGCAAGCTATTTGCTATTATCCTTTCAGCGCCGATGTGGTTTGGGAATAGAGACTTTATAATTATGATAATAAAAGAGGCTTATAGTGTATAAAGGAAAAGAGTCAGGGTGCGTAGAGCGTGAAGTCTGGACGAGGCAAAAGCTTGTCCCGTCGTTATCGATAGTTGGCCCGAGAGATCAGTGGCCTGGAAAAAATCGTCATCGTTGAGATCCTCTTGTCTGTTTGAATCACATATCTGTATATAATTGATTGCAAAGTTCGTCCGGATTCATCGCAATTCGTTGAATCGTCAATTTATTTTTTACGCCTACTTTTTTTTTCTTTTGTCTTTGCATTAAATGAAATTCCAGCTTTGGGCCCAATTCATATGGAAATTCAGTGTTTTTTTGTTATTTTTCACGAAAACAATTGTTTTATTTTTGAGGCAATTTGAAACTAAAATTTTTGTCCATACATTTCCTTCGTTCAGAAAAAAAACACAGCCTCAAAAAATGATCTGGTTTTTCTTTAAGTATAATTAGATAATAATGATTCGATTATTTTTTCCATTAAAATGTGTTGTAATAAAGGAGTTATAGGAGGAGTTATAGCTGTTCTACCTGAGGTTCTTGAGAAAAAAGAAACTTTTCCTGTTAAGTTTTTTTCTAATTGAAAAACCGAAAATACCACGGTTTCGTATGATAAATTTATAAAGTGGTAGACTCTCTGGTTCTCTGGTTTTAGTGATAATGAGAAAGCTCCCAATTTCCATAACAATCAAACGCTCGACTGAGAATTTATTCGTTGTTAAAAAATCATTAAGAGTGCTGAGCAATGAATCAGCGAGGAATGGTGAACTGTTCTTCGAGAAATGCGGCGCCTCTCAATGTCTCACCATTATTAAACTAACGATACTCTTATCTCGGGAATGTGAAGTTGAGAAGTCGTTCGGTTGTAACGATTAGAAGTGTCTTTTTCTATCTTTATCGCCGAGAAGAGAAATAAATATATGATCGTGTAGACGGTAAGAAAAGAGAATGTTAAAAAAATGTATTATTCCTTGTTTTAAAATGATATTTCGACATTGGGTGCTCGTTGACAAAGCTTTCGAGGAAGTCGATCGGAAACTCGAAGTGTATATAGGATGATGATACGTCAAGAAATATAATCGTCGTCGTGGGTCCCGAGACATGACGTAATCGTACATTTCATGACATACCCACATATAATAATGTGTAATACATACAATGTATGTAATTGGTATGTGAGGAATAAGAAGACTTGAATACTAATAAACTGTTTTTGTCTTCGAAAAATATTATCGAAAAAATTTAAATTGATAAACTTTATGCAAATAATAATAAGACTAAATGAAATAAATAATTTTCACAAATTTAGTTTTAACCGTGGAACAAACAATGTTTTATATTAAATTGTCATTAACATAAAAAAAAATGATTACGTGAGACAGGTTCGTAAATTTGTAAGCTAATGAAAAGGTATAGTAATAATTGTGTGTAATTATTTAGTTGTAAAGGTAATAAATTTTGTACTTTTTTTTTATCAATATTTAAAAGATGCCTATCCTGGGATCACGATGATCCGTCATCGCACAGTCGCTCCCCGATTTTCTATCGGATAAGTTGCGTAAGGGTCCGGAGTCCGCAAGATCGCACCTGCGCTGTTCTCGGCCTTTAACTCACTTTTGTAATACACAGATGTATCTCTAGTTCTCGAGGTTATTCGCATACTAGTCCTGCATTAATGTTACGGAGCCGTTACGATAAAAACGTGCAGACAAAAACTAGTAATAATAATACAAACAAAAAAATATTAAGTGTCTGTTTTTTTTTTCTCAATATTGAGCTGGAAAATTTATACAATTATCGATTAATCGCTTTAAAAAATTTACACAAAACAAATATAATAAATTCTATTCTATTGTGAATATTTTTTTTCGTAAATGTTTGTGCAATCGTGTAACTTGGATTGAATATTCAAATTTTTCACATTCTTCATTATCCAGTCATTCAAAATTGGAATCGATCGTACATTTTCTTAGTGTGCCACTCCTTCATTTAATATTTCGTGAGATAAGGACACAAAGACAAGGGCCGATGTAATTGAAAACACGTAAATTTTGGAGATAATAGAAAAAATAGTGTGAGAATCGAGTGGCAGTGTTCCGAATCGATTAAATTAACGTATGCCTCTGAACGTATAAGCGACATTGACGTTTGAAATGAAATTGTTTCTCAACCTGTGCGACTGATAAGAGTTATCGTAAAAATCATGGATGGATTAACGGCACTTGTACTATTTTATTAGCTTATTTGCAACGGATCGAAGAAGGCCCAATAGCCGGAATTCCCCATTTTCATTAAATTTACAATCAATTTTACTCAAGTTTGAAATTAAAAATCGTTCTTCATAGAAAAAATCAATTCAGCGAATTCGTAGAACATTTTCTAAGGAACAAAATAAGTCGTGGTGCATTAAAATTTTTTAAGAAAATCCGGGCTGTTCTTTTAAAAATTTTGATGAAAATATAAAACCGTAGTATTTTACATTTATGTCCAATTTATTCTGTGTTAAAAGAACAGAAATTATGTTAAATTAAAATTTTTATTGCTTCACGTTTCTATTCGATGAATTAAAATGTTTTATACACAGTATTGGATTTGCTTCTACAAAAAAATGAGGATTAAAATATATTTTTTATAAAATACAGCAAAATTGATTAGACATGATGTTTCAAAGCATCATTGAGGACTATCAAAAACGTGGCTCACGTATGTTCTATTTGCGAGTAATTTTAAATCTCCCCTTAACGATTTCTCTCTCGCGTGTCATACATCATTGTGCAAATTTGTGTGCACGCCTGTATGTGTGTATGCTTTTATACGTGTGACACAATGCTAAACGAGATCAGAGAGGAACGTGCTGAATTAACACGCGGCTCTGTTTAACGTAAAACGTTGCTCTCCATTACGATTATTTCGTAATTTTATCATTAGCCACGATGTAATTTGAAAATTTAAAGCCGCAGTGGTCATGTTGTGGCAGGGACGACATCTCAATAAAATATTCTAAATTTCATCAAATTCACTTGACAAAATTTCATTAAACATTTTTTTCGTTATCTTTTCGTTCAAAATGTACAGAAAGTAGATAAAAAGAATATGTTTATTGTTTAAAATAATCGTTTTGAAATAAATAAATAGAAAAATGAAGCACGAATGACTAATGAAACAATTTGAAATGCTCAAAAATTTATGAAGTGGAAAATAATGCAAATGCACAGGTGATTATTTACGATTCTAAACGTAATTGATGATTCAACCGTAACTTTGGTGTTAGACATCGGTGTACACTCGTACTGTAAACTGTTTTCTTTTTTCAGATTAGATAAACTTCGAACAGTTTTTTATTTTTCGTAAGCTTTCATTGATCTTGCAATAATCTTATCGTTCTTAGGTCAATGTGAGTTGAAAACTCGTTGTCAAAGTAAAAAACCGATAAATGTAGAACAAAATTGTTGATTTTTCCGAAATTATACAAATTCGTGTCTCAGAGATCGAAAAAAGGAAAAATTTACACGCGATACGAACAACAGACTTTTACACGTTCTTGCATTTTTTATGCGATAATAGAACGTTCATAACGAATGAAAATATGACCCAGGTACAAATTGACTTAGCAGAATAGTTATAGAAAAATGAAACAAATAAACGATTTTTTCTTGAAAAAATCATCCTCTCATTTTGTACAGTAATTTAAATACATTCGTATTGATTTGCTTCAAGATTCATTTGGGAATAGAACGAATGGAACAAATTCCAATTTTGTACATATTTGTCAAACAGACCTCGCGGATAATATTAATATATAACGAGTAAGTGAAGTACGAAAGATTTGCACAACGTAATAGTGCTCCAGAAACTCAACTAAATATATAGATATATTTTTATTAAATGCAAATGACATGTCCGTTCGAAAGGGAAGTAGCTGTCCGACTATTATGCACCCAAGTGCTGTACAAAGAGAAGGTACAGTTCGAAGAGCGTTTGTTGATAAAACGTATCATCATATCGAGACAAACTAGCAATTATAGAAATAAGTGTACAAAAAATAATTAAAAATACTATCGGAACGCCCGAGCAGATAAAATAATTGTAGTGATTGTACGAAATGTTCGAATAGTTGAGTTTTCAAGTTCTTCATCACTTTTTCCGAACATTGCTATTTATTAATTTCGTTTGCTTCATTCTATTGTAATAATTAAAAAAAAAAGTATACATCGATGCAGAAATTCCGTAATTGTTAGACGATTGCAAGCTTGTTTCATTCGTTCGTTTAGAATATAAATTAGATACGTTTTTATCATTCGGAGAATATGAAAGAAAGTTTAGGAATACATGAATAAACGGTTTCCACGTGATTGCGCTGCTTACCAGGTCGTCGTCGTACTCGTCGTCGTCGCTATCAGAGTCCGAGCAACCTCGCAGCTTCCGTACTTTCTTTTTCACCTCCTTCTTTACCGCCCGGGTTATCGCGCTTTCCGGCTGCGTCCAGTATATCAATTTTATTCCGTCTTTTCATATTTATTTCTATTTTCTTCTATTTTTTAAACTCAATCTACAAACCACTTTGTGCCTTTAGCTGTTACGATACGTAAAATATTTGAAAGTACCAATAAATAATAATCAGTAAATTACTCAACTAAATCGGTAAATAAATTAATCACAAATAGATTATTAATAGTAACGCAAAAATAAATAGAATAATTCAATGAAGCAGTTTTTTGTCTAACTAATTTTGAACCTTTAACTACATCGACTAATCTCCAGTACGAATGACTACGTAACAGTAATTCATAGAAATAAGAGACAAGTGAATCGATAATAGACTATCGATATATGTATCGCAAACTTTACCGTATCTCAATTGCGTATGGCTCATTGTATCTTGACATCGTAATTATTACAGCAGCACTGTTTTTTTATCGGTCGAAGGCCTTGCGCTAGAATTTTTTATTTTTATTCTCGTTACTCGTTTTATGATGATCTGTGTGTAGGTTCGTAACGTCGTTTATGATTAACCCTGTTACATCAATATTGACAACAATTAATAGTACTAATGAGTCATTAGACGATTAGATTTGCGACACATAAAAACAAGACGATAAATTTTTATTAAAAAATCGAAGGAATAGAGATTTTGATAACGATGAAAATAAAACAGCAATTCCCAATTCAGTGCGTGAAATATAGCGTCTCGTCGATGGTGATTTTACGATGACATCAAAGTCCGATATAAAATATTGTGTATGCATTTTACTCGAAAATTTCAATAAAGATACAAAAGTGAGGTAACTTATTTTTGGATCGAATAACTTTTTTAAAAACACCAGTGGGCGAAAAAAGTCGAATAAATAAATAAAAATTACTATCAAGCTTGTGCAATCGACGAATAATAAAAAGGAAGAATTTTTCATCGAAGAAACAAATCGTGAATCGGGTTCGATAGTTGCATTTCCTCTTTGAGCAAATATCCGATTTCTAAATCTACCGACTGGTTTGAGGGAAAATTACGAGTCTCGAGACAACCGTACTAATGACTGCGGATGCGTTACGTTCTATTCCCACTTTTAGTATCTTACACAGGGTGTCCCACGTGAGTATTTTACTTAAAAAATCATAATTTTTCAAATTTATAATATTATTTGCATCAATAATCGAGAAAAATTGTCTTTTTTGAAAAAATAAGAACAAAGCTTATTTTATAAATTAAAAAACTGATAATTGCGGTGAAAAAACACTGACACGTCGTTTAAAATATATTTATGGGTCAAAATGACCCAATGTTACCCAAAGAAAGATAAAAGTTTGCAATGCCATCTACTTTCACTGCGCACACTCCCCAAACGGTGGAATTTCTATTAGGAAATCTCCATAAGAGTATTTTTGTACATCATAAAATTTTCTACAATGAAAGTCAACGACTATGCTCATTTCTTGAATTTCATAGCCTCGAGACCGGCTCGAAAAACAACCAGAATTTTGTATATTTTACGCAAGCCAAGTGTATATATTATGAATATGAACGACTTCGTCAGCTTCGATAATTAATCTCTGATCAGGAAAAGGTCCGATCATAAAACTCTATTAGCATTTTCTACTCGACACTCATTTGTGAACTTATGGTTACAGCATCAAATGTCGGTGGTAGGACACCCTGTATGTGTATAAATTGCTTTGAATGTGTGTTTATGTGTGAGTTCTGCAAAAATATTGGTCGACGTCTGAACGTATCGTCGTTCGTATCTGACAACGTTTTTTGATTGATTGACAATCCTGTTTGTTATCCTTTCGTCTCCCATTTGTCTTTCCTTCTCGCTCGATAGTATTTTTAACCTGGTGAATCGTCCATTCGAGTCTCGTAATCGATGTTTCCTCGTAAAATACGTGTCGCGTTATAAATAAATATGGCGGAAAACGTCATATTTTTTCCATTCAATAATTTAGCTTGCATATTATCATTGCAGTAATTCGTTTGATTACTAATTCCATTTGAATACACTTGCAGAAGTGTTTAGAAAAAAATTGCTGTGCCAGCACACTTCGTTTGAACTTTAGTACAAAAAAGAATTCTCTCAACGATAAAATAGACTGCAATTGCAGTAGAAACATTTTTTAGTCTCGATTAAAACATCGCAATGTTTTCAATTGCTATACCGTCCTTGAATTCGCGGTGTCTCTGGTTTTTCCACTGGAAAATCATTTGTAAGCATACGAAAAGTTGTTGTTTCTCGAACATTAAGCTATTGAAATAAATCTTGCGCTATTTATTTTTCTTCTTTCGTCTTTTGATGAACTGTATAAAGAAATAACAAAACATTGGATTTCTGTTGATTTCTCCCATTGGACATCTGACTGAAAAGTGATTTTCTGGTTTTTTTTTTTCAGGGCTATTCGAACCCTTCTCAATATGTCAAATCTGTTTGTGTTTCGATTTTTGACACATTTTTGAAGTCAAGATTCTTTGTGAACATTTTGCATATATATTTTTTTTAGCCACCATGTAATTGAAAACAATTTTAAGTGCTAAGTCTGAATCGTTTTGTAAATTATGAGCTTCCCGTCTATGAAATGTTTCTTTAACGTTTTTTTAGAAATTTATTCAAACACCGACGAGTTAATTTAATCAAACACATGAGAATCTTTGTGTAAAAAGTATTTTATACTGAGTTTATTTCCTACAAAAAGATCGATTCCAAAATGGCGTGTGGACTGTAAATAAAATTCGTACCGCAATAAAATTCTGAGTAAAAAACGTGTTCACATAAACTGGAAATTTACTACTTCAAGGTTTCCTCCTCTCTTTCTCATTTCCATTTCCGGAACTCGGGTTCCCGGTTCGTAAGTTCGTGAAAAATGGAATCTAGTGAACACCTGTAGTTTCCACCTGTTTTTCCTTAACGCATACGTGTAATTCTACATCGTTGCAGTCCGACAAAGATTTGTTTTGTTAATCTGAAGTTGCGCCCCTGTTATTAAATTCAGGGCCTTTTATCTTCATTTCATTATTTTGTGTCTTATTCGACCAAAACTTTAAATCTCAATCATATATTTTAGTTGGCTCGACTTGAAAAATGTGATCCCTAATTTTTTTTAATCGGCCGAAAAAAAACTCCTTTAAATGACGATAATAATACAGACATTTTTGAACTTTGTTTATGAACTATTTCCATAAATTTTATTGAATTTTCAACATTTCTTCTTTCATTTTCAGTGTTTCGAATACTTCGAAATCGAAAAATGAATTTAGAAAAAAATCGTATAAAAGTTTTCGCAAAATATAAAGTCTACGGATGGAAAGAAATGTCGTTTTTTAAAAAATGTTGTTTTTATTTTTAATGAAATATATATAATATAAATATATATGTATACATAAAGTGCATCGAGCACGCGACTGTGTCAAGGTGAGGAAGAAACGACGACGACTGATTCCCATGAGTATAGGACGAGAGTGGTTGGTGAAAGCCACGAAGAACCGATAGCATAAAACCCACCTACGAGTAACTGTACATCCAGTCAACTTAAGTACGACTATGACGCGATATAAACTCTGCTACTCGGTCGAATAACTTGACGAATCCGAATACACGCATTATGGGGTTACG
Organism: Campoletis raptor; assembly: GCA_948107755.1. Lineage (NCBI taxonomy): Eukaryota > Metazoa > Arthropoda > Insecta > Hymenoptera > Ichneumonidae > Campoletis > Campoletis raptor. The sequence continues at coordinate 6,066,416 of OX403622.1, read as the reverse complement.
TATATCCGTACAACATTCCTTACACCCAGAAGAAAAATCTACTTGAAGGAAATTATTTTTTTTCCTTGTTTCACAGCCTAATAGAACTCGATTCGACATTAATAAACAATTTTCTCTGTTTGTGATATTTTTTTACTTGGAATCAATAATAAAAAAGAACTATTTTTACTGAAATAGCATTAGTTATTCAAATTGAATAGATATTTTGTTAATGAATTGTTCTTTCATTGAATAAAAGATCCTAAGAGATTAGAAATAATTTTTTTTCGAGGTCTGCTGTTTTTCTTGCAATTTTAAACAACATTTATTGACATTTTTATAGCAGGAAATCATTTTGACGTTGTGGTTGCAAAATTGCGTTTCACAATGTCAATTTTTTTTGTCTGACAGACATTTTATTTTTATTTACGAAAAATGTATCCACTGGAACAACGTTTTGTCTTCTCAAAAAGACATTTGGTTGTTAAATAAAATTTTGCAAAGTGCTATTGGCAGTAACCACACGATTCCGACTGTACGCTTCAACGCAAAAATATAACAATTTATTCGGAATCTTTCAAAAATGTTTTTCTTTTTTTGTTCGTAAAAAGAAAAAAATTTCGGTCTCTTTGAAATAGAGATTAATGAGATGATATATAAAGGACACCACTATAGAATAAAAATATATCTAAAAAAAATCGAATTTTTACACCTTTCTACGTGTATGTTTAAGCCTTTGACAGATGCAACAATTGAAGTGAAATAATTCCTTTATTTTCGGTACCGTTCTGTTTTTATTTGTTAAAGAAAGTTTTTCGTTCGAAGTTTATAAATTATTTATTATGAATTATATCGAAAGCAATTCGATAAATTTTATAGAACAATTCTTAAAATATGACAAATGATACTCTATTTTTAAACATTATCTCTTTATGTTTTGGGTGGTCTCCAATAAAAAAACAATGTAAAAAAATAATAGTTATTTATGTAGGTGACTTTGGCAATTGCGGATGAATGTAGTGAAAAATAAATTTCGTGCTATGATTTCATTGAATGAATCTGCGTTCGAAGAGGCGCATTTTGCGAAGCGCGTCACTTCTCACGAGAGAGCCGAGGATACTCGACAACGATGACATCACTATTTGTCATTCGAGCGAACGGTCGTTCTCTTTTTTTTTTTCATGTTATTTTTTTTCTTTCGTCGTCGTGACACAAATGTTCGGAGACGGAGGAACGAATACACCAGCTATGGTGCAAGTTATTTATCGTTAAGGATGTAGTGATAGTACAGTTTTATCCAAAAGACTCAATAATGGAAAATATTTATGTATAGTCGCCAAAATAAAATAAAATCCGTCATTTTTATAGTTCGACATTTAATAATTATTCACGATATACTCAATTTCGTTTTCAAATGGACTATTGTCAGAGTAATTTTGTTATTGAAATTTTTTTATTACGATTCTAAAAAGACAAAAAAAATCAAGTTCTCAATGATCAAATTCAAGAGATACTTGAGAATATGATGTTCATCGACAAAAAAATTACGCAAACACGTTAGAATTGTGTTTTTGGCAAATGAATGTTAAGAATATTTGAAAATTCGTACTTTTTACGAATTTAATTCGTATAATAAACCTAATGTATATGAAAAAAATCCACCTGTTCCAAATTTACCGTAGGTTTGTTCGAAGCATTATAGTGCGTGCTAAACGTACGTACGAAAGTATAAATTACAGGGGAGAAATTTTTCTAGGGCTTTGCGAGGGTTCACGAGGATTTATTTTATGGAGAGAGCCAATGGGCTAAAAGCGCAAAAGCTTTCACAACTGAAACTGTACATAGTTTCGAGCTTAAACTTGCACAGCTGCTACATTTTTATATTGTACAAAAATATATCATTAGTTGACCCAAGACCTTTACAATTTTTTTAGTAATGAAAACTTTTTTTTTTTTTTTGCATTTCTCCCAAACACTTTTTTGTTTAATAGACTTTTGGAGTCGTTTTCAACCCCGTTGTAAGGTTTGTGGTCGGGAAAATTGATTGTAGGGATCTAAAGTTATTTCACAAGTAACAAGACATAATTTTTAAATATAATTTTTCGATAATAAAATCATTTTTACAATATTCCAAAGCGGATGAATTTATTTTCTTTACTTATTTATACACGATAGAATTCCGCTTTTTTGCAGACTCATTTGCTCGATATATCGACACGTGATTTTCGTAAAAAATTTCATTCACCACTTCTGGCTTTCCAGTAAAATTTTTTAGATTTTATAAAAATAAAGAAATGTTTTAAAAAATAGAACATACCTTCTTGTAAAGTTTGATCCAGGTGAGATCGCCCTTCATGTCGGTGTATTGAAGTCCAAAAAACCATACCTCCCTGAGTCCAATGGTCTTGACGACCTGGTCGAACAATTGTTTACCGGTGGTCGCGTGCTGGATCGCGAACTCCAGCTCCGCGTCCATCGTCGTCACCCTCACATTTAGCTTTTTTTGTTGGTTTTAAGTTGTTTTGTTTCCAAGCGTGGCACAAAAATTTGTGACAAGTACATGAAACGAAAAAAAAAAATCGTAATTAATTGAAACAATGTTTCGATCGAGGGTCGATCGATGTAGGCAAAATAACAGTTAATCGTTTTTAATCATCATTGAAATTCATGAAAAACATAAGATTCGAAAAATTAATAAAAACATTCAATAGATTTATTATTATTTATTTATTCTCGAACATCGATTGATTAACAAAATAAATTTTCTCGTGATTATCATTTAATCGATTAATTTGTCAATAGTATCGCTGAAAATTCCGTTACAATTAATCGATCATTCAACTGTATGACGAATTGTTAATTTGGGGGAAAAAAAAATCATAAAAATTAGCCCATTATCGTAAACACACACTGCATGTAAATTTTGGACGGTGCTATAAAGAAATAAAGATATTTCGTTGCATTTTAACTACGCAAACTTCAAAATGATGAATTTCAACAACATAAATAATAAAACTAATTCTCATTCCGAATTTGAACATTTTTTCGTAGCGTTCCAACGAAGCTGACTGTGAAGAATAAAAAAATACACGAAAGAACAACTAATCATTTTAGATTATTTCTACAAATAAATTGATCATTTATTCAATGACGTCTCCACTGAAATCATTATCGAACTGATAGATGGAAAAAATCTTCTCGAAGATAACAATTGTTTTTGTAGTTTTTTATTCATTTTTTTCGGCTCGACGATACAAAGTTCACAAAAGAATGTACTTTGAGCTGTCCAGCAATTTGTTTTTTTTTTTTGTCGAGTAAATAATCTGTTAACTTTTTTATTGACTAGGAGTTTGTAAATCGAAAATGGACACCCTGTATACACGCGAAAGTGGACGACGATGGCCCTCATATTAAACCTGGAGCAAAAAAAACAGCAGGAAGAGGGAAAAAAATGAGACGAAAAAAGAGAGAGAAAAAAGATGAAAGAGTGAGAAGGAGGAAGAGAAGCTTCGAAAGAAGCGAGAGCCGGCGTTCTCAAGCCAGGTAAGATGAGGCCAAAAAATGGCCCCTTCGTTCGTTACGAAAACTCGAAGCCAAGATTTATCGTTCGTTATTTTGGAATACGACGAAAAAACGGTACGAAGAAAATCTTTTCAACTCGAAACACCAAAATCTTCGATTGATTAAAAAACGGCGAACAAAAAAAATCGTGAGAAAGTTACGTTAGAATAATAAATGAATATTCGAGAGACGGTTGCTTACCATCTTTGCACCGGCGACCATGGCGGCTGATTTGAAATTCCTAAGAATCCAAAATAAGTTGGAAAAAATGAAGTAATATTGAAAAAAAAACTAAATATTTTTCGACGCAAATGGCGGCCCCGAAAAGTTGGTTATCGAACCAAAAAAAAACACGAAAAAGAATCTTTTTTTTTGAGGATGTCACAGAAGCTGAATCGAGTTGGTCGTTTGACTAACGTCGTGCGAGAAAAAACCGCCGGTTTGGACCAACGTTGGTCTTGCAGACTCGATCCTTGAGATCCTTCAGTGGCTCGCCACACATGTACACGTATTTGTGAATGTGCAATAGAATTAGCGTTTGCGTTACACAGGAAAATGGTTGCGAGACACACACGCGCGCACCAATCCACCCACAAGAAAGATCACACACACACGTCCCCACGGAGGCACATGGGCTAAAAAACCGTAAAAAACTTTCCGGACAATTATTTCGCAACAATAATTATGTTTTATTCTGACGGGAGAAAAAAAAACAACAAAATTAAGAGAAATATTACGAAGCGATGGACGCGGTACGAAGGCGGATTGAACAATGGGCCATAGGGGCAAGTGCAACCGGCGCGGCGTCTCCTCGAGAATCGGTTGGAACAGCCGCAAAGAGGGGGAAGAGTGTTTCGTATATAGATATATATATATAATAGCGAAAAATCCCCCTTTCGTACACTTGACGACGAAAAGAAACGCGAGCACGTCCAACGGCCAAACGGTGCCCAAAGATGAGGAACGAGAACAGAACATAATAAGAAAGACGAAGAGCGAGAGAAGAGAGGGGAGAAGAAGAGGCGCAGCTGTCTCGCTTCGTTGTGACGCTATTGGTTATGGCGCGAGAGTATACTAGCAGCTATGAAAATGTGTAAAGGCGCGCTACGAGTCTGTGGAGTCGTCAACTCTTGAAATTTCGTATCCGAAATCACTACATACGCCGTTTTCATTATCAACCACTTGAATCCGCATCTATCGACAGTATGACGTCACAAAGACGTTGAATCGTTTTCAAATCAATTAATGAAAGCCCTTGTTACGACTAGATATTCAAATCCACATTTCTCGATCGTCCAACATCACAGAGCCGTTAAATTTCTTCTGAATGAAATAACGCAAGTCCTTTTCACTGTTAACCACTGAAACCCGAATATGTCGACAGTGTGATGTCATAGTGTCGTAAAATATTTTTGGTATCAATTTGCATGCGTCCTTTTTCTTTTATTCGAAACGATTCGCTAACTTTTCAGCCAATTTCGTAAGTTTTCTTCATACGAGCCGTGGGGATACAAAATTTAAGACCCAATGTGTTGATACTGTCTCTTGCCTACGAATTTTGTATGAATTGATGTCAAATTTACGTTTTGGCTTTTACCTCATGAAAAATTGAAACTCGGATCGATTTACCCGTCGAATCGTATTCTAGAGGTCATTTTGTTCGCTCGTAGGTCGGGAATTTCATATTTTGTGTGTTTTGGCTGACTGTGTGTACCCGTGGCGTCGTAAAAGCGAGAAGAAAACGAAAAGACGACGCCCGGCTTTACGGATGACGTGAGCAAACCCGCGTCTCCGCAAAGTTCCGCAGCCAATCCCGACGAATCGGGCGAAAAATACACAGGGTGTCCAAATAAAATTACAGTCTATAAATTTATTCTCAAATCGCGTCATTTCTGATTATTCGATAAAAATAGTAATTTCTTACTCTTTCCTTCACTTTTCACAAAAATGGATACCAAATAAATTCGAATTTCATTTCACACGACAATTCAATGAAGTTCGATTTGGAAAATGTACTCAAGTACAAATTGTGATGATATTGAGCAACAGATGATTCAATTGTTTCATTTATTTAAATACATTTCCGTTCCAGATTTAGTGCACGAATTTGATTACTTTGTTTTTTCAACTTTTATTTAAGACAGTGATCTCCCTGAAGCGTTTTTCTAGAGAAATTTGAACAACTTTGCAAAAAGATTCACTCGTCCCCTATTTGAAATATTAACAAACAAAGATTGTATAGTTTTATACGCGTTTTTATGGGGGAAAGGGGGGGCAATAAAAAAAAGCGCATTTCCCGGTTTAAGTACGAAACTTTTTGACAGATTTTTTTTTTTTTACATTTTTTTTACATTTAAGGAGGAACATGTGAGTTTGTTTAAAAAATCAAGAATTTTGACGCTTCAGTTTCGAAGACCCAGCGATAGAAAATGTACGCTCTGTGTATGGCATACGGGAAATGTGATGATTTCTTAAACTCTATGACAAATTGCTTGTGGAGAATGTACAATGGACCAGGAAATACTGTCGCAAAATACACTTTAAAGCGATTGAGCGATAACAAACAGGAAGTCTGGAGTAGATTTGAACACGTGGGTAGCCCGCATTTCCGCAGTGAACAAATGCTTACGTTTTCTAAATTGTGAAAATCATACACATTGAAAACTGAGAATCTTTTATTAAAAAAAAAAGGTAACCGAGAAATTAAATGATAATATTCAGACGGTGCAAATTTTAAGTTGAAATAAAAATCAATTTTAATTTCGAAATTTGCAAATAATTATGCAATCCGATGAGACCTGAAACCCAGTCGAAGATTTCCTACCCGTCACTATTACAACATTCGATTTTTTTACCGTATTCACATATTTAAACGAAGAAAAATGGAAATAGTTTGTTTGTTTTATCGACTTACCGACTTCGGCATTTTGATGGCTGCGTCTCCTCCTTGTGGGCAGTTTTAAACTGACAGCCTGTAACAGATAGGAAACGACGTATTTAGAACACAGAGTCATCGCATATTTAATTGACTACGAAAGAGACTTCACTTGCCCACTGTAGTATACCTTACGAAATTAGCATGTCAAAAGAGTTTTCGAAAGCAATGAAATAAAAAATAATAATTTCACTGTGGCGAATTTCAATTTTGATATTTACATAAACTCGTAACTAATTTAATAAGAACTTAGAATATGAAATTTTTTAAACATAATCATCGCCACGTCACCTACGCCAGCAGGTAATGATAATTCCTTGTATAACTAAGAAGTAGTACGAATTCAGTTAAAAACAAAAAACAAACTTTTTTTCAAACTTTTCGTGATGAAATTTAGATATTTTATGATATTAGAGTTTGCAACGATGGAACCCGATGATTTTTTTATTGATCTTTTTAGTTTTTGAATTTTTTCCAATTTTTCTAGTAGATTTAGTTTTCAAGTCGTAGAAAAATATTGTCCAATTATCGTAGAAAAAGACTGAATGTTTATTTTCGGTTCTGTTATAAACTATAAAGGATTTTCGTTGCATTCCAACGATGCAAACTTCAACATCAGATATTTTCACCAACGTTTCATCCATATGTTTCGTAATAAATAATAAGTTCTGTTTTCATCTGAGTGAAGAATTCAATTAAAGACGAAAGGAATAAATTGTCAGAACGAAAACAAAAAATAACATAAAGCTGAAAACCAATAACAATAAAAAACATTTTTCGTAAAAGTATCATACGTTGATCACATGTGAACTCAATAATGTCGATATTCGTGAAAGAGTTTCGATATAATCGTAACAACGACAAAATGGAATAAACAACTTTGCAAGAAAAGACAAACGGCAAAGTACACATACACACGCACATTAAACACGGAAAATTGATGATCCGTGATCCTCGAGACTCTCGTGAATTCGAGTCTCCCCCACAAATTGCCTACGTCACAGTGCTGACTTTGTAGAGGCTCGTGGCAACGAATAAAAAGAGGATTTGCCGGGAAAAAAAAGGTATAATGGACAACGTTGCGTCTTGCCAAGAAGTCTGCCTATTTTTTCTTACAAATCGAGAAAAATACAATCTATAATCAGAGAGGATTCCTCAGCAACTGATGGCAATCAATAAATAAAAACTAAGAAAAATGGCCCTTAAAAGACCTTCTCAGTGTAACAGGCGCCAAGATTATCGATTTTCATAATTTTCTTTTTTTCAATTAAGTAGATGAAATCCGAAAAGCAGTCCGATTTTTTTTGTTCATTCAAAATGACTCGCGGAGTAGATGAGGTATTTTATTAACTTCAGACTTTCATTATCGCTTGCAATTCTAATAACTGTCTAAAATGAAAAATTCAAAAAGATTATTAATCCGTATGAAAAACTTAAGAAAGCTTTCAGAGAGAAATTTTCATATCGATAATAAATTGAAACTCGAATTTTTCGTATATACAAAAACCTCCCCTGACTCCCGTGCGTGCGGAAAAAAAATAAGAAATATTTCGTATTCAATGAGACTTGAAAAGCTTCGTTTTATATTTATATATATATATATTTTTTTTAGCACGCGGGAGAAGCTTTCTTTTTTTTCTTCTTTTAAACACGCGTACACTTTTTGATGAAAAGGTGAAGCATGTGCGTCTCATTAAATCGAGATTCATTTTTTGAAACGCCTGCTGTGTTCAGGAGAGTAGAAAGGATTGCTTGTCGAGAAGAGTGACGTGGTTAAGGGATTCTGTTTCATCAATGGAAATTTTGCAGGCCTTCTTACAACCCCGTTCTCGTATTATTTTTCTCTACGTAAATTTAATGGATACGAAAAATCAGCATATAAGGGTACACGATGGACAGGTTAAAATGCAAATGCGCGTGACCGACATCCGCTCATGGCATTCGTTGAGAGAAATGCCCCCTCCCAAAAGTTTACATACTTTGTATTGTACTATCGCTCGTCTAGAACCATATACACGAAGAATGTGCTCGAGAGAACGTACGTACGTTCGTTGAACCTCATGCTGCTGTCGTATTCGTTGTCAATAAAATTGTCGCACGCGCGAACAAAGCAAAAAAATAATATAATAGAGTTAACTATTAATTAATCGTTGTGCCCGATAAGTTTCCTTGTCATTAATAAATTGTTCAACCAATTAATTCAAAAGTCAACTCTCTCGCTAATTTTTTGAAAACTTGCATATAACTTTCAGAATAATCTACTAATGTCGGTTCTTATAAGTTATAGAAATGTAAATATGTAAAAAAATAGGAACTTTGAAAAAAAAAAACTGTTCAATATGAAGCTTACAGTTTTTTCATACTATCAAAATTCTTTTTTTTTTTTTTTTTGGAATATAAATTTTTGTACTTACTCCCCGTAAGAACGGGTGTAAAACTGTATAATTTTTTATTGTCAATATTACGAAGACCGAAACGTGAATCCTTTTGCCATTTCTTCGTACAAGGAGGGAATTAAAGCTTAAAAATTAAATAAAAAATCTTCAAAAAGTGAATTTTCATAAAAAGATAAATCTTTTGTTGTTCCTGCGTATACTCTTGCGGATTTTTTCATCGTTCCTGTTCCTGTGAGTGCCCCCCAGAGTGTTGCCTACATTCACTCTTTTCTAATGCATGGCATTTGCACGAGGGCCAAAGGAAACTGTAGGAAACCCAGCCGATACGAGCGAACACATTTTAACTGTGGCCTTCGGTTCGTTAACATCATCAAAAAACTCAGAAAAACTGGCTCCCACTCAGCGATAGATACGCGAGCCGATGCATGGCTGAGCGATCACCCAACCAAGTACTGACCTCACTCGAGGTCGCTTAACTTTGGGATCGCCGGAGCCATACATCGAGCGCGCAGCTATCGCTGCCGATTGAAAATGTTTTTCCTGCGCAATAAAAATTGTCGAACATTCAAGATCATCCCTCGTTTCTGTTCTCTATTTATAAAAGTAATTTTTTGTGGTTTAATTCCCTCCGTGTAGTTCCATATGCGACCTCAAATTTGTTTAATTCTTCGAAAAACGCTTTGGCGGAAGTACTATCTTAAGAAAAAATGAAGGCATCAAAATGTTAAAAAGAAAAATAATGACAAATATGAAAAACTTGTGGATATTTACGTATTGATTTGATTAGTAATAATTATGACGTCGAAATTTATGTTGCATGCGTATGAAGATGAATCTCGAGATAAAGATAATATTCGATGAGATCGTGGTGTTGAGAGAGTTTTCTTGTACGTGGAAATGGAAGATTCAAACGGTAAAGTCGATAATGCTCAATAGTCCGAGCCGGCGTGACATTCCTACACCGCCAAGACTAACAGGCCAGTATCGAGGATGTATACTATGTATTGTAAAATAGAGTCTCTCACAACTTATGTTCTCACGTTTCAATTGACCGCGTAATTTGACCCCGTCGCGAACAACCAAATTGTGCAAGCTCGTGATCTACGCGAATTCCGAAACCTTTTTTTTTTCACATCAATCATCACTGATTTATGCTAGAAGAAATACCGAAGAATGTCTACAAGAGCCATGTCATTAAATTTAGCATCGCTCGAACCCAATGGAAAACTTTCTTATTCATCGATTTTTTTATTTTTGAAAATATCTACATTTTTCATGCTGAATTGAGTTTCTGGATAGCGAAAAAAAATGGCCCATCGTATGCTTTGCTAGAGGAAAAAAAATTTCGCATTCCAGGAGAACATAATTCAATATTGCGAATAATTTTTATTTTTATACAATTCACTGTTAATTTCAAATTAGCTTTTTTTTCTGAGATCGCTGTCGAAATGAAAAAATACTGAAACGATGACTGTATTAATACTGAAAATACATTCAAAAATTGCAGCAACGATAAAATGCTGTATGAACGACTTCGATTGTTGAGAAAAACCTTGAATCTTGAAAAGAATAGTTTCCGATTTCCCAGAGTTCTCTTAGGGAGGATTCGCTCGTGTCTCAAACGGAGAAATCGCGTGAGATTTTTACACGTAAACTAACGTCCAATAAAATAGGTCGTAATGTTTTTTCGTACGGAAAATATTTATTGTTGATAATAATCTGCCGTTTATCGTATTTTTTTATTACGGAAGTTATTGCAATTATAACTGTTAATTTGATTATTAGAGATTATTGATTATTAGTTTTCCGTTACTTTTGTATCTAATAATCACTTGCAAGTATTAATTGTCGACTAATGATCTTACCTATTGTGGTATTATTTGCTATTAAAACTGTCACTGTTACTAACAACTAGTTACAAAAAAAAAATCGTTCTTTCCTCCGTTGTCTGAACGCATAGAAGATTACACAAACGAATGGGAAAACGTAACCTAAAAGGTGTGATGAACAAAGCGTAAGAAAAAGGAATACAAAAGATGGCGCAATAATATAATAAAGTTGACCAATTCACACCTATTATTCCTTTACATGGATATTTACATCGCGAGATACGATTTAAGATATATTTTCTATCCCTTAAATACCCGATTTCAGGTTATATCACGTTTTTGATTTATTTGAAGAACTTTATACGCGTCTATGAAAGTGTAAAAAAAAAATATGTGTAATAAAAATTGTGGTTATAAACGGTTTCCCTCGAACTATTAGTAGCCGGGGAATCCAACCAATTTTTTACAACACCGTGTGATTTCACGTTTTCGATCTCTCCGGATTTCGAGTAACGGTAAAGACGCCCGGGGAGGTCTTTGACGATCGTTCGTAAAAGAAAAAAAGCGCACACGCACACACAGATCCGGAGACCGAAGAAATCGTACGATCCGCGAGATCGAAGTTGAAAATTGTCCCCGAGGGCATTTCTTTCTCACTCTCATACTCTCTTTCTCTCTCTTCTTTTACATTTATGTAGAAGGATCCGAGAGGCTGACACACACGCGACTAACGCATGAGATACGTGTGCACTGCGCGCGAACATCATCACGAGAAGAGAGACATCCAATCCATCCTCATGTTCATGTATATATGTACCTTATAGGGACATACGTAACCTATATAAAGTCGGAATCTTTTCACCAAGAAGAGATGTCGCGTATTTTCACGATTGTAACAAAAAAAAGTATATAAAACGTTTGTAAGTCTACGGGTGGAGGATTGACAAAAAAAATGGGCATTTTGCCGGAAGTTCGGACGATTAAGCAAAGAAAAAAGATCGACAATCGTTTTTTTCCCAACTCAGCAATAAATACATGCATATGCGCATATAGTATGAATGTACGCATTTGTACATTGCAGAATTGAATAAACGAATATTACTAAATTTCTTATAAACCTTTAGTCGATCTTGATTTTTTACTATTCTATTCCAACTTTCGTCATAAATTACTGTATTCACAGATCGTAGGTACATTGGTCAGCATCTATGTGTCTACATACAGTAGGGAGTTTTGTACACGTACATATAAATAGAAATACGCTTAGTTTTACATTTGTCTTTACTTTTTTTTTTATTTATTACTGAAGATGGAAAACGAAATAAAAAACACGACTCACCCTCTTGTTTCGCGTTATAAGTACGTTCCTCCGGCACGTGTCCGACACATTCACAGTTGACCGGCTGGCACTTGCACTAGCACGAGCGTTAATGAACGCGGCGTTAACAAAATCGACTTAAGGCAATGGGAACGAGTATGAGGAAGACGAGAACGACGACGATGAGGAGGAGAACGACAGGAAACCGCGCAATCCACACCCAAAAATCCCGTCACGTTGAGCAAATACTGACACCTCACTGATATAACATGGCTGCCGCGCCCGCCCTACGCCAAGACTTACAAGAACAATTCGATGGTGGGGAAAAGAGAAATCACCGATTGCGCCACCTGACGTTAGAAATTCTCATCACGCTGTTGTTCGGTTACATTACTGGTCAAATTACCGTATTTCTTAAAATTTACTCTGTGTTTTTTCAGCTGATTTACCCGTGTTCCAATACTAATTTGTGAACGGTGCATCAGTGATTTTTATTCAGAAAATATTTTTACATTACTCTTCGGTACGAATTATCAAAGGAGATATTTTCACAGCTCCAACCAGAAGTTCCTATTGCAACGTAGTTCAGGAAAAATATCTAAGAGGGCAGTGTATTCGTCAGCTTAAATACCAGATTCTGTGTATTTCGCAGACGTGGCCGTATGATCTCCGCGCCAGAGGGCGCAGACCAGAGCCAGCCCAAAATGATACATACATACATATTTGTCATTTTTCATTTATTATTGTTGCTACATAGCTTGAGAATCGTTAAAGGGAGTTGAAGACGCCGTAATGATAGTTTTTCAATTAACATTTGGTGAATAATCAAATAAATATTGTTTCGCGTAGAGTTAGCAGAACTAAATTATAACGATTAGATTTATTATTAATGAACTCATTGTTTCAATAACTATAAAAATGGCGCCTTAAATTTAACTTTCATAAAAGATTCCCAAGCTATACCAATAATAATAAAAGATATGTTATTAAATTTATCTGCCAAGTATACAGAAAAACGATCCGCCCCAACGCGTCCAAAATTCGGTAAATCAACAGTCTTTTCGAACTCGCGGGTGAAATTGTCGATAACTCTACGAGTGATTTTACATGTGTATAGGAAGATGATCATGAATTGTAATGAAGTAAAAAAAATTCTCCTACTACCTCTTTGGCTTCGATTTATGAGAACGTTATTAAAAAAAAAAAATTTTTTAAATAGATCTGTCGTAATCAGATATTACTGTCGGATGTCACCTCCAGACAAAAAATATCCCCTCTGACCGAAATCCACGAAAGAAAATTCAAAAATAGTTACATATCTCGCAACGTTTTTGCATGCAAAGAAATCTTTTAAATCATACACGAGTCCGTCTCATGCCAGCATCAAATCAAATAAATAATCCCGAGATTGATGTGTAATCCAAGATTCAGTCGTACACTTATTGTTATTTGTGCGATGACGAGATAGTTTGAAAAGAAAAAAAAATTGTTTTCTCAATTAGTACATCCCAAATTCTTACGTCATCGTAGCATGACGTGGTAGAGAACGATTTTCATGTATAAGATTTCACGGCCATGGTCTCAAAAAAAAAAGTTAATCGAACATCAGAAATTTTGGCCAATTTGAAACGGTCGTGTGACGTCGTTGCACATCATTGGGCGCTCATCTTCGTATTTTTAAAATATCTATTCCCGGAATGAAAACGATTACAAAACGCTTATTACGCGCGAACGAATGACGTGTGATTATTATTTTCACGATGCTGCAACCGTCGTCGTGATCGCTCAAAAGCGAGATACTCATCCATGTCCTCAATGACCTTCAAAATTTGACGAATGAAAAATCTTGCCTGATGGTGTTTTTTTTATCATTGTTATTATTATAAGTCGATTAGTCGACCACGATATTTCAATACGGAATTGTACTCGTTTCGCTGATTGTCCGATTGTTATGTTTTTTGTGTATTTATTTACATATCTATTGATGATGCGTTATGTGAATCTCATTTGATTATCTCACGATATTTGTTTTCTTTTTCTGACCCGTGTTAAGAAATGCTTTTGGTATACATGTATGAATACAAATATTAATGTCCATACGTAACGAAATACATAACGGGTCGAGAAACCTGTCTGATATCACGTACTACACACTTCGACTACTGCTTCGTTACATTTAATTCCAACCACATCTGCTTTTTAGGTTATTCGCTACATGACTTTATCGAGAAGTAAAATTTTTTTTTTAATCTTATTTTTAGCAGAAACTGGATGAGCCTTCCTAAATTAAATAAAGTAATTCAGTTTAGGAAAAACCCGGTTTCCCGACATCGAGCTTGGTCATAAAACTTATACAAATGAAAAAAAGTTTCGTGCGTAGGAATTCATCGAACGGTACACTACTTTTTTATCTCGTTTTTGCAAGGGGAATAAAATAAACACGAAATCGATTAGATCTGCTGATCCACGAGTTCGATGAACTTCAAGGTGACTGAATCGAACTAAATAATTCACTGCTGCTTTCATCATGACTAATGAAATATCGTAAAGGTGCTCCTTCTTTTGTAAAGTCATGCGAAGGTCACTTACCTTAAAATAATAGAGGACGTCGTGAGAACTCGTATTGACATTTCAGCTCGGTTCTATGTGGATGATCGAATCGGACTTCGTTCATATGGAAATATTTGAGTCGGCGAATCAACGTTTTTTTTTTTTCAATATCAAATTGTAAAGGATAAAATTTTGGAATATTTGGGGTGAAAATAAAATCAAAACAGTACGATTGGTAGAAAAACTTTCTTCCTCATTCTTTTACATTATAATTATATTAAACGAATAGAGATCATCTTACGTCAAAAAACAAGTATAAATAATCTTACAATATTTTTTACATCGACCCAAGCGAGAAGCAGGGCACCATGAAATACTTCACAGTTTTTATCGTTTTTCAAAATCACTTTCTCGCTCTTCGTTTATGATTTCTTTGTTGCTTTCAACTTCTCATTATTTGGCTTCTATTTCTCCCTCTTTCAAAACACTCGTTTCATTTTTTCTTTTTTTTTACGATTTAATCGTCCAGCACACTGGCCTCTGGGAGCAAATGATTGAAATTCCTTTTTTGTGTGTGATCGGTACATGTCGCGCCTTCATCGACGTCACAACTTAGGCCATATGTACATGGACAATAAATGTAGTGAACGTCCGTTAGCGTTATCTGATTACCATCAGGATATACGAGGGTCGTGTTCAACTGCAGGTTTCCAGGTCTACATGCAGATCCATTTTCCAACAGTGCACTGCACCGAGGGATGCTGTATCTGTTTCCACCTTGAATAATATTTTATTTATTAATTAATTCCATTCATGACTTTCATTTATTGCATTTTTTTCTCTAATATCTTAATTCAAAATAGCAATATCGTTTTTTAAAAACCATTCAAGTTACGACGAATTCAATTTTTTAGGGAACTTAATACACTCGACAGAATTTTACAAAAAATTTCGTCCAGTCGTTTTTTTTTTTATAAAGACAAAATTCGAAATAAAGACTATATTCGATTTTTCACATTTCGTGTTTAGATTCGCAATCAGCAATCCCTCAAAGGATTAAATCACTAATAAAAATAAAAAATTTTGTTAAAAAATTGTATTTTTATTTTTATTTGAAAATCCATGACTTACCCAATACACAGCATTCTCCTGGATTACAGTCTTGATTGCTTGAACATTGTCCCGGAATGTAAACAACTTCATTTCTAGTCCCTCCGTACGCTCGTCCATTTATTCCGACGACGAAAGCTCCAATCGTTATTCCAATGAGGGCCATGAATTTAATCATTTTTGTGATTTTTCTTCCTTTTTTCACGGGATCTGAAATAAAATGATTTTTTTTTGTTTTACTGAAAACAGTTTGCAAAATATTTAGAATGGTTTCAGGGTTATCCCTTCAAAATATTCGTTCAAAGAAAAGTTTAGTCGTTTCTATAAATTGTGCACTTATATCACGACATTGAATAAGAATCAAATCAATTACGAAAAATCAAACGCTTTCAATTGCAATTGAACAGCTTGAATGATGGATGATAAGATTTTTGCGGTTCTGTAGATTTCACAGAAAAATAAAATCGACAAACGTTGATTTTTCAGTTTCTCTTTGTTTTTATTAGTCACGCGTTGATCTAATGTTTTACGGCTTTGTTGCGAGAGTTTCAAGGTCACGGGACACGATTCACCGTAAACATATTTAGCGCTAAAAAATAATAATAATAATTTACAAAGGCCTCGTGGACTGTGATAATTTACCATTTATACACGAATCTGGAAATATTTATTACCACGTCACCTTCAATTTGTTCTATGTCAAATACCATGACCATTTGTGATCACATTTATCAATTTGTGTAGACACAAAACACAAATTACGATGAATTACATTGCATTGTTTTTGTATGACTTCCTTGAAAATTGCGATGAATAAAAGATCAAAAATAATGTCCAGACAAACAAAGTGTAAAAACTAAAATAAAATTTGTCAAAATTTTGATTTTTAATGCGAAAATGGTTGTTACGTTGCCTCCAATTTTATGCGATAATATTTTACATCACATCATCAGTTTTTTTAATCCACAATATCGTATTTTATTTCTTTTGACCTTAAAAGTGTTATCAGCGACGAAATAGTATTTATTACGCGTCTTCCCCTTTGTATTGATTAGACTTTCATAAACAATTAGCGATTGCGTGGAACCAGTATTTTCACGTAATTTTTTTTATAACACCAATTCAAATTTCGTGTTTTTGAAATTATGAAGAAATTGCGAAAAAGTTAATTCCTAATAAAAATAAATTGTAATTTCTGAAAAAAAAAGGAAACATCGAGGGCACAAAATTTGTTATTTATTTTAAAACCCGAATGTTTTTCATTCGAGACATTGCAAAATTTAATCTAGAGTCACGAACCCATTAACCCCTCGATAAAAATAAATCTGAAATCGGCGTAACTCAAGTCAAAAATTTGAATCACTAAAAATAATTCATTTTCTTTTATTCTCACCAATATTAATTGATTGATGATTTTCTCGAGATTGATTTATTTCGAAATCCTTGTAACACTCGCGCAAATTATTTTCACTTTGCACACTGAATGATTATCTTTATTTCGAGGGTCCTTACGACTTTTTATTCACTTAAAAAAACGTTCAATATTCAAGTTGTAATATGTTTAACTCGTCAAGTTTAAATATTGGGTGCTTTTAAATTTTTTCTTTAAACCTTTTTTACTTTAGTTTAAATGTTTTTTCTTTGCTACTTAAAATAATTAATCAGAACAACTATTTGATCGAGAGAGATGCGAGCGGTATGAACTCGTGGTAAAATGTGATTACGAGATCGGCCTGACTTCTTGGTTTTATAGTGACTTCTCCACCGTATTTTCTCGTGTTGTGCTCTTATATGAGTGGTCCCAATGATTTCTTCACACACGTGCATCGTGAAGACTGCGGGGTGGGGAGACGGTGGACAATTTTACAAAAAACCGAGTTGATCTTGAACTCTGTTTTCTAAATTTAACTTTATCAAGTTCAATTTAGTTTTAGTTCCGAAATAAGCAAATACTGTTGGTTATAGAGTCAAAAAAATCATTCAATGATATCGCATTCGTAATTTTTTCTAACCCTTCAGTGGCCACACATTTATAGGTAAATTAAAAATTAATTATCAATAATTTCATCACAATAATAGTGACTTCGAAAGATTTATATTCATTGGAAGTCAAAAGATCAACGCTGAGTCGTCAATTGAGGCAAAATTGCTACTTCGGGAGACTCGAATAAGTATTAAATTTTCAAAATACAGTAAGTAAAGTGTAATATAATAATTAATTAAATGGATGGTAGATATACGTATTACATTATCATTCATTATTTTATAAACCTGGAAAAATATCAATGATCAAAGAATTGCGAAAGCATTTATGAATAAATACAAAAATCCACAATGTAATATTATTATCGATTTTTCAATTCGTATCGTCGACTATTTTTTGGAGCATCATCGGTTCGATGTTGGAACCGATTGTTTAATAATAGACTAAAAAAACAATTCATAAGCATGTTGAAGTTTCTTCCAAAATAAATAAACCGTTTAAAAATTATCGATAAAACTATTGGGAAAATTTAACGCTTATTTCACTAGTGCGAAGCACCTGTTTCACCTGGAAATAAAAAATTAACAATTTCTTTTGATAATCACCCATTCTTCATCAATAATTTTGTTTCGTTAATTACATTTCTATCGTATATTCATCTCAAAACTAGTGCGAAGCAGCTGTTTCACTTGGAAATAAAAAATTAACAATTTCTTTTGATAATCACCCATTCTTCATCAATAATTTTGTTTCGTTAATTACATTTCAATCGTATATTCATCTCAAGCCATAAATTTTTTTTCCCTATAGTGTTTCTAATTTTTAATTTAAAAACATGCTAAAATTTGAACCCAAAACGCCTGTTTTCTATTTTTTTAATTTCATTCTTTCTTTTTCCTCTTTTGCAAGTGCTCGAAAGTTTGGCGCCACTCTGACCGTGCGATGAAAATCGCTCTGACAAATTTCGTTCCGAGTCATGCGACACTCTAAATATATTTTTTTCTCCATCTCATTTTACGTCACATGCATTTTAGCTTTTTCTCCCAGTTACGTGAATTCCATCGATTACGTGAATTCTCCGAAACTATAATGGTGAAAGAGAGGATCCTCCGGACGATCGTGACTTATAAAAAGCAACTTCTGATTATGTCTCCCCGTAGAAACATTTTTCGAGTGAAATTTTTTTATCGTAATCGTCTTTTCTGATCGATTAAAGTGAGAAAATTAGGATAACCTTTGAATAAAAAACATAATAATTGATGGACGAGCTTTTAAAAATAAACGATGTATTTATGGAAATCCATCCAGAATGATTTCGAACCTTTTCGTGATCTGGACAGGTTCGATTTTTCAAACTTATATTTCGGAACTCTACTTATTTATTTATGGTTATCTTTAGATTCTCAGTGAATTTTTATTTATTTATAAAAACACATCTATCACTTTATAATTTTGTTTTCACTACTTCCGAAGTTTAAATTTAAAAAAGAAAACTGTATTTCGATCTATTAAAAAATCCCTCGATTTTTAAGTTCTCATGAACTCCTTTTTTTTATTGAGTTTTCTTGTTTTTTAAATGAAAAAAATGCTACTATTTTCACAAGCGATGAATTTATAAATCATTCATTCTACTATACAGTAAAGATCAATTTTTTAAAGATATATTTCCCGGTTAAGCTATGAAAATTAATTTATCGTTGATAGCTTGCAAAGAAAAAAAAGTCGAACCGGATTTCCCGCTGATTTTTTTTCTTCATATATGTTCAGACTTTTTTTTTCAAGTCTCTTTTATAACCTCGAGGACTGCGTAGGTCGTGGGGTTTTCCAACCGTTCAACAGAGGCTTCTCATACACAATTGTTTTCCTTCCTATTGTTTTTACTGTCAACTGGAGACAAAAAGAAATACCACCCGTACGTCGTACTGAACGATAGGAATCTCTTTGGCCATTAATATGGAAATTGAACGGAGATATATATAATTAAATGTATATTTTTGCTGATGAGCTTTGATAAAAAAGAAAAATTCAATTCAATATTTGTCATCTTCGTTTTACTCATGTTCATACTGAAGTGGGAGGAAATTTCTGCTAAACGAATCATCATATTATATTTTACGATTATCATTTTCAAAAATTATATCGTCTAGAGTTTCTCCAATCCCCTTCAACACAAGTTCGAAACTTTTGGACGATCCGGAAACCGTTATGAAATAATATCTCGTCGATTCATCTCGGGTCACGCGATAATAATAATAATAATAACAACAACAACCGAGTTATCTGAGTATTTGTATGTATTTTGCCGCGTGAATTATGCCCGTTTCTATCGATACATTACGTATATTACGATCTTCGCTAATAATAATGAGGCTATGAAGGTCTTCACGCCATTCGACACTGTTTCATTTCTCCCCCCTAGTCTACCTTATAGTGGCTTTAATAGCAATTTTTAAGAGATGACGAAAGTTGCGAAAAATGGAAAAGTTAATTCATAAATAACGACTGGACGATGTTTCTTCGATTTGCAACTTTTTTCGATACTTGATATGGTGATATGTATAAGTTGATGACTCGACTTTGAAAGATCGCCAACAACTGTGGCACACTCCAACTTTAGCAAAAAGTATTAGCAAAAGTACTAAAAGTATTGATGTATGCATTTTTTTCATTGGGATTATCCCACACCAATTTCAACGTCTGATGAGTTGAAAAATCACTGGGATTTTTTTGAACCTAAAACCAAAAGAAATATATACTTCTCATGGGCTTCGAAAAGAGATTTGATAGGCGAAGAGTGATGCCCGTCAGTTGGAGTTGTCTTATATTATTTCTGTGAAGACGATTCCACATTGTTTCAAACTCGTCCTCTGTAAAAAAAAAAAAAACTTCGTGTCTGGATAAATCACCGAAAACCCATGAACTCCGCGGTATCTAAGACCTCCCTCTCTATTTAGGTTTCTGTTGATATCTACAATCAGTTCATGATCGATACTGCAGACATCTGCAGTAGCGGATAAATTATTCATTTCCTAATATTGCGTCAGTAGTTTCCATGAGTGGTCCATCTTCTACGTAATAATTGCGTTATTCGTGCCATAAACCGAAAGCTGAGCCAACGAGCAGAACATTATTGTTGTGTTTTATTAGCCGGTTCCGCCGCATTTTTTGAATTCGGCAAAAAATAAAATGTCACCAAATATAATGAACGTGAATAGAGTGTCTCGGTTATTTCAACCGATAAAAGCGATACCAAAAGACACGATTTTGAAACCTGACAAACTTTCCAGAGGTTATAAAGTGAGTTGAAAATTTGACATTTTTACTTTTCATTTAACCTTTTTATTGTTTTCATTCAAATATTATTCGTATTTTTAGTTAATGCTCGATATGGGTATAATTAAACAAGCAAATACAGGGATGTATACTCTGATGCCACTCGGCTTCAGAGCTCTGCAAAAACTCATCAACATTGTTGACAAAGAAATGAACAACATTGGGGCACAAAAACTGCTCCTACCTAATTTGACCAGTGCTTCCCTTTGGGAAAGATCTAAAAGATTACAGAATCTTGACAACGAATTATTCACCGTTCAAGACAGAAATAAAAATGTTTTTATTCTCAGTCCTGTAAGTAAAAGAATAAATAATTTGAGGAAAGTTTGTTGCGGTACAAAGTGTTAAAGACATTTTTTAAATTTAGTAGTATTTCCTGGATTATAAATTGTACAGAGTAATTATCCAAATTAAATTCCAAAAAAGTTCACCGATTGAATTGGTAGTTCAAGTTATTTCCTTGGAGTATTGCCTAAAACTGTATCGGAATGAGAATGTATCTTTACCAATTACAACATTTTTATTCTTTTCTAAATGTTGCAAAGTATATAAGCAATGAAGAGGACTATTGCAGAATATTTAATGGAATCTTAGTTCTGTCCAGACATACGAGGAGGCGATAACAGATTTGGTTGCCAGTATGGGAACGATTTCTCCTAAAACATTACCTCTTATGCTCTATCAAATATCCAACAAATGGAGGGACGAAATGAAACCAAAGCTCGGTTTGCTTCGAGGACGGGAGTTCATAATGAAAGATCTTTACACTTTTGACTGCAGTATGGAAAATGCACAAAATACTTACACTGCTGTGCGCGAAGCTTATGAAAACATATTTAGACACATCGGTATAGAATACACTATAGGTAAATGCAAAAGTTGTATTTTGAAGGACCTTCTTCGTGTAAAATTTAGAAAACGCAGGCTGTTACAAACATCTTTTTAAATTTCGGTTGTAAACTTGGAATCATTTATGTCAGTACAGGCTTCCTTATAAAAAAGGAGTCAACAGGCTGCAAAATGCTTTGAAAGTTCCCTTTTAATTTCAAAATTTTATATTTTTCCAGCCCTCATCGTTTTTCATACTGATTGATAATCTTTTTGGATTTTCTATTTCAGAAAATACTTAGAGGAATAGGAGCGTTCACTGTCAAACACTGATTTTTTTAGACACCATTTTGGAGTAGCTTGAAATTTTTGTGAAAAAAAAATTGAGTTAGACTTAGAAGGTTTCTCAATGTTCTCATATTTTACTACATAAGCAATACGTTGGGATACAAATGCTTGAATTTTTACAGCTGTCGGTGACACAGGAATAATGGGAGGATCGTTATCTCACGAGTATCATTATTTATCAGAAATTGGCGAGGACACAGTTTTGTCCTGTCATTCGTGTGGTTTTTACATTAATTCGACCATGTACAACGATCATCTCTGCGCCACTTGTCGAAGCCCACTTTTGAATCACAAAGCTGTGGAGGTAACAGATCTCTCAATGATATTATTGTGTTCATGATGAATTTTAGTTTGTTCAAATTCACACTTGTAAAGGTTGGTCACACGTTTCTCCTTGGCACGAGATACTCGAAACCCCTTAATGCCATGTACTCCGACAGAGGAAAACCGAAACCCATGATGATGGGATGCTACGGTCTTGGATTAACAAGGATGATAGCAACTGCGGTCGAGACCCTTTCCAAGGAACATGAGCTTAGGTGGCCAAAACACATTGCACCGTACACGGTTTGCATCGTACCGCCAAAGGTACGAAATTCTTAACTTGAGTATAAATCTAAAATTCATTATGCTTTTGACTATTTTATTATCGTTAGACTATTTATTTACTTCCCCAAATCATTCAGAACATAAATTAACAACTTCGATGATTATTTAAAATCACTTGTTTTTCCATTTTAGAAACAAAGTCGTCAAGACCCTGCATCCCATTACGCGATGAAGATTTACGAAGTTTTGGAAAACAGCAATATCGATGTAATAATCGATGATCGAGTCGATTTAACAATCGGTCGACGTGTTTTCGATGCAAAACGAACCGGTTATCCGTATTTAGTTGTAATAGGAACGGACGCCATTGAAAAGACGCCTCATTTCGAGATTCACGATACGGACAAATCGAATCAGCTCCTTCTTCCCTTCGAACAGTTGCGAGATTTTTTCGAGACTAATCAGAGCCTTCAGGAATCTAAACTCGAAGGCGTCATCGCTTGAAGCGTTTTTTTGAATTATACAAAGTTATTAGGAAAATAATATATATTGCGAAAGTAATTATCACAGATTTCCAAACAGAAAACTTTTTCATTTACCATTACTATAGCTTTTTTTCACCTAATATATGTACAGAGCCGTTACGAAAAATTGTAAATATTTATTCAGCGATATATTTTTTCAGCTTCATTTTTCCAATTGAACTCTCACTCTGTGATAAGCGTTGCATAAAAATCCTCGAAGATTCCAAATATTTTTGAAAGTTTCTGGCTGTACGTTGTACGAAGAATCCACCGCTTTTGCCCATATTTCTATTTCTTTGGTCGACGAATCTACAGGAATATCTGCTTTCCATATCGTCCAACCCCAATGACGACCTTCTCGCGCTGTTTCATCCTGTGAGATAAGATCAGCTACGTGCCACGTATTTCCACCGTCCAACGTTATGTCGACTCGGATTATTTTGTTTCCACCGCCCGACCACGCGTAGCCTGAAACAATTTTTTTTTTTAAAGTCATTTATTACGTGTTGCAGTATACAAACATTTTTCAAATAGTAGAAAAAATCGTTGTGTCATTCAACTATTTATCGCAATGGATTTTTTTTTGTTTTCATTTTCCAGAAATTTGTGTCAATGGATTCTATACCTTTTATTGGAATTTTTCCATTTTCCAATTTGACACGTTCTCCAAATTGCGGGGTACAAATTGCAGATATAACCGGCATTTCTTGTATAGCAGGCGCTTTCGAAAAATCAACATTATTCCAATCGGTACTGGGAGAAAAACCCTTGTAATCGCCTCGTTGAAATTGTGAAGGGCTTTCTTCTTTCGAAAGTACTATTTTGGCCAGCCACTTTACGTTCCTCGCACCAACGACTCCGGGGACGATCGCACGTATCGGAAATCCGTGGTCTCTTGGTATCGGCTGGCCGTTCATTTCGTATGCCAAAATTACATCGGCTCGTGGATCGAGAGCTTTACCTATTGGTATACTAGCACCGTAAGGTATTCCAGCAGGATCCATGTCTAAACCTTCGAACTGAAACATTCCAAGTTCAAGAATCATTTTTTGTATCTTTGCAAAACCTTTCTGAAGTTGTTGATTATTTTTTTTTTCCTTTTTTTGAGAAAAATTTTAAAGTCTTTTTAAATATGTGTACAATATTTCAAACAAACGAACACTGGGCTGTTTCAAAATTACTTTATCCTGAAAATATTATCTGAAAACAGAATGCTCAACATGAAAAAACGGTCTCAAGTTTTTATTTCATTCTAATCTAATCAATTTGCATTATACTTTCTAAATTCATTTTGTTTTCAGTCTCCAAATGTTTTTATACCTGAACGTGATTCCAATCGTCCTCGTTTATATTTAAATCTTTTAGAATATCACAGAGTCGAGCACCGGTCCATGTTGCATTTCCAACTGCACCCACACCCCAACTCAATCCTTTCAAGGGTTTAGCCTCTGCCATTTCCGAACGACGATTACCTCCACACATTATCGCGGTCGTAACCGTGTACTTTGGATATTTCTTGATCGCTGCGAAATCAAGAACTTTTCGCGTGTCATCTTCGAATGCTACTTCGACCTCGTAACTCTTGATGTCAACTACTGGAACTGGTAAATGATTTCTCACGAAGAAAAGATCTCTGAACATAAAAAAATGCAATTCGAAGTTTGATTGACGTTCTATTTTTAGAATATCGTGCCGATCATTAATGAGATTAAATTTTCTTTCAATTTAAATTAATTGTTTTCCGTTTCGGTAAATACTTAATTAATTTCCCAATAAAAAGTTAAATGTGTGGTTTCAATATCTTTTTTTAAATATTGCAAGTACTACGACAATAATTATGCGATTTTCATTAATCGAAATACCATCGAATTTTCTCAAATCGATGATCAAAAAACCAATTCCTACGTGATTGAAAATCATTCAAGGATCAAGTTCACGTTTTAAGCTTATTTTATTATTATACCCAATAGAGTTTCATGCTCACGTTGTGAAATTTGCGACTCACGTTGGCGTGTAGAAATTTTCAACCAACAAGGAAGGAGGTGGTTCAGCACAAAAGGGTTTAGGTCCATTAATTTTGAGAACTTTGTGTCTCTGTGGCTCGTGCTGATATGGGTCATCCGATTCGGAGCTCCCAGTCTCTTCGTGAATTTCCTCCAAATTACCAATTCTCATGGAATCCAAAAGAGCATAAATATCCTTGTTATTATGATTGGCATATATTTGCCAAAATGGCTCAATGCTACTTCCAGCTGCCATCATTATTTTGCTAGAACCGCCTGGATGCTGCGACACAAATTTCGATATATCGTAAACTCCTCTTTTGTATGTTACCCAAATTCCGTTCTTCTCATTGTCGTGTTTTCCCACTTCTTCGACACTGTAAGTTTTCAAGTTTTCTTTGAACTCTCCAGCATGTTCAACTTTTGTCTTGGATAGAGCGTAGCATTTTGCATCCCTGTGCTGTGTGGAAATAAAATAATAAAAAGCTCCAATGCTCGAAATCGCAGTCACAGCTGCCAATTTTCCATAAAAGCTCCAATCTTTTTTCTCATTTGAACTTTTACCGTTCCAAGAGTAATCGTCCTTTTTTGTATAAACTGCATTGTTTACAACTCTGGTCAATAATATCTGAGCCCTGTCAAAAGTTAGTAATTTATTACCAAAAAAAAATGCTTCAAAATTCATCGTCATTTCTGTCTAATCTTCGAAAGGCTCGATCATATTTTATTGTTCAAATACAACAAACTCTTAATAACTTCTGTTCTACGCTCCATAAAAATAAACTCAATTTGATTCGATTTTTGGATTCAAGTTTTACAAAAGTTTCATCTTAGACAAAATGAATTTGCAATACAATAGAAGAAATCTTTTTAAGCTCAATTGGAAACGCAGTTTGAAAATGAAAATAGATGGGCGGATATTTGAATTGTCCATAAATGCGTTCCTTACCTTTTTTCACGCGGAATTTGCCTCGTTAAACACAAAGTAGTCGATCTCCACGACATGGTCGGTAGTTAAATATCTGTAAAATAATTTATATTCTTATAAAATTGTGTTTTTTTAAAGTGTGATATTGAAATCGAGACGTTTGTCTTCAGACACCATGTGAACGCGAGCTTTCGGAAGTGTTTCAAAACAGGAATTACGTTACGTTCGCCCAGTACCACGTCTCTTATTTTTCGTATGACAAATCATCTTATCGCCACTTTAACATATTGTGTGTCGTTATGTTCCGTTCGTTTGGTTCGTCATATATATTTAAAACATCAAGACGATATGCCCTAAAGTAGTTCGAAAGTTTATTAGTATATATAGTGAACTTCGAGAATCGCTCTTCTGTATATTTATGCCTGTCCGTGTGTGTGTGCAGTGTGTGTAAAATTTCAATGGCGCGTCTTAATGGGCGCCCCCCTGTCATTAGCATTCGTGTTTGGGATATCGTTGCGACAACACCGACAGCACGCAGTTTCTTCCATTTTTTAAATTTTTTCCAATTTTCTCACTGTCAACCTACAATCCGTGCAGCTGAAATAACTAAAGTTGAGACTCCTTAAAAATTCGTGATTTTCCGCAGTTGGGTGAGTGAAAAATACACATTTTTTCAAGGTATTTATATACGATATAAAAAATTTTTAAAACACCGAACCTCACTTTTTCTAATAGGCCGAGTTGCACAATTGAAACTGGTATACATGATAATACATGTCACTTTGAATTTTTGCTAATTTGAGCCCTTACTCAGTTTTTTCTGTGTTGTTTCGAATGTTTCATCGGTTCAGTGCCATTTTAGCCTCATGATTATTTGTTTACTTATTCATGTGTTTACTCAACTGATCATTTGTTTATTCGAGTGATTTTCCTATGATCGTTGTTACAAAATATTCAACGATGCAGTGATTTATTTTGAAACATATTTTTTGATGGGACTGGTCATATTTATTTACCAACATGTTCATATAGTTGATATGCTAATTTTGCAAAAAAAAAAACATCAACCAACTGTTACAGCCTTTAAAGAATATCTCATTGGCCGCTACAGATTTTTTCTTCGAACATTACAATTCTTTCCCATGTTACAGATCATTTTATCAGTTTTTCAGGTATTGGAGTTTACATTGTTGGATTTGTGTTGTTTGAATATGTAGAAATAATGTTGCATTGCAACAATGCAAACCCCAAAATCTCAGTTGTTTTCTGTTTTATCTTTGTCTCTGTCAACCTCTAATATTTACCATTGCCAATGTGGTACTAGCCACATCGGTAAAAGCAAATAAGTAAGGCCGTTCACATAGTAAGAAGCATGCATGACTCTGGGGAAGTAGAAGCTGCTTTTAGATTTGTGTATATATTCCAAAATTGTTCCCAGCTATTCGAGAAGATGGTATAAATATTCAAAATTCTTTTTACAATTAAAGAATGAGATTCCTCTGAAACTGAATATATTTTATGAAGAGAATAATTTTCTGTGTCTGTGGTATGGATATTTAGAAATAGTCATGATCATTCACTGTTATAGGAATGTGCAGAAATATCCAATAGACCTGTGTCCTAATTTTTATTTGAGAATTTTTCCATCAAACTTTTTGCCCGTTCCCTCTAATTAACGAGAAGTAAAGTATTGATGCAGCACGCTGTAAAAATAATGTAAAACAGCACTGTAATTTTTTACTTGATAAATTCATTGCAGGTTTGAGACATGAGAGAAAGTATATAATAAAACATTTCAACAATGGCGATGCGTAAAAGAAGCGGTTCTGGTTCGAAACGCCAACACAAGGGCAAACTTGTCCCGATATATGAGAGCTTCTTTAAAGGCGAAGATCTCACTCTGGCGCATCCGAATTTTTGGAATGAGCTGTTTCTTATTAAACCCATGGTAAGTTATTGAAAACATTAGATTTTTTCGTGAAATAATTTATCGGGATAAAGAAATTCAATTCAAACTAAGTATTACATACAACAATGTTATTTAAACTCATTTTTTTACAAATATTTGCATATTCAATTATAAAACTCTGTATAAAATGTTTTGTCACTCAAAAGTGTGAATTTATAATATATTCTTTTTGAATGACATTCAATAATAATTCACACGATGCCTCATTTTTCGTTGGCTTTGTTTTTCATTCGTCCGAAATTTTCATGTTCACTTAGCGTTTTTTTTTCGCTTTTATACAAATCTTTTTTCCCTCACGTTCGTCTTCATTCGGCGAAGATTCCTCCTGCACTTCCTTCTTCCGTCCTATCCGAAATTTTTCGAGTTTTTCTGTCAGCACATTACTTTTAATAAATTTTGTTGAATTTTCGTTCCTCGCTTTGGATTCGAGTTTTTTATGCACGGATCTTTTTTCCGATCCTGCAGATACTTTATCTTCACATTCTGCCTCACTTTTTAATTTGCCCGGCATGAATTTCGTCATCAAATTAAACCATGTCTCGCTCGTCTGAATTCGATATTTGAGACATTGCAATTGAAACCAAGCAACACGACCGTAATATTTCGTCATTTCCCAGGACGGTAAAGACTGCAAGTCGGAAAAAAAACATACTTAACCAGGAAACTACATTTTCTGGTCTCTGGAACTGAACATTGATGACGTTTGAAACAATATCTTAACATAACGTAACAAATAAAACTTTTGGAGAAATGTTGAATAATTAGAAAAAAATTATGTACACAATTAATATTGATTTTTTAACAATTTATTTAAAGTCCAAGTTTCCAAATTTATTTGTTGTCAAGATAAGAACACAATACACAGAGTCGACGCGAAATTGTTTGAAAAAATAATAATTGCCAGTAATTATTTGCATTTTAATACTTCAAAAATGTAACCTGTAAAAATGTACCTGAACGATTTTCGAAACGAATTTTTTCGCCGCCATTGTGAGAGTTTTTCACAGAACTTCTCATTTATTCATTTACTAATAATCTCCCCGAGGCCACAAAAATTGGCTTCAATAAATGTCGAGCTTACTTTGAAATTTTTCGATTACCCGCCATTTCGAAAAATGACACCTGTCAAGTTTTTGACATTCATTGGAAAATGTGTAGTGGGAGAAAAAAGAAGAATAATGCGATGATGTTCACATTATTCGGACTAATGAGATTTTTTTTCTTTATTTCGAAGGTACCGCACATAGAAAATGAGATATTACGAATGAATATCGAACAATTGAATGCCAGTAGAGAAAACTTGAATTCTCTCGTGTCTCATTGCGTCGATACACTCATCGATGAACATCCATTTCGCGTCGTTTATGCTCTACAAACTTTGGCCGCTGTCGTACAATCGATGTACAAAAAAGCTAGTCAGGGCGATTGCGGTTTCAATTTAATTGACATTCTAGTCGGCTTCGATTCCGTCGAAAAACGAATGACGACTCTCATGCAACATTGCAATACATTTCTCACAGGTAAGCAATACAAAAATATTCGTTTCATTGCAAATTCATTGGTAAAAAGCGAAAAATGATTTTTATTAAAATTTAACGTGAAAATATCAATGAAAAAAGTTTGCAGATACAAAAATCATTCTAAAAAAAACAAAACGAGAATATATTTTTATCCAAAATAATTAAATTTCAAACCAATTTCTTCGAAGTATTGAATCGGTTACACAAAAATGTTTTTATGAGTACCGTTTTTGGAAATTGAAGTTGGATTTGAAACGATTTATTTCAGGGGAATATCCAGATAGCCTCAAAGCGATGTGCTTAAAACTGTTGTTAATTATTGTAACTGGTACAGATAATGTTAGTCAAAATACATTATTGGAATATGTGATGATCAACGGTGTGTTCGAATCTCTTGTACAAGTCAGTAAACAAAATTAATTCAATAACATTCAAATGAAGTTGATTTATTAAATTCTACGGACGTCACAAATTTAAGATAGTACATTAATGTTTTAATTTTTCATTGAACACAGTTATTGAGAGACACAACAGCTCGAAATCGACATGGACACGATGCAGTTTTGCTCTTGACCCTTCTAGTCAATTATCGGAAGCACGAAAGTGCCAATCCTTATATCGTTAAATTATCGATTTTGGATGACGAACTTGCTTTGAATGGCTACGGTCAAGTAATTTCGAGCTCCTTGACTGAATTTTGCAGGCACTTCGTTCAACAAAAAGCAGGTACGTGCTCAAAAAACCCTGTGACCCCTGTGGCTTTTGTCCTCAGTTTCATTTTTTCGTAAAACGTCCGTTTCTAGGGTTAAAATCCATATTTTATTAGTTTCAATATTTTTTCAAAATAATCGCGTTCAAAAATTATGTGAAAATATTTTTGAAAAATTTAGATTGCCTGTTTTATTAATATTTTTTTCCATTGTCAAGTACTGTAAACAGAATAATTCATATTGTTCATAGAGGTTCAAGCTTCCTGGTTGTCCTCATTAACGAGCATCGTTGGAATGTTTGTCGGTGAAGAGGAAGCGAACACCCAACAAATACGTGCCAATAACGCGTTGCTTCTAGCTCTTTACGAGGCTACGCATCTCAATAGAAATTTCGTCACTACACTTGCCTACACTCAAAGTGACACTAGTGCTCCACCCTCACCAAATAATACACTTGGCCCAAATGCAGTTGCACCAGGATCACAGCCACCGGATGTCATGGCTCAACCCTTCAATTTATTAGCAACATTTTTACAATACTGGTGAGCCAACCGCTAATCGATATCATTCGAATCGAAATTGGGCAACTTAATTTCTGGAAAAAATATATCTTCTTAAAAAAAAAACAAAACCTTGCCGTTTGAACGATTCCAATTTTTCTTATTTGCATTTTTTTGTTTGAAACAATCAGTGAAACAGTGCAAAGTAACGAAAAACCATTCATCATTTTTCTTCATTTCTGTAAATGAATTGAGATAATTGATTTTTTTGTAAGAAAGGAATTGACGTTTTTCTCTAGTTCCATCGTAATGCAAGTCATAAGAACGGAAGCTATATTGAACAACGTTAAACTGTGTTTTCTCATACTGAGCTGTATCGCGGAAGATCAATATGCCAATAGTTTGATGCACGACGCAAATTTAGCATTCAGAGTTCAATTGCACAGAGTGCCGATGCATCACAGAAAATTGCAAGACAAAATGGCACCTACTCAACCTCTTGCAGCAACTCTTCTGGGTAAATATATATATTTTTTAAACAAAATAACCTGCTTAAAAATGCAACTGACTGGTGAATGTGTTATTTTGGAAAATGAAAATATCATCACGGTGGAAATTCCAGTTTTTATGAAATATCAACAAAGTTTGTTTAAAAAAGAAATAATTGAAAATGAATTTCTCAAGATATAAAAGTAATAAATAGAAATAAAGATAATTCGTTTTTTAGATCTTCTTGTCGAATTTATGACGTCGCACATGATGAAAAAGTTTCCTCTTGAACTTTATCATCAGTGCGTGGGTGTATTGCAGAGGCTATTATGTTACCAAAAACGTTGTCGAGTGAGGCTCGCGTACCAGTGGAAGGACCTCTGGACAGCATTGATTAACTTACTCAAGTTCCTCACAACTCACGAGAGTCATCTCGTAAAAAAAATGAATATTTTTCCATTGGCTATACAGGTCGTCAACATTTTGAATTTGTTTATCACTTATGGCGATACTTTTCTCTCAGCGCCTAGCAGTTATGACGAATTGTTCTACGAAATCATAAGGATGCGACTTATTTTTACTAATTTAAACGCAATGGGTAAGGATTTTGTGCGTTATGCATAAAAAAATATATTTCTTCCCTATTCATGCAAAGCAACAAACATTTTTGTTTCGTTTTACTTTAAAAAAAATAAAATAAATTTTCGAACTTACAGCACTTAGATATTCGACGAGCGAATCTTACGAATACAAGGAGCACGCCCTAAAATTGACGAATTGCTTGGTAAACATGCGCGACATCGTGAATCATTTTCCACCAAAGATCGCTGCTTGGCTCGCGAGTGAGAGTCTCTCGACACCCACCGAACAGCAAATATTGGCCGTAATAATACAAAATTACGACACTCTTACTCTCAAGCTTCAAGATAATTTGGATCAGTACGAAAGATATTCGGAAAAACCAAATCACACTTCGTTTTTCGAAGAAATGGTAAGATACGTAAAATCGAAAAAGTTCTCATGATAAAAATAACAAAGCCCTTGGATCATGAAAATTAATAACTTCAAGGGAGAGAAAAATTATTTATTAAATTTTATCGTTACAAATACATTGTTTTCAGGTGACTGGAGTAATAATCGATACTCGAGCTTCCATCGACCTCAACGCACTGGATACTCAAGCGATTCTTCAGGAATTGTCCAATATCTCGTAACAAATAATGTCGTAACACAATCAGCTCATTGTCTCAATTGCACGCGTTGCTTTCATGTTTTTCCTACAATCTGGTATATTTATATAGAAAAAAATATATATATTTAAAAAAAATATATATATATACATAACTTCTGCATATTTTTTCTGCTACATTAATTGTCGCTTGTGGTTGAAAATTTCATTGAAAGAGAAATTATTCACTCAGAAAAAAGAAAAGGTATTTATTAAGATTCTCGAACAAATTCATGGCGTCTACAAATTTTGGTTTTCAAGAGAAAAAATGCCGAAAAAGTCGGAAAACTCATTTTTCGAGTCAAGCGAGGATAGCAATAATCGTTGCGATCAATATGATTGAAAAAAAAGCACGAATTCCCAATGAAAAGGAAACAAATCTATTTCTTATGCAGTAATATATATACCCAACTACTCGCGTATTCGCTTAAGATGAGAACGAACAAAGAATAAAAATCGTGTATGAATCTTTGCAGTATCAACTGCGAATATAATTTTATATTGAACACGGGTGAATGCTTGACGTTTAAAATAAATAAATGTGTCATTGATAATATAATATTTATTATTGAATATTTTGTACGCTTTTTTGAAATGCAACGTGGTTCGTTTCAGTCTCGTAAATCGAGTTAATTATTTACAGCCAAGTATCGAAGAATCCATGTTTTTTTTTTACTAGCAATCATTTAAATAATATCTTTCGGAAATATTTCAGATTTCTGTGACTCACTCGATCGCGTCATTTTCAAAATATATTCATATATTTACAGAAACATATATTTAATGAATTCGAGAGAGATAGTTACAAATTTCGGAAGTTGAAAATAGTCAATAATTGCAATAATAGCCTAAGAGTTTTTTTTCATTGGAAAAATTTTACATTCCAAAATTAAAGGAGTGTGCTCCATAGACTTATGGATCGCTCAATGAGTCATCCCTCTGGTAAAAATCCTCCTGTGCATCTCTCAATCAGGAGTAATTGTTCAACTATTTCTCTCGCACTCACACAACTCATTCAGCCCTTCAAACTAATTGCCTCTTGCATTTGTACTCGTTACCTATAATTTTTAACGTGCCAAACAAGCAGATTGCGGATATTTTACAAACCCAAAAATATATCGATATATGTACATCATTCTTTCATATGTTTTATATTATTTTTTTCCATTCGAATATTAATTAATTAAGTTGTTTTTGTTTTGTTTACCGTATCGGAAAAAGCATATTAAAAAGCAAAACTTATGGCCCCTTGAGGTTGCTGTACACAGATATTCATAGCCAAAAATATTATTCTGTTAACTTTTTTAGCCATGAATTTTTCCGTACGTGTATATATGACTTGAAATATTTTTATTCAAAATCAGAATCAATCATGAAGAATTTTGAAAAATTTCAGTACAATTTTTTGTAGTATTTGTTAAATAACAAATGATAACGGTTTATTTTTTTTACATTTTTGAATGTACCAGGGACCACGTGGAACAGAAAAATCCACTACTAATTGTTCAGTAAGTGACGTGAGTCCTACCATTCCTCAGAGGGTCAAATGTTCTTGAAAATGGCTGGATTTTTATTCGGATTTTTGTAGAATCACATAAACACTGATTTTCTGATTGAATAAAATCGTGGTCGTGAAAATATAAGTGAAACATTATGAATTTTTCGAAACGGAGATTCTTTGAATGCATTTTTTAATTTTTTTGTCTCGAGAGCATAGCGACCCCGACTCTCGATTGATTATCTCTCTGAAGTTGTTTACTTATCCAATCACCAGTGGCTACGATCTTATCCAAATCGACGCCAGTGCTCAAGCCTTGACCGTGCAAAAGATACAACAAATCTTCGGTCGCGACGTTGCCCGAAGCGCCGGCTGCGTAAGGACAACCGCCTAAGCCAGCCACCGAAGAATCGAATGTTCTAACGTCATTTTCCAAACTAGCGTAAACGTTGGCTATTCCTTGGCCATAAGTGTTGTGACAATGGATCGCAAATTCTTTCATATCACTTGAAATATTTCGTAATTCTCGTAGCAATGAATGGAATTTTTTTGGTGTTCCCACACCCACCGTGTCGCCAAGAGAAATTTCGTAACAGCCGAGTTCGAGCAAAGCTGAACTGAGGCTAGCCACGGTCGAAGATTTGATCTCACCTTCGTAAGGACAACCGACCACACAAGATACGTAAGCTCTCACTTTAATGTTATTTTCATGTGATTTTTTAATCGTTGAAGAAAATCTCTTGACACTTTCCTCAATGGAACAGTTTATATTTTTACGTGAAAATGTTTCGGACGCAGCGGCAAAAATAGCCACTTCTTTAACACCGACTTCGAGCGCACTTTCCAAACCTTTGAGATTCGGCACCAACACGGGATATGTTATTCCTGGCTTTTTTGTTATTCCACGATAAACCTCAGCATTGTCCTGCATCTGTGGAACCCATTTTGCTGATACGAAACTTGTCACCTCAATCATTCCAAGGCCACTCTCTGATAGTCTGTTTATCAAGTCTATTTTCAATGACGTTGACAATATTTTCTTCTCGTTTTGCAAACCGTCCCGTGGACCAACTTCCACCACTTTCACGAAGTCATTTATCAACCTCGAATTTACTGGCTTCAGCCTTAGCAGTTTTTTGATCGACAGCATAGTTTTTTTTTCTAGATGAAAAAATCCTGTCTAAAAGGAGAATACCAATTTCAGTGAAGTTTCTTGTGCAAAATATATTTAAAAGTTTCAATTACAACATTTTTTGTCATAGAATAACATAGGGACCTGGCGAATTTGAATAATGCATCAGAGAAGGTAAACTCTCTGTATTGAAAAAAAAACTATTCCAAGCTCCTTTGTAATTAATAGTTTGATTAATTAAATTTGTGAGAATCATTTTGTGATGACTATCTTGGAATAGGAAATAGATGATTTTCAGAAAATGTCATTTTAATAAGAAATTTTGAATCGCGGGTCGATTTGTGTAATTTACGTAATTACTTTAGACGACAGTAAATAGATGTCTGGAACTTCACGATTATTAATTTTCACCAACAAAAACTTTTTTTAAATGAAGAATAAAATTAAAATTAAGCAGGAATTTACAAAAAAAAACGGTGCATCCATATGTTTGTCCATATGCACTGCATATGTTTATTTCGTTCATTTTGCACGAGGATAACAAAATGCATCCAGCTGGAAATAATTAAAAAATTTGAAGGCGATCTTGATAGCACAAAATAACAGTGGCGTAGACTCGAATCTTTCGATGCGTACTCGTACTATATTTTCTGACGTAGGCCCAGTGTTAAAAATGGTTGTACTTTTTTTTAAATATATAGCCGAAAATCGAATTTTTCATCAAGATTTCTTATAGCTGTCTGTCAGACTTTTACTTTCTACTATCGCTAAATCAATTCTTTGACAAAAATTGGAAGACTTAAATTTTAGTGGACACTAGCGCTCCCGCGGCGAATTTACAAATTAAAAACAGCTGTTCAACAAGTAAACCCTCTCGAAATCCAGCTGGGTGTTTTTGTTGTTTTATAAATTCGTTTGGTTTTTTTTTTGTTATGCGAAAGTACGGTTATCACTTACCCCGTGTTAAAAAATAATAATTGACGATATGTTTCCGGCTTACGATTATCTTTCGGCGTACGACAGACACAAGAAACTTATTAACGATTATTTCGAACTAAGAGGAGGCTCGGCACTATCTCTGCAACGAGACACGTATGTTAATACTCATAAAATAGCCCGTTGACATCCCTGCTCCGTAGTCGGCCTTTTTTGATTGTGATGCGTGGGAATAGTGTGGAAGGGGTTTTTGACGCACAAACATGTGCTCACTCAAATCTCTGATGACCGATTGGTCTATACACAAATTTTGAATGTAACAATAACTGTTCAAACAATCGAAAAAAAT
This sequence comes from Campoletis raptor, assembly GCA_948107755.1. NCBI lineage: Eukaryota > Metazoa > Arthropoda > Insecta > Hymenoptera > Ichneumonidae > Campoletis > Campoletis raptor. Next base: position 6,029,910 of record OX403622.1, on the reverse strand, counting down.
GTTTTCGCAACGCGTCAAACTTGCATCACGTGTCTTTTTTTTCACGCCAGAATTCTTTTCTGTCCGATTGATATTTTGTATTCCCTTGAAAGGTGTATTCATTTTAAAGTTTATTCCAATAACTAAGTTTTTTGGAAAAAATCGCTCTAAATAACATTAAAAAGTTTAATGCCAGTCTTCAAAATCACCTATTGTTTTATAAAATTGTCGCCAACATTTGCATTTGACTGGTATACTGCTCGAACGGGCTGATGAACCTTCTGACATAGTGTACTCTCATAGTGAACTCATCTGCGATTTTACATCGCAGACGAGAAAAAAGAATGATTGTTTATGATTGAAATAACGTCAAAATTCAGTACGACAACTCGTCACAAACAGCTCTTGATGTTTTGAGGTCTCGGGACAAAACGGACTACGATGTTATCAGGGAAAATCACAAATTTCTCTGGGACGAAGAGACTGATCCGACGGACACGTGGGCTACTCGTCTTGCCAAAAAATACTACGACAAATTATTCAAGGAGTATTGCATTTGTGATTTGACTTACTACAAACACAATAAGGTCTGAAATAATTTAATTGCAATATTTTTCAAATAAATTTTCCTATTTTTTTATTTCATCTGCCACGCAACTTGATTAGACATTTTTGATTACTCTTTGAAATCTAAATGTGGGCAAAAGTGAGATTATTTTGAAATATTCTAAAAACCATCTTGAGTCACATTTTCATTATACAAATTTTGATACTCCGGAAATGTATAATGTAGATATTTTGGATACAGAAATAACTTTTGAAAAGCCACCAACTTAATCAAAAAACCAATTATTTGAGTAGTTCAAAAAATCAAAGTTTTGATTGATGATGAAAGACAATTAAATCACATTTTTTGCAGCTCACGCTTACAATGTAGATTCTTATTGTTATAATTTTATTTGTAGGTTGCCCTTAGATGGAGAACCGAAAAAGAAGTGGTAGTTGGGAAAGGTCAATTCGAATGTGGCACTAAACAATGTGGGAGTAAAGAAAGCCTCAGAACATGGGAAGTCAATTTTGGATATGAAGAACAGGGAGAGAAAAAAAATGCTCTTGTCAAATTGAGTAAGTAAGCCATGAGGATACACCACAGAGATATCATGAATATTTATGTATTAACTTTGGAATAAAATACTTATTATTTTCCCAGGACTTTGCCCGGAATGTTCGTTGAAGCTTAATTACAAATCTCAAAAAAGAGAAATAAAAAGAAAAAAACAGTTGAAACGATTGGGAAAAGATTCAAAAGAAGACACAGAAAAGGCTTCGAGCTCGACAGAGGTTGCCAAAGCTGAAATAAAAATTGAACCGGAAAGTGAGTCAGAAAATACGACTGAATCTGAAAAATCGAAAGCGGCTGAGACAGACATTTGGAAAACTAAGCCTAAGGAGGGAGTAGAAAAATCAAGAGATGACGAATTTGAAGAGTATCTCGCTGATCTATTTCTGTAATGAATTTTAAGGCGACAATAAAACTATGAATGAAATGATAATATATTAATTTATTGAAAATAAAATAAATTTCTATACAAGTTTTCAGAGATAAAATAATTACAAAAACATTTTTATCATACAAGTAATCATGCACTGAATAATCATTGTTGACATGATTTTCAACGAAATTCTTCAACGTGTTGATCATAAATCTGTCGTATCCGACAATTTGAATAATGGACGAAACATTAGCAACGGAAATGGGACGACAAAATGAATTAATCTCAACAACAATCCTTATCATTAAAATGCTCCTCGACGTTGTCGTATACGGGAAATATTTTCCTAAGGAAATTCCATGTAAAAAGTTCTAGCCTACGATGCAAAAATTTCTTCATTCGAAATGCTCATTTTTTGAATTTTTTACGTGTATCCTAACTTTACTCGCCACCTTATAACGCTGCGAAAATCAATTTCAACTCGTTTGAAATATCTAACTACGACCGATTACAAAATATGTTACATACGAGTCATTTTTATACGAAGAAAAGTCAAACTATCACGCAACGGTGAAAACAGGTCTTCTATATGTCTGTATGTTTGTGTACATATATATTCGCTTGTGCGACATTGGAGAATCGTCATACCACACACTATTGTTTTTCAACTTCAATTACTTTTCCAGAATGTACAATGAGCGTTTTTAACGCAAAATTTCAATGCGAACGATTAATTCGTTCGGTTTATTTACACAACGTATAACTTATCGTTTAATTAGGCGCGTATTAAGGCGGTTTCGACAAATTTAGACTTATTAGAAAGAAAAAATAATTATGCACATCGAGACCTTTTATTTCAGTTTTTAAAATTATTAAAAAAAAAAAAAAAACAAAAAACCAGTAATTCAGCCATGTAAAATGCAGCAGTTAGTAAGTCATGAAATAATTTTTTGTCCCGTTTACATCGCCACAAATGTCAAAATATCACTCACGAAACTGACTGATGAAACTCTTAAAAACTTTGAAATGACAGCCTCAAACCACTAGAAGAATTTGGGAAAAAATTATTTTGATCCGACGACTCCTGTTGTGTATATATTTGGATCAAATAGAAAAGCATTTCTTTCGCTCTTGATTCGAAAAAATGAAACTTTTGTGCTAAAAAAATATCCGTCAAATAAGAGCTGTTTGATGAAATATTTTGATGCCACTTATAGGTGAATTCCTATTTTTTTTATTAAACTTTTTGAAGATTTGTTGTTCGTAATTTTTTCTTAAGAACTAATGAGGATTTAAAAAGATCTCGCAAATGACTTTCCGGTATTTGATTATAATCTGGCCTTGTACAATAATTAACTTCAGCTTGAAAATTAACATTTTCTTTAGCTGGAGAACCATTTTTTTAAACATTTTAATATACGTATTATATTAATTTTATACACATGTAAAAAAAAACTGATCAATAGGAGTTGATGCAGAAATTGAAAATATATTTGTTGTTTTATTTTGTAATTTCCTTTAGTTCCCTAATTTTGGAACCGCTTTAAGATTTTCAATACATTTAGAAATTTGTAATTCATGGAAAGATCGTTACATCAGTTTTCAAAGATTTTTAATTCGTTGTTCCGTTCTTTGAAAAGCGAAAAACATGGGGAATTCCAAGAGAAAAACTTGATTAAAATTTATCTTCGACCGTATTTTCATTCCAGGATACAGATGAATTTACGTTTGTATTTTCGAATTGTGCCGAGAATATTAGTAACAACTTTCGAGAAAATAATCTCGAATCCACCGCCAAAATTGAATGATCAGCGCTTATCGGATGAAAGAAAATTCAACGACGCAGCGCCAAGTCATACTAAAACGTTAACGCGAGAAATATTCATACGTAAGAGTCAACATTTGCCATTTTTTTTTTTCATTTTTTTAAATAGAGAGTCTATTTTTCGATTTACCTATCTATCATATTGATGAACGAACCGTTGCAGTTCGGAATCTCAACAATTTGAATGTATGTCGATGCGTTTGAATAATCAAATAGATTTATTTTCAAACATTTCCAACAGAAAAGGTACTCTATATGAAATTCAAACTTTGCTGGATGAAAGAATGTGGAAAAGATCATAAATTTTCCTATTCTTGAGCCAAGAGTCCCCGTTAATTGAATGAATTATTTCTTAATTATTATTTTTGTTTTGTTTTGGAATAACAATAAACAGGATCGCATCTAAAATATATGAAGAGTGCAAAAGTGGATGAATTCCTCGAGTAGTGACGTATCACATTGCAGTTGGAAATAAACCCCTCACGCTTTTTTCGTTTATATTATATTTAATGAAGGAATTTGTTATGAGAATTTGGTGGAAACGCAATTGTAGAGTCGATTCCTAAAATCGCGGGATCATTTGCCCGGACAAGTTCTCGAACACGCCCTCAGCTGATTTCCTTGTTTTTGCGAATCGCTGTCTTCGTCACTGCAATCTTCGTCATGAGTGTGCGTGACATTTCGTGGGGTTTCTGGCCGAGCGTGTGGAATTTGGTTGTTCGTATTTACACTCTCTATTTCCAGTGTTCTCTGCTGGAAAATAAACGACTGTTGTAGTGGAAAGACTTGAAATGAAGTTTTGAATTATCAGTAATGTGTGGAAATTAAGTTCTCAATGAATCTAGAATTCTTATTTCGAATTTGCATTTCAGAAATATTTGATAAACATCTTGGATGCGAGAAATATAAATACCACGTTACACAATACTTGAAATTCCAATAGTACGAAATTTACAAATATTTGTATTGTTTGATTGTATTTATTGTATTTATTTCGTCAAACGCAATGATAATAATGTTCTTTTAGAAGTTTTTCAAAAATAATATATAAATATATCTGAAATGTTTATAAAAACAATAAAGATTCATAGGAGGATGACTCAATTTTTGAAATTCCACTTACGGCGACTACTCGATTTTGTTCTTCCTCTTCATCGGTGAGCTTGAATGTTCGTGTTCTGCTAATCATCGGAGTTTCCATTACAAACCTTTGTTCATGAGCCACAGTGCTCTCGTGAGGCATCTAAAAAATTGCAATAAATTACAAAATGAATTTTTGAAATAAAACTCCTTCAAACAAACAATAACTTAGAAACATATATGAGATTTAATCTCTTATATTTATGTTTATTTTGATAGTTTACTTACCAACATAGCTGGAGCTCGGAACATGTATGAGAATGGATAGTAAATGAGATTGAGGAAAGTTGCAGCGTACAAATCAGCGTACCTAACAACTTGACTACTGAAAAAAGTTTGTCGACTTCCGCTTCGGAAAAGAGATCCCATCATACCATATGCAAGATCCATTTTATGAGTAACGTCTCTTATTGACGCCCGCAATTTTGAAATATCAGGTTTTTCTTTGGTGCTGCTGTCAAGATTCCTGAAATATATCACAAAGTGTTTAATATTCAAAGCTTCGACAACATTTCGGGTGAAGATAATATGCTTCATTGATTACTTTCATGTTTTTTCTCTAGTTGATATGAATTATTAACATTATCTACTGATTTGTCAAAAGATTATTAATTAAGCAAATAATTATTCTACGTACTTGTACATCTCCCCCAGCATTACATCCAGGCTTTGAAGTTCAGCAAAAAGTTGACATTTGTCAGTCCAAACGTGTAATTCTTGGACAAGCTCTGGCACTATCAGGAAAGTTCTCCAGCCTCGAATTTTTTTGCTTTTCAGAATATCACCAAAAATATGATCTCCTATGTAAAGCACGTCTTTACCCTTGGCTCCAATCATCTCGGTGAAAACATCGCACGATCCTCCTGAATACACTTCACCTAATTTACAAAAATTAGTTATTTAAATCATACCAGAAAACTTTCATATTCAAATGTCAATTTTATTTTCCAAACAATTTTACGAGTTTCTACTCATACTATTCTTTAACTTACGTTCATTCAACTTTTCTTCACGATCTATTAAAACAAAAATTTTATTGCAAGAAAAAATAATTTCATAGTTTAGAGACATTGTGTTTTCTCGAAAAAAAATATTTTCAATCAGTTTATTGCGATCGTTTCAGAATCATCGAATGACATTTACGTCATACAGAATTAAACAAATCTTCTTATTTTGTTATTTAGTATTTATGATATTTTTCTTTGATGTTCTTTTTAAAACTAAACCCTTCGAGATCATTTTTTTAATACTTTTTTCACAGTTTTTTAATTATTAAACTACTGCTATTCGTGATGTAACAACACGAACTGGTTTTATTTTGGTTCTACGCGATTCCTTGGACATTGATAAATGTAAAAAAATATATAAACAATAATTATTTGTTAGTTGAACAAATACCACATATAAATAAACAGTCGAACTTCGGACTTTTTTATGAAAAAAAAAAACCATTTTCTGCTGAACTACTATAAACATAAGACTTGCAATTTTTTTTGCAGACTCTATTGTACTCCATAGAATTGTACAGAATTTTTTGAAAAATTTCGTACGGTGGTTTATGTTAAAAATTAATAAATACACAATTGATATTGTATTTCAAAGAGTCGAGACATGTTTTTCGTTTATGGCTTAACGGGTTAACGAATCTCTAATTCTGTTTCATATTTTTATTTATAAAATTTTGATATTTGCAAATAAATGAAAGGTACCTGTGTGAAGAGGTCCTTTGTGCGTGCCGAGTTTCAAAGCACCAGTTTTTGTATTGACCTGTCTCAAGATAGTGCCTTCACCGAAAAACAAGGGTTTCGTAGCATCGACGACGATAACGTCAAAATATGTTTTCCAATTCCTGTGAGGCTCGTCGGGCTGGAATAGAAGAATAATTGGAAAATAAAAAAGTCTATATGTGTCTTTTCCAGGAAATAATTTCGCATAAAAAATATTACATTTATGCAATCAAAATATTCATCGTTTTAATAATATTTTTTCTTTACCCTAGCACCGTGAGGAAAGTCGAATAAGTACGTCATTATTTTGTCCGTGAATACATAATCGCTGTTTGTGAGTAAAAAAACTTTGGCTCCGCTCTCGCGTATCCTGGTGAGGAACATCGGCAATCTGTCGTCCTTTTTAACATATTCGTCAATTTTCTCGACCGTTTTGCTCTTGAGATCGCCCTGTATGTGAATCCAATCGACTGCGTTCCTCACATCTTGGAATATACTCTTGAAGCTCATCGTCAATTCACCCTCTTTTACTCCCGTTTTTTCCCGCGTGTATTGTGGCGAATTCGTGAAAAAATCGATCAGACACGCGAGCAGATAAGTTTCCGGCAAATTGAATAATGTATTGAGCACGTAGACCCGAGATTCATCCAGTTGGAGAAATTTGTTTGGATAGAGTTCATACACTTGCGAACTGTAAAAAAAAAAATACGAACAAGATTCATTTTAAAAGGCAATTTCAACTATAATTAGTTTCAAACTATAATTCTATTGTTTTCTTTTTTATCAAATCCATCAAATATATTTTTTCTGTATTTAATAATGTTATTTCTCTTAAATTCGAATAAATTATTTTTAATGTATGATTTTTTTCCAAATTTTAATACTGTAAATCTGTTTTTTTACTCACTGCTTCAAGAATTCAAAACCGTGTACACACACGAGTATATTTCCGTAAGCATCGACTTTTAAAAGGTTCCCGTAGAGTGTGTCGAACCATAGTCCTCTTACTGGAAAGCTGGGATCGTATTCAAAAGCCTGGATCTCTCGTGGATAACCCAACGAGACTAAACGATCCTTCAGGAGATTGAAACCGAGCTGCTCATACTGCGGTGATTTGTATTCTGTAAAGTAAAGTTGCGTCGAAGTAAATAAAATGTATAATCAATTCATTGCCAGAATATCTTACTCTGTATTTTATTTAATTCTTTTTGTTTTCTCATTTTTTAATAACATTCAAAAGGACATTTTTAGGCGATTTTTTTAAACATTTTTCTTCGTTATATGCATCGTAAACTTTTTTTACGATTTTGTTGAATTTACCTGCCAAAGTGTAGTCCATATCGAAGCCATAGAACTTGATATTCTCCAAATGGAGACTTCTGTTAACAAATATTCTGCAACAGAAAAATTAAAATCGTATTAATAAGAGCAAACAAAACTTTGAAACCTGCTCAACGTTAAATTCTCATTATTTTTGTATTACCAGTAGGTATGACTGACATTTTTCTTATAATCGTATTCGTATAAATTTATTGACGCATAGTTTGCACGTAAAAATGTCGAAGCTTTAAACCTATTTAACGCAGTACGTCTTGGCACGAAAGATGGGATGATATCGAGGATCGATTCAGTCCCGGCTAAGAAGTACGGATATCTTGCAAAGTCAGACTCACTCCATTTTTTCTGCGTTTTGGTTCAAAATAATAATAAAAAAAAAAAGTAGAAATCAAATCGTATACAAACGATTCAGTAAAAAAGCCGAGTCGCAGAAACGATCACATTCCATTCGACATTCGTTTGTCTTTACGAAATATTTTGTCCTATGAAACCAGAGGAAAATAAAAATTTGATTTTCTATAAATTTTTCCTTTTCAGTACTTTACCAATATATTTGCAAGTTTGGTAAAATAATGAGTTTAATTTTGTCTTCTCTTTTTGTTTTATCATGAAATCGATACAAATTCCATCAAAAAAATCATTGATTGATTGTACTTTGTTACAAATCTTTTCGAAAATCAGTGCAATCGATCATTCCAACAAATCACCAATTAAAAATAAAAGGATTCGAAAATTTGACTATTGTTGAGTGAGAAACTTACGCATTGAGTGCATGACTGTGATGATTAAAGGGACTTCCAAAATCTCCAGCTGATAATCCGTCATCAGTCATATTTTTGAGCCACATAATTTGATATTTAAACACCAACACGTATTATTATCAAGTAGAGAGGCAATTTATTCAATAAATTGAAAGACTTCAAAACAGAGCAAAAAAAATTTCTTCGTGTACGTATTTTTTCAATCACTAAACCGCAAGAAAAGTTTTTGTGTTTATACGATTATTTGAGAAAGATTTACTGTGCACACATGACGATCAATGTTTTTTTGTAATTCTGGATCACTCTTTGTAGGAACAGATTAATTTCAATGGCTAATATTAAATGATATGATTTTGTAGAAATTAAAATTAAATATTATTTCTTGCGAGTTTTAGATGCGTTCACTTTGGCGTTACAGGAAAAACTCTTCGGTTACGCAGGGAGAACGTTTAAAACTTTTGCGAAGTCCGAAGAAAAATATCAATTGAGAGTCTTTGTTCGAGTCGTAAACCAATCGGTACACCTACGAAATGAATCACTTTGTGCGCCTCTCGCGAGATAAGGAACTGTTTATAATACATTTTCCATTGGCGCTCGTCCCGTCATCAACCCATCAATTATTCGAGATTACATAAAAGCTTAAACTCATGATTTCTATCGATCGAATGATTATTTTTTTTTTTTTCATCCGCTCGAAGCAATGGTTTATCGTAAAAGTCTTTCAACGGTTTTATTAGATTTATTTCGGAAGAATGAAGAAAAAAAGATTAAATGAAAGACCAAATTAACATTTTCATTGTTAATTCTAAACATCGGAATTGATTTTCTGTTAAAAAAAATGGTTTGTATTTATTCTCAAAAAGTTACGGAAGATTGTGATTCACGAGATTCGTGAATCATGTGATAGTGTGTGATTAAGAGAAAGGTTGCGTTCTAAGAGGTTTTTCTCCTTAGTCGGCGATAACGCGAAGTATTATCAATGCAACACCTGGATTGCGTGACGAACGAATGACGGTATGACGTACATAAATATCATTCGAACAAAGTATCCGACAAACATTCGCTTGTCAACACAAAGATGCGAGTGATGTTTCGCGACCTTGCCTTGTTAAGTATTTCCTGCGTTCATTTTTAAAACACTTTCATTTTTTTCAGAGGCTTTTTGTTGTTGCATATGAGCGTCAAATGTTGCGACCGTTGTTTGGGAATGTATTTTTTGAAATGGTACGATCCTCTATTTTTTTTTATTTTTTATTTCGAGGGATTACAATTAAAAAAGAAATAGTCCTCATTAAAATGAAGTGATTTCCATAGTTTAAAAATTCGTTCGTTCGTTGCTATAATTATAAGAGATGAAAAGAATAAAATAATGGAAAGATCTAAAAATAGAAAATTTCATAGCTCTCGGAAACCAAGATTTTCAGCGAGATCTCCGAGCGCCTCTTCTGTAACAATGCACCTACACGTGACACTCGAGGATTGTTCAAATTTCTGGAGCACAGAGTGGGTTCTATACAGTCAAAGAGAGAGACAAAGAGAGAGAGAAAGAGAGAGGGAGAGAGAATAGCAGTCCCTGGTGGGATGTTCGGTTATTGTCGTTGTCACGTATTAGTGTCGTATCGTGGAAAGCTACATACACGTGCGATTTAACGTACGAGGTATTTCGATATAACGTGGTACATTTTTGGTTCACTAAATTATTCAATGCCATTGAACTAATAGTATATTCGCCTCGTTATAAGTGAGACTCACTCTACACTTGTCACCCATCAAATTACCATAATCAAAGTGAAAAAACCAAATGACGACTACAATTGAATCGTCAAATGAAAAACTAACAGCATTTCTTCCACAGTTTCAATTGAAAAAAAAAAAAGTATAAATCAATATCAATTTCAAAGTATACGTTTGAAAAGCTTGCAAAACATAATAACGATGTGATCGTACATTTTCATTTTGGATAAATACGTCAAATGGATAAGACTGTGTATTATAAATTTTCAATAAATTTATCAACAATTTGTTGATGTACGAATCGATGTATGTTTGACACTTTTTGAAATTTATAAAAATTCAGAAACAAACACGCACAATCATCTTTTCGAAATATTCTTTTATCTTATAATATAAACTTTAACGATTTAACATGTTTGTGCTTTTTATTTCAAGGTTGCAGCTGTTTCGTTTTGGCCCCAAAAAAATATGTAACCCATGAATTAACTAGCGAGCTATAAAAATCTATTTTCAGTTAGAATATAAGTGGAATCTATACAAATATTATTTTCATCGCAATTTGGAAAATAATTAGTCACTACTGAAAAACAAACATCAAATCTGATTTTCATATAAAGTGGGAATATTTTTTTAAAATTTTTTTCAATTTTTTGACGTACAACTTGTCGGACATGGTAAAACTACTGCGAACAGCCCATACACTGCATGGATTAATGTGAACGTGTATATGTGTTGTTGAGAGGAATGGAGCCCGCGTTACCGGGTCGATGGGTCATGACGTGAAAGCGAGTACGCAATACTAAGTAACTGAATGAAACTGTTTCGTTCAACTGCATGTTGATAGCGTGTTACGAACAATTCAACCTCTTAATAAACGGGGCCCTCGAAAATCGCATCACCTTCTATTACTCAAATAATTTTTTCTCCTACCACACCAGCATTTTTATTTAATAGCGATATGAAAGCAATCATTAAAATTCCGATGTAAATTAAGATTATTTGAGGTAGAAAATATGAGCAGAAAATACTTATAAGTCACTGCGAAATTTCGGAGTGTTGATAGAACAGTTCGCAACGGTAATTTGATTAGTAAAATTTTATGATAATTTGACTGTCTTCTAAAGCGATTGATATTTTGGTAAATCGTATTGAATTTTTTCATTTATTACTATCCGGAATAATGAATTAATTAAATTATTCTAGTTATGAAAATCACGTAAAAAAATGACTTCGAAATTGATTTAACTGCCGGAACTGAAGCCTGTCATTTAGTGGAATTTCAGCACTAGACGTCAACTCCAATAAAAGTCAGTGAAAAATAAATGGAATACCGTGTAGCCAAAAGTTTCTGTGAATACTCAGTGGCACATAAAAAAATATCTACAAACGAAATCATTTAATTATCCAAATTACATTACACCTTTGAAGGTTTAAAACAAAAATAGTTTTTAATTAATTCATTTGCTAAAATGTCAACGGTCCATAAAATGCTAAGTAAAAGTCATGCGATTATGAGCCCCAACTGACTTGTTATTAAATATTTCACTAATTTCGTGTAAAGCCAAAGTTCAGGTAAATAATATACACACGAAAAAACTTTTATGACTTTTAATTAGCGAGATTAGATTTTTTTTTAAAGTCAAAAACATTCACGTCCGTTTATATTACTTTTCAATTCTTCACTTTTAATTTTGTTTTTTTGAATTCACAAAACACCTCGACAGTTAGTATTAACATGTTATAGTAATGTTCGCCGTTCAATGGTCGAACGTCGACTGATTCGTCCTCGCTGAGTACGACGTTAATAAGACTCTGTATTGGAACCCAAATTCACGGTATCCCAGACCTTCGACACTGTACCACGAACTACGGATATTTAGAGTGCGAGTTTTCAGTCAGCGTGCCTCGTTTATGCATATATTCATTCAGATATGAAAATCGACGTTTTCTGTATAGTTTGCAGACAAAGATTAAATACGTGGCATTGAAAATAAAGTTCTGACTACAAATATGCATAGAACGATCCAATAATCCTGTAAAAAATCATGAAAACACTACGAAGAACAACAAATCGCGATTATTATTTAAAAGTCATTTTAGCACCAATGGTTCTATGGTTTTATGGTTCAACCCATCTTTAGGCTTCTGTCGTTGGACTTAAAACACGAAGAAGGTGGCTCATTAATATTTGTTCACTCTCTTTTCAAATCTTTCCTACCAATTTAACCCTTTAATTGATCATTTTAAGCAAAATTTAACATTTCTCCAAATTGCAGTTGAAAACCGACGGATTTATTGAAAATTAGAATGCTTTATCTGCAACCAAAACATATTATATTTTCACCAATTCTTTCAATGTATATTTCGTTGACTCACTTTTTATCGTGCACTCTAAGACCTCGAAATAATTCTATCGCCATAATTCTCTTCGTAGATGCGATCTATCAACTTCTTTTTCGAACACGACCTTTCGTTCATGAAAAATCTTCAAATTAAAGATTTCTGATTCAAAAAATTCAACGTGATGAATATCTGGCGAGATTTTTAAATAACTAGGGCTTGTGGTAAACTTAAGTAAACAGACTTTCAGGCTGCTTTGATGGTCATCATAGTTCCATGAAAGCTGACATATTAAATATGTAAATTCATTAAAATATGCCGAAATTATTTGATATCCTTTAAACGCAAATTATAGGTATGCTTTAGGGCTACCAGGGTGTAATGTATAATTAGTGGAGAACAGATAGACGAGCTTTGAACGGATTGTCAGAGCTTTTTGTCGACCCCCTTGCCTGAATCTACTAAAGCAACCTCGCTTCGACGCACTGCGCAACGTGTCTGCCACGTAACCGAACAAGATTATTCATAATCATAATGCTATTCTAATTCCAATTAAATTTGATTACAGCATCGAATTATAAATCGTGAAAAATCGACACTAACAATCAAAATTGTAAAGCTTACAACTATTCGTAAGCAACAGTTTTTCAAACTAACAAAATTCAATAAATATTTTGTCGACGTAGAAAAGTGACGAAAAAAAGTATTTTATATTCAATTGGAATTTGGATCCATATCTTTTAAATGGATTAACACAATTATTATTTCTTCAGATAATTATCCAGTTGTCCATTTTGTATAAGATTTTTTTTAAACTGTTCAAATCATTTTTTGTCACTCTACAGAATGGATGTGCAATTATCTTGTCACAACAATCTTCTGGCTTCATCTATTTTCTGTACATTACTATTTACTATTTGCCTCTGATGCTAAGTGTGTACGAAAGGCAAACAGATCAACGTATGAAATATTTAATATTGCATATGGTGATGAGGTTATTCTGGAAAGACGACTAGGGACTTTTGCTAAGCATTTACTGTAATCTTGCAAAGATTTTCAAAAATATCGCATTTAATATTAAAGTGATTATCGGTCATACGCGGTTTGTACAAATCTTGCAGCCTCTTTTTGTTGGAGAATCTAAATATTAAAAATAAAAATAAAAGTTACACGTCATTCTACTCCTTTCGCCAAAGAACAAGGAATAACTTTTCTTTTTCTCGAAATATCTGACGTGTTCAAGAAAAAAGTGAATCTACTTTTCCACAGGATTTTCAAAAATTCTAAAGATACATTCGGGACTCCGGTATATTTTTTATGGAATTTTTTCTCAATCATAGAAAAATATGTTATAAAATTTGTCAAAAAAAAAAAAACAGAATTTCGACCATTTATTTTCGAGATAAAACAATTAATTATTAAATTAATTAATTTTTATTAAGTATTAAATATGGAAAAAGTCTATTATTAGATTATTCGACAAATTTTCAAAAAATAACCTGAGAGTTAACTTTTGAACGTGATGGTAGCGAGGCTATCACCTTAAATGAAGATCTGACATTCAATTTCATGGGTGTAAATATTTTGAATCTTTTTGTTGAACTTTTTGTTGTTGTTGAACCCGTTGAACTTTATTGTCGAAATTTTTTGAATATAAATTTGACGTAAGTCGGTGTTAAGTGTTGTTAAAATTTATCTTCAATGCATGCTGAAAAATGTGATGGTATATCGAGCCACCACGCAAACAATGGTATCAGCATCGATAATTTTCGGGTCACGCCACGAGAGATAAAAATTAAACTACCCTCTTTGCTTAGTGGAGTGAGTCACGAACTCGATCTACGATAAAGGGAATATATTTTGGTAAAATTGCATGTTAGCTTGAGTTCTTGGGTATGAAATTGGGAAAATGAACGTGAGAGTATAGTCTGTAAAGTTTGCATGTGCGAAAGATGAAATTTAAGATTTTACACTGCAACACATACACCAGGAAATTAAGACATTCCTGGAGGATTTATTTTCGTGACTAATTAGCACGCGAATGTGACGAGCACCGGGTTCAACCTGCAACGTTCGATTGCATGTGGATGTAAGCACAAGTGCAAATTTATATAAATAAGAATACGTGAGAAGACAATAATTTCATGTTTATGTAATAATTTTTGGTCTTACTTCTCTTTTATGTTTTCTCGTTTGATGAACCGGCGAGTTTTTAAATCTGGCTCCACAAGCGATCTTGATGAGTATCGACAATGAGCATAAAAGGAACGACGACATTGAAGCGACACAAGTTTTAAGATTGAAAGAAAAGGGGGTGGTAAAGGGACTAAACTTGGAAACCATTATTATGATGATTTCAAAAGAATTAAAAACAGGTGACTGGTTACATTTGAATGAATGAATTTTTATGTCAGTGAATTTGACGAGGGAGATGATGCTCAAAAACATGAATAATTCCTTTGGGAAAACAAATCTATAAATAATTCATGAGATTGGGGTTGATAAAAATATTTTTTTATTTGAATTGATAAATCTAATAATTTAATGCCGATGTTATTTCGAGGATATTATTATGCTTATTTTTTTTATGCTCCTCATTGATTGGGCTTCTTTGTGAGAAGACAATTGATGTGATTTTGTACGAAAGATATTTTTATACTAATTGAGACATTTATTTATCTCTGATTGTCTTGACAATCCGGACGGATCGTGGCTCTTAAAAATTTATTAGTTTATATAGGAGATGAAGTCGATTGATAAAATACCACGAGTTGGACTTGTTCGATCCTCGACTAATCGGTGTGAATGAAAATGACAAGCGCAAAAACACGTGCACACCCACACGCTTACACGCACGTTTGACGATGAAACTAATTAATTGCTTTTGCTGCCAGGATTTCCTGCCAATTCCTGGTTACTCTATAAATAAATCTCTCAAGCACGTACTTCTCGTTACGCAACTTGATAAACTGATTATTTATTTTTCCGATCATCACGTTCAGGGAATAGTCTATTTAAGGTTTTGTTCTCGAGAAGAATATATTCACTGATATTCTTATCGAAAACACTAAGAAATTTTTGAATCTACAGACTCAATCAATCTGTCAATCATTTTCATCGATAGTGATTAATTGATTAATCCAATTTTTCGTAATTAATTTCAAAAAGCTTTCATAATCAAACAACAATTATCGAAAATTTATCTGAAATGCAGATTATAATTTTTCAATTAAAAGATATAACAGATATTAAAATTTTTTTCGTAAAATCGAAATACTGATAAACACTACGAGTTTTTTCCAATGTTTCGCACTTAACAAAAGAAAATCGCTCAATTTGTTTATACAATTTTTGTTTGCAGAACTTGTATTCAACGTTTTCATATTATTGTTATGAAAAGCCAATGTTCACGGCACCCAAACAATGAGTCAAGTTTTACAGATTGTTTTCGAAGCTCTGAATACCAAAAGAATCCGATCGTGTATAAGTCATTGACTCTGAAAATGCGTGTATAAATATTCTTATTTAGGCTTCCTTCTTCGATTTTAGTTGACAAGAAATAACTGTTATTTTTAAATGCCAAAACAACATGTTGCTTGAGGTTTTTGTCGCACACGTTCTTCATGTTTTTTAACGTCGCAAATTCGTGACACACTTAAAATTCGTGCAACTCGAATCTAATAATAAATGGAAGGTCGAACTGATATTCCAGTGGCGTTTTCGTGCTCATATCATTTATACGAGCTTTGCATATTATTTTTGTTCGCAAGTTTCATGTTCTTGTGAAATGATTCTTTCCACCCCTGCATTGAAACCGATCGAGAATCTCAGAGTTATTCCCATTCGTAACGTTCTTGCCCGTGAAAAAATCTTGTTCATTGAAATTTAAGTACGTGGGTCGTCGAGTTTTTTTTTTCATATCTTTCGATCAACGAATTGACATTATGTGATTGATAAATCGAAAGAAAATGAAATATTTTCCAATTATGGAGGTTTATTATTATTTTTTTCATTTTATCTTCATTTTTATTCATTTGTTTATTTATTAATTGAACAAATTACGAGCAACTCTTACAATAAGTTTTTTATTTATAAGTTTTCCTGATGTCTTCACTTCGTCTATTATCTGTTTCGATTCAAAGAAGTCCGACGAGGGATACTCTGATGGTACACGAAAGAATTTCATGACTCGGCTCGCAATCGGTCTCAATTGAAAGAGATAATCGCAGGATGTTCAATATAAATCCTTTAAAGAGTTCCCCGCGGTACATACTCAATAGTTTATATATATATATTTTTTGTCATATAGAGGGCGTATGAGCTTCAACAAAACTTAGTGCTGTCGCAAGTTTGTCTAATATTTTTTCTGCCGCATAGAGAATTTAATATCTACGAAAAAATTAATTTTTTTTAGAATGTCGCACGGAGAGAAAGTTTTCCAATTCAATAATGTTCAAGTTTCCATCGTTGGAATGCAACGAAATTTCTCTTTTCTTCATCAAATTTCAAAATGTGGTATTTGGACACAATATTTTAACGAAATTCTGTTGGGAGCTAAAAGTTTTTCGTTGAATTGTTGACAAGGATTGAACTGATTGAAAAAAAAAAACTGATAACAAATCAAGATACATATAGAAAAATATTGAAAATATAGTTCAAAGGTTAATCTCTTCCCAACTTAGTCTCGAATGTCCCATACATGAAACAGCTCATAGAATTCATAAAACATTTCCATTCTCATTTAATTTAATGATTTACCAAGATCTCTACTCGAGAGGTTATCGTATGTATAAAGCTTTTGATTCAAATCTATCATATCAAATTTTACATCGCGTCTAAAACGAGCTGCTACCGCGTCTCTTGATGATTTATCGATATCGTTTTATAGTTGTCTGCAGAAATATCGTGGATCAAATATCTTGCAATGAAACTTAAGAATCTATTTTCTACGGTTAGCTTCAGTTATAAAATAAGAAAAAAAAATGGTCGAGAATGAGATAGATTCGATCCAATAAAAAATATATCAAAAATGACAACAAATAATAATTTGTTTCAATGTTGTTATCTTTTCAACATATTTCATATTGTTTTTTTTCTCTATTTCATCGCTGAGTAGATTTTTTTTGGTTCAATGGATATTTTTAGGTAAAAATGAACGTAACGGTGATTATTGAGTGATATACAGAAAAAAGCTTTTTGCCAATAGTCGTTGTCAACATTGGTCTCGTTTAATTATCGTATCGTAACATCCGCGAATGGCGCAGCTCATTTATTGCCCAAGTTCCTCTCCCTGTCTCTCTCGTTCGACGTGTGTACGAATATTCGCATTTTCGTGCATTGCGAATATGTGAAAATTTTTGAAATTCTCGTTATGAGACTGTAAGTGATTTTTGAAGTTTACGTAATTTACGAGCGGTCAGAAATTAGCGTCGAAGGTCCTTTCACGCGATATTAATAATAGAGATTATTTTCGTATCGCCTGGCGTGGAAATTCGCTTTATGAATTATTAATTAAGGTCAAATCGTTCACGGACGATTGGTATTCACAGACAACTAATTCTTTCGTCTTTTTTTTAGACATATCTGTATTTATTACGTTATTATATTTATATCTTAATTATATATCGTCAAAATTCCGATATAACCGAAAGAGAAAAATGGAATCGAATTTTTCTGAAAACCAGAGACAAATATCGTGAGAATATAATAAAAACGTTAAATAAACAAATAACCCGAGACGTTTTCTCAATAAATTCATCTTGTGGACATTTTACAACCCACCTCTAAAGACTACATCCAAATGGCAGTACTTCTGGTAATTACGAAAACTCTGAGCTCCTCAGATGCGATGTGTATACATTTTTGACTTTTTTCTACTTTGGCAATTGGCCAGGGTATCGATAGCCCGGTATGGATCGTACGAGACTTGGAAGATTTGGCACGTTCGCATCCCAAGACACGTGTACGACGGCACTGATAGTGGAAGCAAAATTCAATGGGAGTCAGTATTGAAAAAATAAACTTCAACGTCTGCAGTTTCAAATATAAATTATCTTTTTAAGCAGAATCAGAATGTTAACCTTGATTGCTGCACTTGCTTGGAAAACGTTCATTTTATATGCAAACTTTTATTTTCATTGCTGTTCTGTCATGATGTATTTATATTTTCGCGATATATTTTTATTGTTTCTTTTCTAGCGTGTTGAAATGAACGAAAATAACCAACGAAGCTATTTTTGGAATCGTTGCTATTTTACGAATCTATTTTCACAGCGATTCTATTTCTTCTGTTTCGTTTAATTCATGGCTTTGAGTTTATTTCGAAACTTTGAAAATGAATGGAAAAATCATTGAAGATATTATATTAAAATAAAATTCTTCTTATACTCTGAACATTTAGCTCCGTAAGTGACAGTGACTTGACCAATAATTTCGTTTTCCCAGTTCAATTATGTACCCGCGAGAATTTTCCCTCGAGTGATCCGTATTGCCTCAATGATTACTGAAATTCCGCAAATTCAAATGAACAGCAATGCAGAAAGGTTCGTGACCATGACCGTGGACAAGACACAAAGAATTTTGTGCTTTCATTCTCGATCTACAAACGCCTCTATTACTGGTGTGGACGAAGCTCTGGTCCAACGCCAGCTCAGCAAACAAAACCCTACGATTTCCTCGTAGTAAACGATATTTTAACGTCGACGTAAATGGCAATGTGAAACAAAAAACCAAACACAAAACGTGACCCAATTCGTCGAAGTTATGGCCAAGAACAAGTTTTTGAACATGTGCCAAAAGTGGCCTTACATTTTCGACATTTAAGTGCAAGATTATAAAAATCTCAACATTAATTGTGTCAATGCATAATTTTTTTAATTACCTCTCAAGCATCCACAATTTTTTTATTTTTATTTTTAAAGCTTGCTCTGTGCATGAAAAATCGTAAATTTGCATGGCTCGTTCCATGGGAACTGGTTTTTAATTGAATGTCAGTTAATATTTATATACTAAGTAATTACGAGCTGCCGTGATTCTAACGAAAACTTCTTTGAAGGTTGGCATTAACTTAGGGCGTCAGAAAAGTGAAGTACGCTATCGATTTTGTGGGAATCTAAGGGATTATTATCGTTCAAAATAACAGGTCATGACAGAAGGAGAGCAAGTGGGAGGAAGAGACTTAAGGATGCACGAATTATTGTACGATCGATAGACTTCAATATACCCATTAAAGTTTCTCGCCGAATGAGTGATTACCGAACTTTCCAACGGGATATAATTGCTTCACTAAAATTGAACGCCAACTCAACGGGAATAATGGTATTTTTCTATCGTTTTTTGTCCATGAAGAAATTAGTTCCAGCAATAAAATAGTCAAGGAGAATATTCAATTCGGCAAAATAAACTTTTATCATAACTTTTTACAAATCTCTTTTTAATCGATTAATTGTCTATTGTCGTTTTTCGAACTCGATCGCTTGATTTTTTTTGCATCTTCTTGAAATCAACGTGTTAAAAAATATGTTTAAAAAATTTAACTATTCGTTATATCAAGAAAAATGTTTTTGTAGACACGAGTTTTTTCGAACCTGTCCGATGAAAATTTCAGAGCCTAATGAACCGATTGAGAATTTTTTGTTTTTTTTTGTAACTTCCATTGTGATGATTATTGTTTTTCAAGACCGTTAAATGCATCGAAAATAGGCAAAAAGAATTACCAACGAAAAGCTACGCACCGCGAAAGGTGCATAGAGAGAGAGAGAGAGAGAGAGAGAGAGATAAAACTCAAAAATTAACGTTACAGAATAGAAACGGGGGATGATATTGGATGTTCGGCAATTTTTACTGTGCAGAATGTAAATATGTAAGTTTAAAAAAAAGTCAGTGCTTTTAAAATGCTAGATGACAGATGACCAATTTGAAGATAACTCGTAAACAAAAAGATCGAGCGGGGTGGCTGGAGTTCCAATTTTGAATAAGAAGAAAAAATTACTCCTGTTTTTTTTTTTTTTTTTTGTAAATTGATAATATTAAAATTTCGTCACTTTTAATAACTCAATATTTTTTAATTAGTTATTATTAATGAAAGTTATTATTAATTAAAACACAACATTACTAGCCATAGTCAAAAGACTGGGCACCGCTAATTTAATATAATGATAAATATTGATAAATAATTTAAAAGAAAAATCAATTTTTCTTTGGAATTATCTTCTAATCGACGAGCCATTAAAATGTGATATACCTGTGACCCAGTTCTCGTTTGTCCGTGCGTAGTGCGTGGACACCTTCATTATAACTGTCGAATTCAAGTTCACTTCGATCATTTCTTTTGAGACCAATACCCGCTGGCAATTGAAGAGCTAAACTTTCCATAGCTCGATGAAGACTTTGCTCCGGATTCTCATCTTTTGATAACCGCATTCTACAATCTGGTTTACCAAAAGAAATAAAAGAAAAAAATATCTTTCACGATCTATATTTTCGACAAAGAAGAGTCCATTTTTGACATTTGAATCGTTTGCACATTCTTCACTATTTACAACCTGTCGTAAAAAATATCGATCAATGTACTGAAATTTTTCTATCGCTTCGTAACGATAAAATTCGAAATAATTCATTTGAACGAAATACGTCAGAAATATTAGCGAAAAAATTGAAAATGTTAAAGATTTCCCCATAATTTGAATAATTTATACTGAATCAAGGAAATGATTTTCCGGAATTATATTAGAAATTTTCATCATAAATTCCGGACTTGTTAAAAAATTCATGAAAAAACGAATAAAGATCGATATTCTCGACGATAAACAGTATCTTCGTTTTTAAGTGATTATTTGCTTCGTTATCGATTGTCGTATAATATTACTGCGATCGTTGACTGGTGTTATTACGAGGTCCACATTCCGTTGAGTCATATTGCTTCGAATTGAAACGTCAGAAGGTCGTGAAAAAAAAAAAATCCACCCGTAAAAGACCGACACAGTACCGAATTTCGTTACACTGACGAATCCCAAGATTGGTTGAGTTTCAATGAAACGCGATGAGCCACAATAGCACACTGACTCGACCGAAAGTCGTTTCTCGAATGTTCACGAGATTCGTCGCAGTTATTATTATCGTTTTTATCGAACGACCACAAAATATTGCAAAATGTTGGAGAGGGAAGTGAAGTTCAAAAAAACAAACAAAAAATCTCTTTGATAAAAATGCCATGGATCAACAAAGGTCATGGAGATTAAGACGTATTTGTTGATGCGTATTGTGTCGTGATTACAAACGAGAGAATGAAGGGGATGATGAAATTTACGTTTCGGATTATTGAGCAAATGACAATTTCTTCTTAATTTAAAACACAGTGTCAAGAGCATATTTAAAAACGTTTCAAACCCTGTAAAATATGTTTATTGCGAAAATGAATTATTCTTTAAAAATCATAAAAATGTTATAAAAAAAATTAATCGATTGAAAACCTAAAGCCTGAGTCAATCAAATTCATTCCATTTAATGCGAAAATGGAATAAATTTTTCATCGAAACTTTTTACTTAAGTTAATTGAATTTTTTAATTTAATTATACTTTCAATTAATTTCAATTAATAAATTTAATTGAATTTTCAATTCAATCTGACTAATTAAAAACTTTCGATGAAAAATTGGAGAAAAAACTTCTACTCCAAACTGTGGCCAGAGAAGTGTATTTAAGATTCAATCGTAAACAATATTTCGTAACTTGTAGGCATTCTCGAAAACACACAGTGCATCGAACGTCGATTAAAATATGTATGAGATAAAGTGAATTCCACTCTCGTTTCGGAACGATTGCGACAGCTGAGAGAAATGTACGATAGCATGCATAAACAAAAAAAAAAAGAGCGTACGGTTCTTCGTGCCTTTTGAGCAAACAAAGTGACAGCAACGTCAGATGTTTTTTTCGAAAAATATACATTTGCACCTAATTAATACTTGAGTGATTAGCGATGTATCTGGAGCAGAAGATTGCGTCAGAAAAAAAAAAAAATTCCAGAATCGTATCTTTTATTATCAATAGGCTGTACGTCAAATATTTATTTTTTCAGTTTTCGTCACGTTTCAAAACAGTAAACAATTCTAAAACAACGAATATATGAAGATAACAATCAAAACGAAAAGTTGAAAGACAAATATATATCAATACTCGATGTAGAAACATACAGATAAGTGGAAAGAATGAAAACAGAAAAAATTGCCATTGCAGCAATAGAAACCTTGAAGTTTCGGTGATTTTTAAAAATTTTTTTGCTGCGTAAACACTTGCGAGACCTTTAGAGCTCTTTCCATCACTTCGACCCCATTGTACATTAATACATGGCTAAGCGGTCACCCAACCAAGTATTGACCGCATCCGAAGATACTTAACTTTGTTAATCGCTAAAATCTTACACCAACCGCGCGCTTTTTGCTGTGAACGATAAATTGTACTCAGCAAAGTGTAGATTTTCATGAAAATTCACTAAAATTTCTTCGATAATTTACGAATTTTTTTCATTTTCATGAAAATTTATTTGTTGATCAACAAAAATGCTCCAAGTTTGTGCCCCCCCCCCTTCTTTTGCCTTAACGATATTTTTGAGCTGTTATAATTCTACGAATTATCGCGCATAAATGAAAATATTCCACAATCCGGCGCCACTGGTATTTTTTTCGAATTTATCACAATCTCATGATTGTGATTAAACGTCCCAGAGTTTGCAGGGGTCCATATGTTATCTTTGTTTTTCAAGACGTCATCTCGACTTCGATTGACGAAAAAAACCGAACGTTATAATCTTTGACATTTTTTAAAATAATATAATTTATTTTCGGAAATAACATTAATAATAATAATAAAATACTCTTATCATGGCGTGTAAACTAGTAATATTGTCAGGATGACGATGTATGTGTTAGATCAATTGTTAATGTCACTTACATGACAGTTCGAAAACCTTTCGCTTTCTGTTATTATTATTTCACAAAATACGAACGCACGTGGTTACCCCACATGCGGAATGCTGAGCCTCGAAATAATCACTAAAAATATTATGACTCACAGGTGGTACGACGAAATTCACGAACGAGAATGTTATCCAAATTAATTCTTCATTCGGATGACTCTTCTCGTTAGTTTATATTTAGTTCGTTACAGGTTCAGTTCTACACTGAGACCAATAAAGATACACAAACTGAAGATTGCAGGAGCTCAATGTACACTTGCTTTACATCTTATCATTTGAAGAGTTTTTTTTTTAATATTGTAGAATTGAGATCGAATATTTGGGGCATGTAATTACGTGGGAGTTGTATTTTAGAAATGAATTTTTATTCGTTGAGGCAAAATAACTTTTTACACTATTCAAATGAGTGTCAGAGTTCCACAATAATTTTACGCAAACTAAATGTAATGATTAAACAAATAAATAATCAATTCGCACTGCAGCGTGACTTATTGAGCTGGAAAATGATTAAAACGCACAATTTGCGGAAGCATCGACAGACAAATATGATTATTGTTGATATTGTTATATTTTCATCGACATTTTTAGAATAATTCGTAATTTTTTAGACAATTTATTCAGATTATTTTGTTCCGTCATCGTTTCAATGTTACGGGCGATCGTTAAATTGTGAAAAAAAAAAAATATTTATTAAGAAATTATTATTTCGAAATTAACGAGCTTTGAAAACAAAAAAATTACCCGATAAATTTTTAGAGAATTTCTCGAGGAACAAAATGAGCCATCGTACGATAAAATCGCTTAATAATTACGAATTATTCTTCTAAATATGTCGATTAAAATATGACATCGTCGAATTATACATTTATCAGTTAAAACTTCGACAAATTTAGCGTTAATAATATATTTGAAGGTTAAGGAGACATGCTGTAATATGAATACACCATTAATTCATTTATTTATTATTGTATTAAACTGTACATAAAACTATTGTGAAAATTCAACGCTTCATTGACTAGCGTGACGCAGCCATATTGCCTCAAATCGAGGAAAAAGTATTTTTTAAATATTATTTACAAACATACGAAAAAATGCTACTCATGTTTCCATTTATATTTTTGGCAAGGTAAATTATTTTTTCACTTGAATTTTCTGATTCATTGTATTGTTGATGCTTCTTGAGCTGTCGCGAACGACACATCCACGGAGCAAATAAGAGTTTTTCTTTAAAATTAAATACACTAATATATTTTTTTTAATGTTCAAGCGAAAAAATAAAACGTGTGAAAAGTTCGTATTCGCCGGTCGAGGCCTCATGAGTTTACCGGCTTTGGGGCTGAACTTATATTGCACGAGGCTCACAAGTGGCTATTTCCATACTAGCCGTTAAGTCGATAAACGAGCTCAAAACATTCCGAAACGATGTTCTTGGAAATTCGTTTCTATGTTTATTTTTTATTCTCGTTTCCGCAGTAAAACATCGAACTGTCGAAATGTTGCAGTCGAAGTAAAGTTTTTCGTATCATGAAATAAATTAAACTAATCCAAAAACACACAAAAAACGCCTATTAAATCTCTCGAGTCGTGAAAAAATACGATCTAATGAAAAGACCAAACAAAATGTACAAACCTTTGGCTGGCTTGACGATACCATTTTTTGTGACCGCTAGGATCTTCGTGATGAGGCGAGGAGGCTGCCGAGCTCAGCTGCTCCGGATTACAATTTTCCAGTTCCATGATCAGCTGCACGAGCCCAAATAAGAAAAACGTACGTATCCCAAAAAACAAAAGAAAACAAAGAAAAAATTCTACAATCTGTCCTTCAAAGCAAAATATTGGAACGAAGAAAAACAAAAACAAAAAGTAAGGCACAAAAAAACGTTCGACAAAATCGGAAATGAAGCTCGTTAATTTATGAGATGGGGTTTATTATGAACATGATTTAATGCACTTCTCTAAATGCACTCACGCACACACACTTATATATCTAGAAATCAAGCCGATGTATTGATGGATTTCAGAATGTCTCGTTTATAGAAATATATATTCACGTGTATCAGTGTACTTTGAAGAAAATTTAATCGGCATGAGAACACGAGCAACTCTAATAATTTTATTTGCTTTTCGGCATGAACGAACACCTGATCATCGAAATGATCGTAATTACGACATTTTGTCACGTTATAACTACAAGTTCCAACATCGCGCGATAGTGTCTTCCCATATATATATATATATGTGTGTGTGTGTTAGATATATGAAAAAACAGTATAGGTG
The DNA here is from genome assembly GCA_948107755.1 of Campoletis raptor. NCBI lineage: Eukaryota > Metazoa > Arthropoda > Insecta > Hymenoptera > Ichneumonidae > Campoletis > Campoletis raptor. Next base: position 6,004,324 of record OX403622.1, on the reverse strand, counting down.
TGGAGTGCAAGAATGAATCGACTGCGGAACTGTCTTTATTTTCTAATTTCCGTTGATATACCGCCAAACACCGTCGAAGTAGATTATATTTTTCGTTTATTTTTTGACTTTACTTGTTATTTGTAGCTTTTTTTCGATAATAAAAAATGTTACGTTAATTGTACAATAAAAAAATTGTATTCTTTTCACCTAATCGTGTACGATTTAGTGCTTTATCCTCGTAGGTCCAAAGTACTATTTTTTTCTCACGAATAATATCGATATATAAAAATGAAAGAAAAATTAAAAGAAGAAGCACAACGTGTTCGGCGTTTTTGGTGTAGTGCGTCGACTTCGGTAACCAATCTACTTCTGATTGTCCAACGATCAACGATCGTCCAACAGACGAACACACACGGTCTGTCACAACCAAGCAATTCGATGGATATTCGACTCCCCCGCACCCCACCCTTCCAAATGCGCCTAGTTCAGCTAACGTGCGTTTTTGTCCAAGGGGACGAGCGGCAACGAACGTACACGCAGCGGCAGCTCCCGGTCGATCATTCGAACTATTTTCATGTTTCATCGTTAGAAGAGCGCAAGCGCGTGCTTCTGGTTGTGTTGACGCCAACTGCTTAAAAATTTGGCGGGAAAATTTATATTTTAATTTGAATAAGAATTAAAGAAAAGTTCACTGAGGTCTCAACTGGAGCAGAAAATATTATCAAAAATTTGCCATTTTGTTATAAATTCCGTTGAAATTATACCGATATTGACCTTTATAACCTTTTTCAACTCTATGTTATTGGGTGTACATGTTTAAACATCGATATACTGAGTGGGATTGATCAACATGAAGACAAAAAAGATTGTGTAGTACGCAGTTTATTCGCAGACTTGATGACAAAGTGATTCAATCAACGAGGCCTCGTGCCTCATTTATAGATGGACCGTAGACGAAGCAAATGGTCATATACACGAGTGAATCGCATTAGATGATGATCTGACGTCATTTAAATAAAGTATGCTGAGATGCGCGAGGCACACGCGGAGATTTGATATTATTACGACATTATCCTGTATGAGTATAAATATATACATATTACATGAACATACATTTATGTGTACACATATATATGTGTATATTCGGTTGTCTAAACTGAGCTACATTGTGAGTGCGGTTGTATTCTGTCACGAAGTTTTGAGTGACGGAAAACTGCAATAAAATCAAACGAAAGGCGCGTAGGTTTCGAAGTCGTATCAGATATTTCGAAAATCCGCGATCGAGTACGCGCGTAATAACGAAAACGAATTGCGAAGAGAGGGGGAAAAAATTTCGAACAAGCTTAGAAAATGAATTAAAAGAAACCGGAAACACGCACTGAGTTTTTATTTAATACGTAAAACACACACAATATGTGTTTTGTTTGTTAAAGGGGATTTCAAAAGAGGGTTCCGTTATTTGTAATCAAAGTTGTAAAAAAAGAAATGAGAGGAAAGAAAAATGGCGTGCTGCGGTACGGGAACGGAGGATTGGATCGCTCGAGTTGGTATTTGCTTTTCCTTCAGTAGTTTGTCATAGAAAAAATAGAGATAGAAAAAACATCAGCAGGATGCAGAACGAGGAGAAAATATTGGAGGGAATGAAAAAAATAAATTGTATGTTGCACCTGCCGGATAGTAGAAGCGCGAATAACACGAGGCGGTGCACACAGATCCGTCGAGGCTGCGGACGTGTACGTTCTTAGGGCCGTATGTGAAGCGTCCTTGCGCCGTTGTATTCCGTAATAGGTTGTAAAACGAGGTACAAAAAGTCGAAACTGCTTCGCGAGTCCCGCGAACCTCCGCGCGTTCGCGACGTTCATCGCGCTCGAGCTTTTGACAGACGGTTAATAGACGCCAAGTTTTTAACCCTCGAGGGCCTCCTGCCCCCTTCCCCGCCGCCGTCGTCTAAAGTTTTCTGGGTTTGAGCGACGGACAACAATTACAAGAGAAAAAGAGATAGAGAAAGGGAGTGAGAGCAAGAGAGAGAGAGAGAAAGAGAGAGAGATTTTGTCCCGCTATTGCGTAAAATTAATCCGATTTAGGTGACCTCGAGGCATTGGCATATAACCTCGAAAAGTTCTCGTATCGTTCGAACGGTTGTTCTTTTTATCCCCTTCAAGTTCTATCCTCCCGCCTACACTATAACACAAAAGATTACAAAAAAAAGTGTAAAAGAGAGTGCTGTATAAAGTTCGCGTATTGTAAGAGCATGTATTCGAAAACGATGTTCGTTAATTCGCCCAAGCTCGACACTAAACTCTCGATTACGAAAAGCATTCGTTCCGTCAAGTGCGAAAGGATCTCGTGAATAACCAGCATCGAATCAGCTGATCGTGATACCAAGCACAGTTTTCCGTGCTTGCGGCCCAACCCAATTTCCGCATCGTACGATACGTTTTTCTTTTCATATTATTTATTTATTTAACATACATGCCTCGGTTTTCGAGAGTGAGCGATTGTGACAGAGTTAAAATTACTGGTTGAACCTCGTACGAAAGGCCAGTTCACGGAAACTATTCGCTACGAAATCTTTATTTTCATCGTTCATATTATTTGTTATTTGCGGTTAAAGTGTTTTGAAAGAATAAAAGTGGCCGTCCAATTTACAGCCTCTTCTTGCTGTTTGTCGTGCTTTTCTATTTTCTTGGTTCATTCGGAAGTTTTATTTAACTGTGAATTACAAACGGTGACATAACCTCTCTCCGACCGTTCTCGCGATTCGCCCCCTTTGAGCGGACCTTTATAATATTTCGTGCATTTCGTGTACCTGGCGGGAGTCCGAGGAATAAATTCTACCCACGTTAACATTCGAAAGAAAATGAATTTTTCTTGAACGTAAAATATTAAAGGAGCGTCGAATTAGTGCGTGTTTTGTCGCTGTCCAAGTTTTGGGGTCGTTGTACAAAAATCGGAATAATTTTCAATTACATTGACGAAGGGATGAGGAATGATTGATCGCGCTTTTGTTTGTGCTTTTTCTTCATCCACGTTACATCATGTTAAAACATCATTTTTTTCGTCACTCACGCTACGATGCGATTGATCGATTGATTTATGATTTATTACTTCACTCGCATTTATGGTTTACACGTTATGTGCATTATATTATATGTTTAATCATGTTTAATAAAAAAAAAAATATATACGTTTGACTTTATTTCACACCACCAAAACACGAAGTTTTATTTGTTTTACCATATCACCATTAATCACTTAAGATTATTATTATTGTTACGTATATACATATTTATATAAATGAATTTATATATATATGTAGATATTTCTTCCGAACTAACCGTATCACCACCTATTTCTTATGAATTCCCAAATTATTTAGAATATATAAGCGACAATGTCGATCGTCGTGTGGCTGCTCGTACAATAGTTGAGAAAACTCGAGACGAAATGGTTCATTGAGCCGCACACACGTGGTGCATATTTATACCCCGGGGGTTCAGACGAGTCAGGCAAAACAAAAAAAACGAGAGCAGCATCGACGAAATGAACAATCAAGCGTTCAGCTTGGCCGAAAGGCTCATACCTGCAACTTATGTACAACAGGGCTTGAACGCCAAAAAAACACGAGAAAATCTTATTCGACATTTTATCGAGCATGTAAGTTTTCATTTGTCATTCCGAATAACGACGTTTTGGAGGGAAAGATTAAGGGGAAAGAGGTATTGGGATTAATCACGAAGGGAGTCTGTCGATTTGTAACAGCGAAAATGGCCCGAAGAAGGCTGGGACGACCCTACGATCGAAGCCTTCCTTTCCGATCTTTCACAAATGGACAGCAACAATTTTCCCTCCAACTGCAGTGTCGGCGAACGCGAATCTCGTATCGTATCCAATATCGTTGCAAGACGACATTTTCGAATGGGCCATGGAATCGGCAGATCCGGAGACCTTGAGGAAGTTCAACCCAAAGCTGCTGGCAGCAGTCTTATGTATAAATTGACTAACGCTCTTGTCCTTGAAGTCATTCGTTACATGGGTAAGATATCGCGAACAATAAAAGAAAAATCATAATACCGGAATCTTTGACATCTCATATATTGATTTTTTTTATCAAAATAACGTTCAAAATTTACTGAGAAATGCTTCAAACGAAATACTGCTTGACACAAAGACTTTTTTCCTCGTCCCATAAATTCATTTGCAGCTCTTCCACGAGCCCACCATGCGGAGTGTCTTGTTGAATCAACTAATTACACGGCACGTCAAAAATTCGCGATTTTAAAACAATTTTTCCAAATCAATTGCAAAGTATCCGATTTTTTGCGTGGAACAATTATTAACGAGAATAATCTTGTCGTATTATTATTTAAAATCGAAAGTTTATAATATTTGAAAGTCAGACTAAATTAATTAGTTTTCAAAACAAATAACCAAGTACGAAAAATACGATCGAAGCATTCAAGTTAGTTTTGCACATTCCTGACACGAAATTCATTTTTCATTCAATGTGACCAGGTGTGAAGAGCATAGCGGGATGTTTTTTATCACCAATGGCAACAGGAATGAGTTTGGTGCTCTGTATGTTGACAATTAAACAAGACAGACCACGAGCAAAGTATGTCTTGTGGCCGAGGATCGATCAAAAATCGAGCTTCAAGTCAATTATAACGGCAGGCCTTGAGCCGGTCGTTATTGAGATGCAAATTGTTGGAGACGAGCTCAAAACGGATATGCAGAGGTTGGAGTCTCAGATGGCCGCACTTGGCGAGAGCGTCGCTTGCGTTCTCACCACTACGAGCTGTTTTGCACCAAGAGCGTGCGATTCCGTAGACTCGATCGCTGCACTCTGTACACAATATAATATCCCACATTTGGTCAACAATGCTTACGGGTGAGTGTGGTCAAAAGATTAAAATCTCGTTGAACTAATATCACGACGAAATAACACTTAAAATATTTTTATTCAACCTTGACTCTCTGAAGGTCGCATTGTTGTCTCGACTTCTGTTTTCCAGCATAACTTTGAGGATAGAATAAATTTGAGACTGTAAGAGTTTTCTTCGGAAACTTTGTACACACATTTATTGATTTTTTAAAGATTTACATACACCTCAAAGTACGAAAATTATCGGCTGTTTCAAGATTTTTTGTTATACTGGAAAAATGTATCCGTTGAAGCATACTTTGTTTATGTGGAAAAATTGGTAGTTGGCAATGAAAGTGGGAAATTTCATTGGGAAAGAAACTTTGGAGGATGACACGTGGTTATAGTTTTTGTAGAGTTAACAAAAAAAAACTATTCTTCGTTCGTTTTACGTCTTCGTTGCGTAAAACTCCCTGCACCAAATTTTCTGCAAATCGTTCGGTTGGTTTTCAAGATAAAATTATTCGAATTTTCGACCTCTTTAGGTGTATGTAAGCTTCTCAAGACGAATCGCGCTTTTTTCGGGGTTAAGATTCTTCGATTTGTTTCGAATATTCAGATATGTTTCATTGTGATTGTTTTTTATGTGCCACAATTCGTAGTAAATAATTCATTTGAAAAATTAAAAACTAAAGAATAAGGCTCTTCTCAATAACTCTACAGTCATGTATGAAATAGTGAGGTTAGGTTCGTCAGCCGCATCACTGATCCGCGCGACCATATGACAAATATGTCAGTGTTATTCCCGTTTTTACTGAAAATTGAAACATCTGCGTAACGTAATGTTTCATCCACACGGTGGAGTTCCAATTTTTGATTGTTCAAAGTCCTATCTTTTACATCTCGTCTATCAAATTCCCGTTTTTCAGTGTGATTATTTTTGAACTTTCAAAATTAAGAATTCCAAACAAAAAAAAAAACAAAAATTCAAAGAGTTTCGAATTTATACGACAAGAAAAATCACCTTTGAAAATAGTTTTTTGAACAACAATACGACCTTAATAATGATAAATATTGGAACTATTAAATTAACCATTTTTGGCACTGTCTCTCGATCTCCGAAAATCAACAAACTTTTTGTTCGATCGATTGAACCATAGATTGCAAAGTACCAGATGTATGCACCTCATTCAAGAGGCATCGAGGAAAGGTCGCGTCGATGCGTTTGTCCAAAGTACTGATAAAAATTTTTTGGTACCGGTTGGAGGTGCGGTGATCGGTTCTTTTGACAAGAACCTTTTGGACCGTATTTCGAAGATGTATCCAGGTCGAGCGAACGCAAGTTCGACGATGGATGTTATGATAACTCTTCTGAGCCTCGGCATGACAGGTTATAAACAATTGATAGCACATCGCAAAGAAATGTACGCCTATCTTAAGGAAGAACTTGGCAAACTCGCCACTCGCCATGGAGAGAGATTACTTGACACCAAGGGTAATCCCATTTCTATGGGAATGACGCTCCAGTGTCTTAGTCATCAACACGATCATAAGCAAGTAACGATGCTCGGCTCGATGCTTTTTCTTCGCAACGTTAGCGGCTCTCGAGTCATCACGACTACGGATGTCAAGCACATAGTTTCACACAAATTCGAAGGTTTGCACAATTCTAGAAATTATTTTGCTTTATTTCTTATTTATCATTACCTTTTCTCGATTCTACACGCAAATAAAATTCCTGTCAAAATTACTATGTTACGATAATTTAACACGGAGAGAATTGATACTGATATTTAAAATATTTCATTGAATCTATAAGATTTACATTCTGCACAGTACAAACTATCGAACTTTCAAGGTCATTCTTTCTGGTCTTTGACTTTAATTTTTAACTTTTAAGTATCTTCACAAAGGTTTCTATATTGTCTCTTCCGACAGTTTTCACCACAAACAAATAAGTGAAAAACTGATTTTGTTGAAAAAGATGAAATTTAGTTCCCATATTCTAATTATTTTTTTAAATACGATTCAAATACATATAATTTCAATGACACACGATATTTCTTTATACTTTTTTGAACAAATAATTAGATGGATGAACTAATGAGACTGTTTATTTCCTATTATATCCAGGTCTTTCAACAAAATATTCAATCAATTGTACTCAGAAATAATATTTCACGAACAGAAACGAATTTATCGTGATAAGTCATAAACATACGAAAAAGTGACCTAAACGATGACAGTATTATTAACCAAATGTTTTGTTGAGTATTTCAACAGTACACTTTGTTCACACATCATATAAACTAATAGATCCCGATTAAGGACTTATAGCAGTGACTACCCTAGTCAAGTGGGTGTTGACATTTCCCAACAGTTGTTTGCAACGTTCAACACATAATTTAATTAATAGACGCTGGATTCGTCTTGCAGTATGTCTTGTTAACATAGAAAAATATTAAAAACTATAGATTTTCTTAACCATTGAATGATAAATGCAAAACTCCACGAAGTCATATATTTTAATCGATATTTTTAGAAGAATAATTTGTATTTTCCAAGCGATTTAAACGCATGAACGCTTATTTTGTTGCTTAACAAATTCTCTGCAATTTCACTGTGTCGATTTATTTTTTAACTTCACTGTTTCAATCTTGCAATCGATCACAAGAAAACTATGTCATAAACAAATAGCTTTTATTTAGAAAATGCACAAGTTTAAAAAAAAATCGAGACATTGAATTTGTAGAGAATTTCTTGTGGAACAAAATAAGCGTTCGTGCGTTAAAATCGTTTAAAAAATACGGATTATTCTTCCAAAATTATCGATAAAAACATGATTTTGTAGAATTTATCGTTTATCAGTTGATGATTAAACATATCTATAGTTATCAACATTTTTCTAAGTTAACAAGACATCCTGCAAGACGAATTCACCGTCGATTCATTAATTTATGTGTCAAACGTTAGTCACTGCTACAAATCCTTAAATATAATCGAGTTACCAAAATATTGGATTAAAATGTAAATTTAGTTGAACGAGAGCGATAGGTGCGCGCTCGGTGTAAGGCTACGGCGATCACAAAGTTAAGCAACTTCGAGTGAGGTCAGTACATGGTTGGGTGACCGCGTTTAGCCACGCATCGGCTCGCGTATCAATCGCTGAGCACGAGGCAGTTTTTCCGAGTTTCCGATAGTGCTAACCAACTTAAATAATATTAAATTACTGTCACTAATTATTAATTGAAAAAAAAAAATCATATCGAAATGAGCTTTTTTTACGAAAGGACATGGAGTGAGATAAAATTTGTGATTTTCAGGCTGGGGTGCTCACAACAGCAATTATCCAATACCATATCTGACAGCAGCAGCGGCTCTTGGAATGAAGAGGCCGGATGTAGACGCGTTTGTTCAAAGATTGGACAAAGCTTTGACGAAAGTTCGTCGACGTTCGGCGCCGGTAACGCCAACAGCTTCGCTCGCAGGTTCGAGCATCAACGGTGACGCGGGTGGTGCTGGTGGACCAGGAGAGTCGAGCACAGCGTCCACCAGCCGTGCTAGTAGCAAGGATAGTTTGAGAAAATGAACCGTAGTCAACGCAACTGGTCAGTCGAATCAGCATATTAACATCAACTTGTAAAGCGACGTTTAATTGTCGCTTTGCCAGGGGTATTTATAGGAAAGCACGTGAGAACCGGAAGTTCCAACAACTAATAACATTGCAATCGATCGAGAATCAGCAAATCGAGATTCTTTGGAGTCTGTTAAAATTTTGACAGGTTTGGAAGAATATTTCGATTTGGTGTGGCTCGATCAAATCATTGTGGGAGCGTCCGTTGAGTACGTGCTTTCACGGTTTCGTGTATCTTCGCCATTCCCGTTACGTTGATCGCGTAACGAAAAATTCCAACGAACAATAGAGTTGAAAAAAAAAAAAAAACAAAAGAAACACAAAAACCTGACGTTGAATTTGAAGGATTTCGAAGAATTAACGTTTCGTGACAATGTTACGAAAGAGAAAAGGTTTTCATGTCATTTGTCACTTCCTCAATGCGATTAATCAACAGTACAGTTTTAATACGAATGAGGGAGATTCACGTTGCCAAAAATATGCTGATGCGTCTGCTCAATTGCGTTGAGATATCGTCGATCTTCTTATGTAAGTAATGATTTAAGGGGAACAACGGAGGGGGTAATAAAACACAGAAAAAAAAGTAAACACAGATACAAAAACAAACACAAAGTTCTGAATGGATTTTCGAAGATCCATGGGGGCTGTGGATAAAAATTCTTCGATCGCTTCCCTCTGACCTTCGATTTATATTTTTACCAACACATTTCGCCGACGTATTTTTCAGCTCATCAGAATCTTTCTATTTCGGTTATTCGCTATTAATTTTTCACCACTAAAATCTCTTACGGTAAATCACTCTTGAAAAAATACTCATAATTTTTTGAAATCAAATCGAATCAAAGGTCAGACGATGAAGAATTTTTTACTGGGCCTTGAGACGTTGATCATTTATTTACTCCAAATGGCACTGGGCCTGGAGTGGGCGCTGGTCGCTCCAACAACATAAAATAATTACGGGACAAAAAATAACATGTTCAACGAATCGTTCGAGATGATTTATTATTCATTTTTTTTCTCGATCAATCTCGTGACGAAGTTCTATCAAAAGTTAAACCGATTGATCGTCCCATCATCGTCGTAATAGGAAACTTCATGATAATCATTTGGGTGTGAATGAATAATAAATATAATAATAACAATTTAAATAATAAACAGTTCACACGAACGAGGGACTGTTAATTCATTGACGTAAATATAAATGACAAATCTTCTTCGTTGCACTCAAACATCAAAAGGATGCAGTAACTTTTTGCAATTTTTCGCACATATATTAAGCTTTTAAAAAATGCATTTCACTTATCTGTAAATTTAACAACCGAATTTTCATCATAAATATTACGACTTTTTCCTCGTTCGATTTTTTTACATCGTGACACTACAGTTCTTTTTGAATTGCGATAGAAATTCGTTGCGCTGCTGCATTTGCACTGATTATCCTTTGAATTTGACGCCCTGCTACGATTTAAAGAAAAACGAACAAACCAAAAACACACACACACACACACACACCGAAATAAGAATAAAATAGCATGAGCGTTAATAGGGCTTCGTTAGTGAGACAAAATCAAGGCACACGGGTACTCGGATAAAGTTGCTAACATCGATAATTTTATAATAAATTAGGAGGTTTGCGATTAAAAGTATAAAAATACTTGTAACAAGAAAACAAAAAGAGGGATAACAGCTTTGACAAAGAAAATCATAAAATAGTGCAGAAACTCGTTAAAAAGTAATCAATCGTACGTATTAATTAATAAAAGCGATAGGATTAGCTAGATTGAGAATGAAGACATACCAAGCCAGACTTGTTGACATACACACTCACAGAAAAACACACACATGTACGTACGTGAGCATAAAATGTAACATTCAGATCTAAAGAGAAAAAAAAAACTAGCATTATCTAAAAATCGTTGATAAGCATTGGGAGGGCGATAATTAATAAAAATACTTGGAGAAAAAAGGAGAATCGAGGGAGATCGAAAAGTCATTGATATTCGAATTATCCGTGAAGCTTATTATACGACGATAATTAAGTTAGTGTAGATTTTTTTTACGTTTATTCACTTCAGCAAACAAAAATAATAATTTAAACCACTCACAGGTATTAAGATAAGAATTTATTTAAACAAATCGATGCGATTTCTGAAATTCGCTACGATAGACGGTAAATCTTAATCGTGGTAACGGAGATAAAAAAAAAAAGCCCAAAAAATAAATAACGTAATGTAGTGCGAAATAAAAGGTTTTAGAGCAGCGGATTAGGCCAGTGCTTAATTTAGAAATCACGCGAATAAACGAGACGAGAATACATTTATGTTAATAATAATAATAATAATAATAATAATAATAATAATAATAACGATAAATATAATCTAAGAAAATTAAAAGGCCTGGAGCCTCGATAAGCCAAAATTAGGAAAACGATGGCTTATTAACTTGTAGATGCGACGTATTTATAATATTTAAATAAATAATAAATAATAATATAAAAATATATGTATATAAATGTAAGTGAAGTCAGCATTTTGTTGAAAAGAATATTCCACTGTAAAATATAACCCAAAGTAATATAAAATGCTTGATCATATAAAAAAAAAAAAAAAATTACATAGAATTTTCAAATTTTCTAAACACCTAATTTTATCATAGAAATTTAATATTAAATGGGGAAAGAAGCTCTTATTATTTTCGTTGCTATTCGATTTTGCTTGCAAAAACAATTTAATAAAAAAAAGCGAATAACGCGTAGTTATAAAATTAACTGGCTTCACTTACACACGGATGATTCCATCGAATTTCAAATATAGATCGAGAACTTCGGAACTTTCTGATTGGTTTGAAATTTTTTTTTAAAATTATTGTCACACGAAAATTTTTTTCAAGTCCAATGAATTATAATTGTCTTTTGCAACGTGTGAATTTGAAAAAATATATATTTTGATTTAATTCTCTGGAATCTGAGGCTTCGATCGATGTTGAAAATTCGGAATAATGAACACCCATTCGTTTACATATACATATATTTATATATATGCTTATGCATAGACTCGTAGTAAATTTGTTATTTATTTGAGACAGAGTGTAGCTTTAATCGTTGTTAGAAATGATCCGTGCTAATAATGTTTACAGAATTTGACATAACAGCTAGAGCGAACGATGGCTCCAAATGAAATTTATCGTCTGCAACGACACGTTATCAAACTTTGGTTAATTTAAAATTTTTCATATAAACATATTTATATATAGATATATTTTTTCGTCAGCATAGGTTTGTTTGTTAGAAGGTTCGTTATTTTTCGGACCATATGTCAAATAGGTGGCTTAAAACTCAATAGGGTAGAATAAATGTACGATTTTAAGAGTGTAATTTGTCCAGCTCGAGGAAACGAAAAAGTTCGACGAAGAATAATAAATGAATTTTGTTAAAATCACGAAAATGTGATAAAATATTGCAGTCCGAAAGAAAATTAAATAAAAAGGTAACGAAAAGCTAAAATCACAAAGAAGAAAAAAAAAATCAGGTGCATAATATTTCATGTCTTTTAAACGTTCAAATGAAAAACAAGTCCAACTGAAAAAGCTGAAGTAACAATCGCACAGGAAAAACTCATAAAATAACGATAAGAATAATTGTATAAAATGTTATAATATTCATGAGTTTACTGTAAGAAAGAAAACAAAAAGAAAATTAATAACGGTAAGTCTAAAGTTTAAAAAAGTATGTTTGCTTGAGAGCCATCGGAGGAAGTTGAAAATAAACAAAAAAGCAAATGAGATATGAGATTATAAATGAATTAAAAGTGAGCAACGTTCATCAGAGCAAAAGACAAATGCGACATTCCTATGTAAATAAAAAATTGTTTCCTTCGTCGATAATTTGAATTGACTCTAAAAGAGCGATGGCTTATTGCGATTTGAATCGTTTTTAAATCAAGCAATTGATACAAATGAATGCAGGCAATTCAAAAAAAAAAAAAAAAAACAATTAATCATTAAAAATGCAGGAAAATGTGCTTCGTCACGCATGTATACAACGATCCGAAGACCTAACATTTTTCTGTTAGTTTATCGAATCATAATAATACTTAAGAAATAATATAATTGTGCACGATTTTTACTTTCACTCAACTGAGGTTAACCAGTACGAAAAACGACTTTTAGCATAACTTAAAAAATTTAATGAATAATACGAGCTCTGGAATCTCGCTTGTGGCAATCATGATGAAAAATAAAACGTTTTTTTTTTCTTTCTTTTTTTCAGGCGATACAAAACATTCCGATATATTGTATATAACATGATATATATGATGTGAAAATGTATGCTGTTCGTTTTTCGCTCATTTATTCCATAAGAGTTTCATAAATTTGAGATTCAAAGTGTACGAGAGCCCAAAATTTTGGAGCCCACATTAAAAGAAATGAAAAAGCAACAACAACAACAACAACAACAACAAAACAAAAGAAATAACTGATAAGACCACACACATTTGCACGATGGGCGTTTGGTATTTTAATTCACCATCGACTCTCTATCGTTTAATCGGTATTAAGATTAACGAAAAAAAAGGAAAAAAAAAAAAAACAAAAAACCAAAAAACAATATTAGATGTACGAATTCTACTGTAATTCGCCGCATATCCCAATATGCATTAATAACGAATTAGAAAAATCTTTAACACTAGACAAATTTAGGAGCCTCCCATACCCCCCCCCTTCCCTCTCGCCCCACAATCCCATATTGTGATTATACGATGTTATAGTCGTTTGGGTGCTTTATTTCGGGTCTGTGCGAATATCCCTTTTGCAATTCACAAAAGATTTAAAATACGAATGAAAAATTAATTAATTAATTATAAATTAGAAGAAAAAATTAAGAACAATGACTTGTATGGTCGAACTTTGTGGAGCGAGTGAACAATTTTGCACAACACTCAAAATTGTTAAATAGTTGTAATGCAATCTGATAATATATACATATACATATATAAATATTAAATATATATATGTATGAGGCATACCTAGTCCATGACTTCGGCCATTTTTTTTTGGTGAAATTTTTGTCTTTGAACTTTGATTCTTGAAACCTTGACAATCCGTCAATATCGATAAACTTTTAATTGACCAATATATCGAGACATCTCAGTTTACTGCATCATTTTTTTTTAATACATTTTTACGAAATATTGTGTGTAAATTATTAATTCCTATTTACGATGCACTTTATTTATTTTTTTTCAGTTTTGAACTAAAAATAAAAAATAAAATTGATTTTGAATTTTTATCGTCATAAAATTATGTGAAAATTAAAAATTGAATGCTTTAAAAGGAACAAAAGAAATGACGAAACGAGAATTGTCGATGACTACTCGGAACGGATATTGAAAAATTTTCAAAACTTTCACAACCTTTTAAAAAATTGTTATAACTTGAAATAAAAATCAAACAATTTATACAGTCGTTTCATCCCATTGGTAGAAAATTACCACAAAAAAAAAACGTTGAGCCAAATACAAAATGATCAGGGTCACGAGCTCGGTGAAATAGTACGAAATGCCTCAGATCTATATATATGTATTTAAATGTAATGAAAAAAAAAAAAAAAAAAACTAGGAATATGTATATTTTGGGCTCATACGATATTCGCACGTGATCCTACCTTATTTGTGATATACGCACTATTGAATAAACAAAATTTGAAAAATGTTAAAAAAACATTTGTAAACCTGTTTCGTACCAATGTCATATTTTGTCGATTTTTAGTGGCACGAAGCATTCACGATTAAGCCTCTGTTTCAGTTCCAACCACTCCATGACAAGTTTCCTGGATGATTCGTAAAAAATATCAACGTATGTGTGTTTTAGATTTTTTCAGGTCCAGTAGGATCGTGAGTCGAATTAAATATTCATTAACGTAATGGTCTCGTCACAGCCACGTTGAAAAGTTAGCTCTCTGGTTAATTTTTTAAAACTTTTATATAACTTGCGGAATTATTTACTAATGTTAATTGTCAAAACTTGTAGGAGTGTAAAAACATATAAACTTTCGGGAAAAATGTCTAATATAAAGTTTAGAGTTCGAGAAAAAACCGCCTTTCGCACATTTATTCAAAAATCTCATTATTTTATATCGTTGAATCTCCGAAATATCGTCAAATGTTTCTCTGTAATTAAGAACGAAAACAAAAAAATGTGTAAAAAATTTTAGGTGTTTTTCCATAAAATGTGCATTTTTCTACTGTTCCCAATAAGAACATGTTTAAAACCGTGAGATTTTTTATTACCAACGTGTCAAAAACGGGATGGTAAATATTTTTGGAATTTTGCAGGTAGTTTCATAATAGTGCTCTGAATGTGTCCTCAAAAATTAACAAAATTTTATAGAAAAACGCTTTGGCGAGACTACTACATAAAAAATTGACTCATAAAGCATAAAAATTTATCAATTTTTATGCCTTTCTTTTACAATAACTATTGAAAGAATTTAGACTCACGAGAGAAATGATTCCTTTATTTTCTACAACAATTAACATTAAAATACTTTGGTACAAAAAAGTCACTGCCAAATTGGTCATCCTTTTGCTCGATACTCCATTTCATTCGTCTGCCATTTTCGGGATCCATTTGTCGTTCCAACACCGTAGTTCAGACTGGAAAAAAATGTACACTACCTACGTAGTAGATTCACTTCTCCTCTTTTAGATTTGTGTTGATATGCATCGAGAAAAATGGTAAATGCAAGAAACATGTAAATGATTTAAACGAAGAAAATTAAAACTGAAAAATTATCGTTAATACAGTATAAAAACGGGGGATAATTATGACTTTTTGAATATTTTTACTATGCACAATTGAAATGTTCGTGGGAATGAAATAAAATTTCGTATATCTACATTTTATTTCATTTTGATGAAAATTTACGCACTTCAAGGCTGTCCTCTATTTCTATTCTGTAACGTTAGTTTTTCAATTTTAATTATAAAACCCCACAAAGAGGTAATCATCAGTAACCCCAGGACGAGAATGTCAAATTTTCGTTTTCATTAACTCGTTCTCGTTTTTTAACATTTCCACGATGTTAACCAAAGTCAACTTAATCGCAGAGCGTTCTCTCCGTTAAGAAAAAAATCAAGAAAATTGTTTAAATTGAATTTTTTTATCGCATTCGATCACCATTTTCCGCTGAATAAAATATTGGGTTAATTAGTTACTTCAATGTGGGGTTTACGTCCAAATAAATTGAACTGGTTCTTGAGTTAATTGTCTCGATGTAATTGATGGAAAATTTTTGGCGACTGCAATTTTTATCTTTTTTTACAATCTCATTATCACTTTAATTGCATTAATTACTAAAAAAATGGATTTTTATTCAACGAACGAATTCTACACTTCGGTAAAAAAGTAAAATTTCTTTTTCAAATACCTTTATAGCTTGATTTGGTATTTTGAACATTTTTCACACTGTATATTTTACTCAAGATGAAATAATGCACTGTCTTTATTATGTTTATGTCGCTGTTTATATTTTTCCGTGAGAAAGTTTCCAGTCACCGTATTTCTGAATTTATTAGTTTTTTTTTATTTTATTTTTGTAACCACCATTATTTTTAGTAGCGTTTAATTGGTGTCAAATTCTGTCATAGTTCAATTAGAGGTCAAAAAAACATTGAGGATTCATGTAGTGCAGATTATAGAATGAATTAGCATTTCAAATATTAAATTACCCGCAATGCCAGCAGTCGTTGCTATAAATATAAGGAGTGTTGATATCGATATTATCGTTGGCCAACATCTCATCACTGTTCGACGTCTTTGCCACGAAGTGTATCTTTAACAAATATTTATATTACACAAATAACAAGATTTTTGTTCACGCAATTCGAGATATGAAAAGAACACAATATTCGAGAATGTTTCCTTTCTCGAGAATATTCAGTCGTAGTTTTTCAAGAATGCACGAAGGCTTTCAAATTTTATGTTTTTAACAAAAAAAATTCGAAACGTTAATTTTAATAAACAACCTTATTATCTTAATATTAATTCAACAATAACGTAAATAATGATTTTTTGGAAAAAATTAGTCTCACGTGCAATCTTTATGGCTTTCATGATTTTTTTAAATTTATTTGTGTAATGATATTATTGTTATTTTTTTTATAATTTTCTAATATGTCAATTAAAGTCTTGTAATGAGCGATTAAGAATTTTCAAACCTGTATGAAAACTGACGGTCGATCACATACGGATATTCCAGTAACAATTCGTATCGTCGATTGCACATGCTGAATGAATATTCGACGATATCGGAAATTTTGTTGTAGTTGCGGAGTAAAAAAAGGCTCGTCGTAGTTAGTGAGAATTTTGACTGAATTATTTTCCGTCTGACCGCATTATCGTTTATGTAAAACTCGATTGCGACACTCATATTGCAACACATTCAAGTTTTGTATTTCTCACCTGAAATATCATTCTACTATTTTGTACGACTAGACATGATTTATGTTCGTAAAAGGATCATCTATTTATTTCAAATTCCATCTGTACAAACAGCAGATAATGATTTGTCGCGGACACGGTGGAACACTTTTTCTCGCATCGTTTGGCCAACAGTTCAACACTTAACTCGTACTGCAAATAAATACAATTATTTCTCATTCGATTGTCCATGGGTATGCTCAAATTTCGTGCAATTATGCAAATGAGTTACTTTTTATATGATTTCCGAAGAATCGTTAATTAACGAGTGTTTAAATAATTTATAGATATTTTAACTGCGTAGAAAAAAATCGCCTCAAATATGCTGTCCGAACGGAATTCGATTATCGAATGATGATTAATACGATTTTCGTTATAAATTTGTTTAATTTTATATAAGGCCTGACTTTAAAACCCATTGCTATTCAAAATGTTTTTGAACGGCTCTAACAATCAAATATAAAAAATCAAACAACTTTTTCTCCATATGATTTCAAGAATACCCATAATTCTCTGCGATCTATAGTCTATAGCACGTGCGCGTTAATGTATCCACTATCCACTACACTCCTTCGGTGTCGCGGTTGTTCTAAACTAATCTCCGTTTTTTACTGTTCCAAAAATGTCGAACAGTAGTTTATTTCTCAAATCAGGATTTCCGCGAGCTCCTCTAAATAACGGCATAGGTCGTTACGTATGTCAATTACAACGGATTACTTTAAAATTCTGTAAAAGTCATGGATCAAGTAGGGGAGTCAGGTAAGTGTTGGAAAGATAGTCGGAAATAAGGTTGGAAAACAGTCGAACATAACCTTACCGGTACGGAAGTACTTTATACATTGATGGCTCATTGTTATTAATTAACTTTTTACGAAGCATCGAAAGTTATTACTATTGATTCGTTGCTTTCATTTTTTTCTCGACGAATTTTTCACAGAATTTAACCTGTTCATTCAATAAATTCTGCTGTACAAACTAACGAATTTACTCAAATTCCGATGTGTCAAATATTAAAAAATCTTTTATCAGTAGACGAACGAAAAAGAAATCTATATCCTCTCATTTCTCTTTCCTGTTTTTTTTTTTTATTATGGGATGAATCAATTTCAGAGATTTCATTGAGTCTGAATTAGTCAATTACGCCAAAGAGAATCCCGGCGTCGTAGTCTATGTAAAACCAAGACGACACAGATCTCCAATAATCAAAGCAGAATACCGTAAGTATTCAACAACTGAATTGTTGTTGCCGATCGTCATATGGAATGTTTGTGTCAACATAATTTGACATATTTAAATGCAAGTTATAATCATGTCACATAATTTTGAAATTCGTTACTAAAACTTGTAGTTTTTGAATAAACTTTGTCAAATTTTGTTTACAAAAGTAGGGATTTTTTTATAAATTTCCATTTGATCCAAAAACTAGAATATTTTTAACATTTAACCAAGAGCATTTTGCAATCTAACATACTTTTTTCAAATACCCACATAAACAAGTTGATAAATTTCGCAACGATTTGAGCTACCGTCAAATAAATAGAATTTTCTTTGCTTTCCTTCATGTACATTCTACAAAATTCTTCAAGTTAATGGAAAACACCATTGGCTCAATGCTGCAAATTTCCTCAAAGAGGACATACTAAAATGGATGGAATTGATGCGAACACAGGATGACGATGGTTCCGAAATGAGGCTCAGAAAATTTTGGCATACAGATTTTCCATCGATTCAGGGAGCATGGACTCCGTTCACATTCAAGGATCCATCTATCAATTTGGCAGAGTTTCCTGATGTAAGATTAAAATTTTTTGCTCATTGAGTCGGGCAACAATCGGCAAAATAAAACATATCATTTTATTTTGTTCGCAGGAGAAGCTTGGTGCTTTCCCAGCCAAAGACAAATCTGCTACTCAAAAATTGCTTGAAATGTACAAAGCCAAACAAGCGGAAACATCTGTTAACTCGGTAGAAGCAGAGCGAATTTCCAATAAAACTGTTTGAACTCGCTGATGCCTTTTCGCTTGTAATAGTGTATTGCTTAAGAAATTAAAATATTCATGTACAAAATATCCTCAAAGTCGTGCTTATTTGTCGAATGAACCCCAGAGTCTACAGTCGTCAAAAAGCGTTCAAATTTTGTTCTCCAATCTTAGATGAAAGACTTCACGTAAAACAACATCGTGTATAATACATTAATAATTACATTCTTTATTTTATTGTTGATTATACATAACAAAACGTTTCGGATAGAAACGCATGGGATATGGACAATCGTCAAATGAACAAATGAGGTACAGTAAAAAATAAATGTGGCCAAAAATATAGAATGTTAAATATACAAGATATGATAATTTTGGAATAATGATTGTTCACAAGTAGTATTTCAGTTCGTCCGAGCGCAAAAGATCGCTCTAAGCAAAAAAACAAAAAAAAATGTCAAGTACAATGCCCACTTATCCAAAGCGTAAAAAAACTTTGCCCGGAGTAAATATTCAGGGGGAAAACTTGTGTGAAATACCCTTTCACGTTTTAGCACGTATGACTAGTACATTTTCTTACACGTATAAGAATACATCTGTGATTCATTACAAAAAGTGACTTAGGCCAGACTAAGCCGTGAGACTTAGTGACGTTTTTTTTTGTACCGAATCACAAATATGTTAACTTGGAATAAAACAGCTCGTACTATAAAAGAGCCTTGCATTCCTTTATAGAAAAACAAAAAATACAATAAAGAAAATGCAGGTGTGACGAGCTTTCATTCGCGTTTATCGGTTGTTTGAGCGATGCAGGTACATGACATTTTTCTCTTTTCTTTCTTATTTCTCGTCTTTCCTTCATTATCATACATTTATGTAGATATTATAAAAATATACTTGGCGCAGCCCAACCTCGGTAACGAAAGACAAGACAATAGGCACCGAGTATTTATCACTCCTAAATCTCGTCAGTTTTCTGAATTTTTTTTTTTCATTCCACCATTACAATCGATTCGATTGAAATGAAAAAAAGCGACTACCTCGGAGATTTAAGGATTTGGATCTTAAATACAGTGAAACTTGATGTGCAGATTGTTTGAACAAGAAAGTTTTGATAATTCGAGCAGACAATTTGTTTTTTTTTGTTGTGTAAAATGATTTTGTCAATTGTTTTTAATACGGCGAAAAACTATCAGTTTGATGATTTGGCAACTTTTTTAGCAAAGTTAAATTGTCTGATTATTTGTTTACACAATTTGTTAATAAGTTTTTGGCATTGTAATTATTAAAAATCGATGTCCACAACAAGTCAACCAAAAACTGACTTTCTTTGAATGTTTTGGGTGGGAAAGTACATGTAGAAAATCCATAAACGAAGAAAATTAATATCTGTAAACGCAAATAATATACTCGTTCGTAGTTAACTTTAAGATACACATGTCATATCACCTTCAAGTTATTTACAAATACTTGGTGCGAAAATTGAAAGAGAACAATAAGAAAAATAGAACGGACAGGAGAAACACTTACATTCTCGTTTGTGAGTTAACTAAAAACCGTCCTTCGACATTTCCGAGTCGAATCAACATCGATTTTCATACTTTTATATTAACGAGTCTACTGGCTATTGTTTTCTTTTTCTATAATTCGCTATTTTCCGAGAACTTGATTTTGCCCTTGTACTTGAGTAAAAAATCGACGTGGATAAAGATAATGCTTTGAGATTGGCGATTTACGTTTCATTTTCTTTGTGTCATCCTCCTTCAACGGTGGTAAATATAAAAGTATTAAAAATATACTAGATAAATTTTTGGCTTTAAGGTAACCAAATCTAATGCCTAAAAGCTGTGATGAATACGTTTCTTCTCTTTTCTCCCATTTTATCCCCTTTTATCGTGCTTAGCTAAACATAATCGCTTCGTTTTTTTAGTCTCCAATCTTACTCATTTTGCATTCGTCGATGCAACGAAATATACAACAGTCGTGTTAAAAATTACCACATGAAAAATATCCATGACACTTTTTAGTTTTACACGACACGAATTTGCAATTACATTATAATATCAACCTTGTTACCACTTTCTACTATACAAAACGAGTCCATTGAAGTATGAAATTAATGCGATATTTTTTCTTTACTACTTAAGTCTACTACATTTATGGAAACCCGACGAATTTTCGAGTGGAGCATGTGTTTACGATTCTCCAAACGACAATGAAAGAGAAAATAAAAACGTCGCTGATGATAATTGCGACTACGCAAATCTAGTTTTCTTTTTCTTCAAAACAATGAGTCAAAGAATATTCATGAGAATTTCTCATTGTCAAGATTTTTGGTTTTCATGCAGAATATTACGTTATAAATATAAATACATTTAAAACGTTGTAATCAAAACGGTTTTATGCGAAAAATTTAATTAAAAGAAACATCGTATGTTTGACATCAATTCAAACACCGAATTTTCAGACATATTTTCGCCACTTGTTCGAAACACTAAGGAAGAATGAATGAATTTACATTTTTTGACAATATCGTTATCTACATTAACACACTTGAAAATTAGGCTGTTTGAATTCGCGTGTTAACTTTTTAATGCAGAATAAGAAGTTTGTAGAAACTTCGTGAGTGAATAAAAATTTGTTGAAATATTCGATGTCTGATTTGATGTGGAATGGCCTATTTTTATATGAATGCGTCACATTTGTGTGTTCGAAATTTGAGAAAATTGGATACGTCAATGCGTTAAACACTGACTTTTGTTTCTTCAAATTTGTGAATATTTGTGCTCTTGAATGAAACAATGTTCGACCCATTTTTAAATTACTTCGAAATATTGACTCAATTGGTATATGAATATGACAAAAAATCCATTTTTTTCTGATCTGTCTCGTGAATTGAAAGCCTATGCACCCGAAGTTGAGTTTTAGGCCATGAATTATTCTCAATGAGAATCCAATCGACGGATAGAAACAGATCCGAACGATCGTAATTCTCATCTACGGATATAAAAAATGTTACTGACGCGTATGAGAGAAAAAATGCCCAAAAAAATTCAATGGCTATCAAATCACACAGCAACAATGATTTTTAGCTTTTCCATTCTCTTTTTCACTAGATGAAAGTTGAAATTATCGCATCGGAAACACGTTGTGATTGACATCGATTATATATTCGCGAAATTCGCGATAATTTTTTTGTTTTTCATGACTAGAAACGACGCTATTCGACTTTCAATCGTTTACTGAATTCTTCCTGCTGTTTTTCTCTCCATTCTTTCTTCGGTTTCATCCTTTTCAGTTGGCCATCCCTGAAAATGGCGAAAAAACATTTAATTCAGTCAGTAAAGACAGTTATTGGAAGGAACAAAAGGAAAAAATCTCACCATTGTAAATCCACGAGGCCACCTTGCCTTGCGATAACAGATTTCACTCGATTCGCAAAGTCTATTGCACTTTCGCCCTCTTTTCTGTACATCGGTGGAAGGTACCAAATGTCACATACGATCGCCCAACTCGACATCATCATATACAAATATTGTATCATCGTAAAACGACTGCTGTTCCAAAATGCATCGCCAAATCTTGGATCATACTACGAACGATAACCAATCAGATGTTTTATTAATTGAAAAATAAATCAATTAATTAAATTCATCATAAATTCTATGTACTTATTCCTTCCTATGAAATAAGTGTAGGAATATTTTATTTCAACAATTTTAAAAATAGTTATTTGGAGCTGCCAAGACTAGAGAACGGGAATTTGAAGTATGTTCAACTTTCCATCAATGCAAAAATCCAACCTTTTACCTTTATAGCTACGGGATAAATGACACCTCCAACCTCGAAGCTGCCTTTCTTGAACTGCATAACAGATGTATTATTTATGCAGGTACCTTCGGGGAATATAAGGATCGGCGGATTCGTTGGATCAGAGACGTGTTTTTTAAGTCTAAAAGAAGAGATTATGTGATCCGATTAATCAAGGCATCTGAGAATTTTTGGTGTTCTGTTCAACTCAATAATTTTCATTAATGAATTACCTTTTGGTTACAGCTTCCCGGTCTTTGGCTTCCGAGCGTTCGAACCATATATGGGGCGAAGCACGCGCAAGAGCTCTTTGCAGAACTCCCAAAAATCCTCCGTGTCGTTGGCCGATCTATTACGAATAATATTCATTAATAAGTAATTAATATTTGGCCGAGAACGAAGGAGAGTTATTAACAATATCATTGAATTATTGTTCGTGGGAAGAGGACATGCAGTTGGAGATTAAATTTCAAATTATAATGAGACAATATGAAGTGATTGCAAAATGAAGGATTAATTTAGCATTTTCTTGTAATACCACGTGGCACTATAAAAAATGATGTGCTTGAGACGAAATTTGTTGCGATAACCTCGTTAAATAATAGCAGCTTCATTACCAAAAGCAACGATGATTATTTCGTGCTGTTTGTTCGACCGATTTTCGTTGATAAGGCTACTAATTTTTCATGGACGTGTATTTAGAATGATGATGATTGGACATACCAAAGAGTAGCAATTATCGCACATGAGGACAAGTACATCAATGGGCGAAGTGTGATTAGCCACGCAAATGCCTCTCACTGGTCGATTTTCGGGGTTGTGGTAGTTAATGACCGATGAAAGCGCGCTTGATAATACCGCAAAACACATTATCGAGACATTGTAGTTCAGCCACCTTTTGAAGCTACCTTCTGGCACATAGCCGACAATTGCGGTACAGACCGTCAGCCACATCACCTGTAATTCGAACAAGCTCCAAAACCTTACACACAATATTCCAAACTTTTTTATTTTCGATTTCATTTTCAGAGAGTTTGTTAAATTATTCTTCTATCAAAACGATTTCGAGAAGAAACAAAATAATGGCATTTTATAAGTTCTAAATTATCAGTACATTTTTTTTTGTTATCATTTTAAAATGTTTCTCAATCCTAACATTTTCGTGCTTCCCTAAAACCCCGAGACGAAAAATGATAAATTGATGCTGCGATCCTATAATTCTTTTTTTTTTTAGCACAAAATATTCAATCTCATATTCATTTAAAGTTTCAAAAATAGTTTTTCCTGGCATTTTTTATTTTTTTGCGTTACGTTCATTTGACAACCATCGTTTAATGTAAAACCATTTAAAAATAAACGATTCGAGTATAATTTGACCTGCAAGACAGAAAGTACCAAAAATAGTATAAAAGTTTCTTCATAATTTTTAAATAACGTAAATCTGCAACAACAAAAATGACGATACAATATGCAAGAAGATTTCAGCGAGTGTAACACGTTACAAATGAAAATGATTTGCATGAGAAACGCTTTTAATGACAATATGCGTATTTTAAAAACAATCCAATGAACTAACGTGAGAACCCATTTTTTTGGTAATTATTTCTGGAATGATTTACGATATCGACAAAAGATGTCAATAAGGAAATGATACACAAACCCAGGGATTAAAAAACCAAAATGACCCGCTGCAAACCAAGCGACAACAATTTTCTTCGGTAAACTATTTTTTCCGTTTTTTCGAATTCATACCAATGAAAACGTCGTCTCCGTCGAAAGAATGCAAACGTCGATCGTTGACGTATGGTTTGCAGTACACAATCCTCCATATTTTGGCTTATATTCTGGATTGTGAATGGTAATATTGCTAGACAATGATCTCGACATTATCCTGAATGCAGTTTTGTATACGTAGTCGTACATCCATCTTTTAAACGAGTTGTTCGGAAAGAAACCAATGATGAACGTTCCGATAAGAAGATACATTACCTAAACATGCTTTTTCATGTTAATGAACTTTTGAATGAAACTATTACGGATAAATCGCGTCGAAAGAGATAGAATGGAGATTTTTTTTTTTTTTTTTCCAATATCTGTTAAAATTTTCCATTGGCTCCTATTGTCTACGAAGGTCCTTCGACGTGAAATTCTCGAGTGAAATCCTGTACTTTAATTATTTGTGATATGAAACTTAAATATAAAACGAACCTGCCAAAATCGCTCAAAACTCTAAAAATTATGGCGATTATAATAAATTGAATCAAGTGTTATCAGAACATTGTAAAATTGAGTATTTTCGACAATATTCTATACTAGTGAGGAAGATACTTACTCCCACGAAACAAATGAATATTCTCAATGGTAGAAGAAAGAAATATCTCATGAAGAATCCAAACATCCATATCACGGTTAATTTCCATGAGATGAATTCGTATCGCCTGTTTGTTCTTGTCAAGAGATTCCAGTTCTGTAACGTATCAGTTTTTATTTTTATCAAATCAGAGATTACAATGATAAAGGAATTGCTAAGTTGAATATTAAAAAGATTTCATATTGAGCGGAATGAGGTCAAAATCATAAATAGAATGAAGATGAATAGCACAAATAATAATGATATTAATGACGTTCTACCTTGAGTTCTTCAGCCTCGAATCTCGACGTGACCTCGTCCTCTATTATCGCTTCGACACCGGCTTTAATATAGTCCATGCAGACTGCAGGATCGAATTCTCCTTTGATAGTCACCGTGGATACACGCTTGTCAGAGCTATTCTGAAACAATTGACGGTGTGTACCATCCAGTTACAATCGGAAGTTCCCAATTTTTTTTTCTTTCCATCTACATTCTATATCCACTTTAAACCCAAACAAATTTCGCGAATGTTGTTATGTCTCGATTCGTAGCTCCACATTTTCGAGCTACGGTAATAGGTCAAACATGTTTTTTGAAAAAGAGGTTCTCGGATCATTTTCAACATTTCTAAATGTAAGATAGTGGTCTCGCCAAAGCGTTTTTTGACCGATTTTTGTAAACAAATTTTGAGGTCACAATCAGGACACAATTATCAAACTATATTGACACTCAAAGATTGCGCCTCTTTCCAGGCGTTTCTATGGGGAGCAGCACAAAAAAAATTACATTCCCCGAAATAACTCGGAAGTCTTTTGATAGATTTTTTTTTCTTTTTTTTCCCTCAATTACAAAGGAACATATTCATATATTTATGTGAGATAAAATGACTAAAATTATTAAATAATTCCATAAGTTTATATTATTTACAAGTTGTTAAAAATTAACCGCGGAGAGTTATCTTTTGAATGTGACTGTGGCGAGAGCACGACATTGACGATAACGAAGTATTCACTTTTAAATACAATTAAGACTATTCATGCATTTGAGAGGATTGAGAGAAGCGAAGATAAAAATGAATTGCAATTTAGAATTTGTGTACAAATTAATCGATCTCGGTGTCAGATTTATACTCGAGATTTAGACATGATTTGTTGTTAAAAATTTCACAAACATATAGGCAATTGTTTTTTTTTCTCGGCAATCATAAAAAATTAAAAAATTTTATGAGTACTTAATGAAAAAATGAAGTTATTTATTTTTGATTTTCTGCATCGAGTAGTTTTTGGTGTTTATTGAAAATGAATGTTATTTTTTTTTTGGCTATAGAAGATTTACTTCGCTTTCGTTACCTACCTCCACCGGCAATTCAGCCTCGTGAGTCGAATTTTCTGAATTGTTTTTGTGATTCGGTAGAGCGTCTGGATCCGGCAGTAAAATGAGATCTTTCGACCTAGCAATTACAGAATTTCCGACACTGCCATTCTGTATTTTCGTCTTCTTATTTTCCGAATTTTTGTTTTTATGATTATCCGTCATTCCGCATGATGACCCACCTCCTTCGTCCTCACTCTCGTTTTCCTCCTGTTCCCAAGTGCCATTTTTCTTTCTGACGCTCTCGATGTTTTGTCGTCCATACTACGATTAAAAATAATTGTCACATTGAAAACAAATTTTTTCATCACCAATATCTTCCGGCAAAGTCATCGAGATAAAAAAATAAAAGTCATTTCGACAACAGCGAAAATGTAGCGGATAACGTCCCTGCAATAAGACTTCGAAAATTAAATTGAAATGAGCGATAAATATTTCGAACCAGTTTTCACATTTCTTATACATGCTCATTTTGGATTAGTTAAATAAACAGGATAAATTTTGAATTTAAAATTAATTTTCATAGCCAAAGCATTTTAAAAAGTTGATTTCCAATGAAAATGACGTTGTAAAATCTTAGGCTACTTTCACGTTGGTGAAGAATTAATGGAGATGTTGGTAAATATTCAAAAATAGCACGTATACGTTGACACGATGACCTCACGATGACAAGCAAAAATTTTCTTTTTTTTTCCAATATACTTTCTGGCGTTTCCGGAGAAAGTTCTCGCCCCTTACAAACTCTTACGCTACACTGAGACCAAAAAAATAAACGTTAGTGCGAATCGAAACGACTTCCCTAAAGGATACGTTTTTTAAATTCAAATTGCTTATTTTTACGAGTCCTTGATACTGTTTTATTAATTTATTAACTTCAACATGATTAAGGTAGAGAAACAAATTTATCATTCTAGTGTCCGAAAACAAAAACAAAACAAATATTCTGTGCTCGTGATTGTTCGATTTTCAATTTCTCTTAAAACGGAATAAATAAGAATCGCGTAGAAATTAATCAAAATAAACATCGATATTGAGAATACGAATGAAATGTTAATGCATCAAATAATTTCAATGTTTTTCCGATAAATTCATAACACAAAAGATTTTTCATCCCTGTAATGCAATCAAAATAATTATTTCTAGAATCTCTTATTTGCAACACTTTTCACTATAAAATTTGATGATGTTCGGTTTATATTACTTTTTTCAATTTTCTGAGGACGAAATAGTAAAAAATAATAATTTAAAAAAGGCTAAAGTCGAAAGATCGTTTTTGTTAGATACCAATGATGTGGACTGTCACAAAATTTCCATTTTCATGTCGTTCAAAATAATCCAGTAAAAAAATGCTATCTTTACAGCGAGTGACAGCTTGGCCATACACGTGGTCACGAGTTGTAAGATGTATAGATATGTATCAATGATACGTAGGAAATGGGATCATTGCTCCACGAGATATTCTGTGATATGAAGAGGCGTAAGAAGGGGACGATGTAAAGATAGAGATAAAGATAATGGGCGATAAAACTTTTCAATTGAACCTTCGCGATGTTGTGTGACGGAATGAGATAAATATATCACTGCTGAGGATTTATCGGAAGGAGATAAGAAAAAATAAGCGAAAGACGCCTATTGAGAAAATAACTGGAAAAAATCTAAAGTTCTAATAATTCGGAAGTTGAACTTTAGATTTTTTCCATTTATTTTCTTTTACTTTCTTTTTACTTTCCTTTTTTATAAACACGTGTTCCCGTTGAGGGAAACAACGTGAATCGTTCATGTTTCAAACAGAAAAAAAAATAATAATAATTTGTATAACTTGGAAACCATAATGTATTTTACAATCATCAAGGTCAACGAAGTTCGTGGAGTAGCGTATTTTTTATATGACTTCATAATAATCTGCACATGCGAATATATCGAGTTATTGGCGTGTTGCAAGTAGATATAATCGGGATTAAGAGTTATCGCAGAAAAAAAACTTCAAACCACGTCGATTAGCGGTATCTCTATTGTATAATTATGTTTCGATATTAAATGTGAAGAGAATGGGGGGAATGAATAAACGTGATCAGCACACGCTCCGCACGCTTGAATCATCGAAAAAAAAAAATATGTTCGAGAGATTGCAGAATCGTGTACCTTGATTGAGGATTTACGGTTACATCGTGTCTTTTAAATTACAATCACGTGTAAACATAATCCTTATTCATTTGTGCAAACCGTTGTATTGAAAAACGTTATATATTTTTTAGAAATAATTAGCAATAAGACAATATTCCTTGTTTTGATTGCTATGAAAAGTGCCTGCAAATTATATCCTCGTTTTTTTTTAAACCTTATTGTTTCTACGTGCTTTATTCACAGCTCGTGGACAGCGAACTTTGTTCGATTTCGTCACGTGACGCATAAATCTTGTGCGAGCCTTGCAAGTTTCGGACTTTTACATTCAATACTTTGTAATATCTAAGCTTTCGTTTTGGATTGCCCCCTCCAAACTGCCGAATCGTCGATGCGTGAAACAGAACAATAAATGATCATCGCAACGAGTATATATATAACGGTCACGCGTCGCTCGAGAGAACACTGTAACGTCTCAACCTCTAAGTACAAGAAGTAACAACCAAAATCCAACGATCAGCCTCGAGCGCCAAAGGAATTCTCCGTCATCTACATCGAAAGACCAGGCCTGGCTACCAAGGAGATTCCCCTCAAAGCTGAGTAAATTTGATCACATTTCTTGTATTAAAAGTGTAAAGAAACACCAAAGACAAAATATATGTATTCAAATGAAATTAAAGTGGTTCCATTTTGACAATTAAACAAAATAAAAAACAAATATTACATTTGGCGCCCAACCCGCTGGCACGACCCACGTAGCCGTGACATTTACACATGAAAATATGTGGTTGTATTTGTTGACGATATATATAAAAATAAATTAAAGAAAGTTATCAAAATAATTTTTATAATTCAAGGCAAAATTTGAAACGATAAATCAAATACACCGTATAGCACGAAATTGCGTCAAAATAAAGAATAAAATAAAATCATATGCCTAAATCACTTACAATACAATCTCCACGAAAAACCCGATCAAAATCATCGGTAATTAACGAGTCACGCCTGATCGCGCCTTCACTATTACAAAG
The DNA here is from genome assembly GCA_948107755.1 of Campoletis raptor. Taxonomy (NCBI): domain Eukaryota; kingdom Metazoa; phylum Arthropoda; class Insecta; order Hymenoptera; family Ichneumonidae; genus Campoletis; species Campoletis raptor. The sequence continues at coordinate 5,974,701 of OX403622.1, read as the reverse complement.
AAAGCGCAAAGGCACATTGTCATCGCCGAAAATCGTTAACAAGAAAAGAAATATTGAAATTGTGTCTAATATTAGCAAACAGAAAAACATAAGACAAATGGCTGAAAGCGAAGAAGTGCAAAGAAACATCGACGAAGAATGGCGAAGAATACAAGAGGAACGTCAACGTCTCGTCGAAGAACGTATCGAGCTCGAAAGATTGCGGAACAGCCTCCGAATAAATCCTCCGCCACAACAACAAGAAATCGATCGAAATCAACCGCCAATCCAGCCTGCAAACGAGAACAACGCTACAAACGGTGAGTTGGTAAATGGGCTCGTCACACACTTCCAAAACTTGCAAATAAATATAAATTTACCAAAATTTAACGAAGGTAATAACCCGCTTGAATATTTAGAGGAGATTGAGCGGTACCTGAAATTAAAAAATATTCGTCACGAACACAAACTCGTCCTAATCGAAAATATAATAGAAGGTAGAGTAAGAACGTGGTATGAAGCCATTAAAAATTCGATTAATACTTTCGAAGCCTTTAAACAGGCATTTAGGGAGGAATTTTACTCCATTCCTGAGAGAGTCCGTTTCAAGAATAATTGGTCGTTCAGAAAATATAAATCCAGTGATGGAAGTATGCATACATATTTTTACAAACAAACTAAAGAAACGCGTTATTTCGAGCCTCCTTTGACTCCATACGAAATAAACTTTACAATAGTTCAACAATTTCCACCTCGCGTGCGCTCGAGCTTAGCAACAATAAATTATAACGATAGCAATCTAATAGCTCAAGCCCTTTCACAGTTAGATCTCGCACAAGAAGATTTCATCCGACAAAAAGAATCCCGAGCACCATTTAAATTACCATCACACAGCATAAATAGTATGCAGTGTTTACAGACAAATCCACAGAAACAAAACAAGACCACTGATCAATACCGTAATCCTAACCGTTATAACAAAAGAAATACAAACAGAAATTATTATCCGCAGTCAAACGAGCGATATCCTCAAAATAATCAACATAATAATCCGCAGATAACAAACGAAAATAGCTTCGATCGCCAAAATAGAAATAATATATCCTCGGTACCGTGTTTACCCGATTGTCGTTTTCCACCGCCAAACGCTCAACCGTCGCAAAATCAAAATAATCATAGTAATGAAATAAGAAATTTAAACTGAAAAAAGGCACGTCGAATATAGGTCCACCTACGTGCCATAATATTTTCGATTTCGTCAAGGACCTAGAAGAAGAAATAAAAGGAAATATTCCACAGCCGTTCCAATTTAAAGCCATAATTCAACACTGTCCTTATATAAAACTTACGATGGGGGATAACGTAATTAAAGTATTGATTGATACTGGTAGCCAAATAACATGCGTATCCGAAGATTTTTATACAAAATTAAAACGAAATAATTATCTATATGAGCTGCCAGTAACTAATATATCGGTGTCAACCGCCGTTGGAAAAAAATCGAGCACGGTCAAAAGACAAATTCTATGTGAAACCAAAATTGGCGATCAAACACTACAACACGTATTTCTAGTTATTCCCTTTTTAACGTCCACATGTATTTTGGGCAGTGATTGGCTAAACGCGAACAGGGGCATCATAAATTACGACAATCGAACAATTAGTATACAGGGAAGCCCGCTCAGACCCGATTTAGTGGCGTTCGATGGAAATTTTGCGGAAAGGCTCCAAGTAAATGAGAGTAATGGAAGAACTCACATTAACATTATTCAAATCAAAGAACCAATAAGCAATGAGGAAAATAGCAAAGTTGAAGATGGTGGAGCAAATCGCGATGTAATTATACGCGATTTTTCAAGCAAACAAACATCAGAAACTGAAAATCAAAATGATCGTGAGACAAATAATAATAAAAATAATTCGAATATGTTAAATGCGATGAGCAGTCATGAGATTAACGAAAATAATGTAAATAACTTTATTCGAGAAGATTTAGCAAGTGAGAACTTCATAAATATTGACTATAAAAACGAGGTATACAATACAAACGAATTAATCGTATCGTTGAAAGCAAATGAGTCCACCGCTCAGTTTAACAAGGAACTGATAAGTGACGTAGCGAGAAACGATAATATCGAAGAAGTAAATATGAAACAATGGATTACAGAACCTTGCAAAGCCATCTATCAACTACCACAAGACCAAGCTTGTACAAAAAATAACGGGAAAATAAAATTGAATAACGAAGACGATCAATGGGCCAAATCCGTAGATTTTCTATCTCGCTCTTTAACGTCATTAAACGGCGAACAAGCGAAGGCTATCATAAATTTAATCCACAAATACAAATCCGTTTTCTCGGAAAACCCCGGTTTAACGACAATCTATGAACATGAAATTAAATTAATAGAAAAGAAAACGATAGCATATCACTCGTATCCTGTTCCGATTCATTTAAGGGACGCGGTGAAAGAGGAAATTAGAGCGATGTGTGAATCTGGAATAATTGAAAGGGCCGTTAGTCCTTATTGCAACCCACTGCGAGTAGTCAAAAAAAAGGACGGACGAGTCAGAGTATGTCTTGATGCGCGATACCTTAATGCGATAATCGAAGGGGATAATGAGTCTCCACCGATTATCGCCGAAGTAATGCAAAAACATAGCGGAAAGAATTGGCTATCGACTCTAGATTTAACGCACGGTTACTGGCAAATACCACTTTCGGAGGAATCGAGAAAGTACACGGCGTTTGTATTTGACGGAAAGGTATACCAATTCAAGGTTGTTCCTTTCGGGTTAAAGACCTCCGGAAGCGGTTTCATACGTGCGCTGAATCGGGTTTTCCAGGACGATTTTTCGGAGTTTTTAACATATTATGTCGACGATTTGCTCATCGCGTCAAAGGATTTTACGGAACACATAATGCACCTCGAAAGTATATTTAAAAGGCTGGATAAATATAATTTGACCGTGCGTCTTGACAAGGCATCGTTTTGCCAACATTCGGTTCCATTTTTAGGATTTATTCTCTCGCCGAGTGGAATTACGCCAGATCCACATAAAATTGATGCAATAATAAATTTTGAAGAGCCTAAAAACAAACAACAACTTCAAAGGTTTTTAGGGGTCTGCAATTATTATAGGCAATTTAGTTTAAAACATGCCGAATATGTCGAACCATTAAGATCGTTGCTAAAAAAGGACACTCGTTGGACTTGGTCCGAAGAGCATTCAAAAGCCTACAAAGATCTTAAAGACAATTTCAAACGTAACATAGAACTAGCGCACTACAACACAAACGAAACATTTTATTTGCAAACTGACGCATCCGATAAGGGGATTAGCGGTATCCTTTTTCAATTAGACATAAACGGGGACCCAAAGATTATTTCCATAGTCAGTCGAGGACTTACGCAGGCAGAATTGAATTACACAACGACAGAGAAAGAACTCCTCGCCATTGTGTATTCAATGATGAAATTCCGCATATACTTGCTTGGACGCGCATTCGTCGTCATTACTGATCACCACGCCCTCACTTTTATTAACAAGACACCATTTCAGACGGCGCGCATCTGTAGGTGGCTTTTGTTGATACAAGAGTATTCGTTTACGGTGAAATATTGTAAAGGGCGAGATAACATCGTGGCCGACTTCTTTAGCCGGAATCCCCGCGGAAGATTTGAGACAGAGGATCCCGAGAGACTTATCATATCAAGCCTTATGTTGGGTGAAGTCGATGACTCACACAACATAACTGATGACGCTCTGATTATGATCGGTCAACTCGAATTGGATTCTTATTTCAAAAAAGAACTCAAAAATTTGGGTCGAATGCAGAATGAAGATGCTTCTGTGTTGGACACTATAAAAAAATTTGAGAGTAGGCATCCTAATAGTATCCAGAAATATAATGGCATATGGTTTTGTCGAAGTACAAAGTCTCCGCATTGGAATATTCTCGTACCTCAAAAATTGAAAAATCTCGTGGTTCAATCAGAACACGATCGAATGGGACACCCAGGTGTGTGCAAAACTTTGTCGCATTTGAAGAGATTTTTCCATTGGAGAGGAATGAACAACGATGTCAAACGGTACGTTGTTGGTTGCGATCTCTGTCAACGTGTGAAGTATTTACAGCGAACTATGGAGGGTGAATATTGTCAGGTGAAGTCAGAGCGCCCAGGTGATCTCGTTACGGTAGACTTTTACGGACCTTTGCCAAAGTCCGTCGGAGGCGTGCAGTATATTTTCGTGGTAATGGACGCGTTTTCCAAGCTCGTAAAACTATACGCAGTCAAAAAAGCAACCGCGAGAATAGTCGTAAAGAAAATCCTCGAAGATTATTGTTTAAAAATTGGAAAACCGTGTAGAATTCTTTCGGATAATGGGTCGCAGTTTACAGCAAAAATATGGAAAGAGGAATTAAATAAAGCAAATATTACGGTGGTATTCTCGTCGATTCGCCATCCTCAGTCAAACCCGACCGAACGCGTAATGCGTGAATTGGGAAAGCTTTTTCGAACGTTTTGTTCGGAGCAGCACACGCGATGGGCAAAACATCTCCCACGGATAGAAGCTTTGCTTAATCACACAACGCATACCAGCACAGGTTTTCTTCCGGTGGAGTTACATTGGGGTTCGAAACCACGTGACGAAATTGAGAAACTTTTTAAATTCCCTGTAGAAACGGATCAGACGCACGAGTGGAGGATTTTCCTGGCTAACAATCGTTTGCGCAAGGGTTTCGAAAGTAGGAAAACAAAGCAAAAGAATGTTTCAAAAATACCATTGGACATTGGCGATAAAGTGCTGCTCAAGGTACCTCACATATCAAGCAATAGCGATAGAGTAATAAGTAAATTTTTTCACATATACGAGGGCCCATACAAAATAATTGCATCGAAAGGAACAAATGCTTTTGTCCTTTCGGAGCTCACAAATGATAAAAAAATAAAGGGAACGTATAATCGAGCAAGTTTAAGGAAGTATCACGAGCCCGTTGATCGACAGAACCAAAGGACTCACGTATAAAAGAACGACGCAGCATGTAAATTATCATATTCGGTTATGTTATGCATATTACCATGTTAACGTGTTTCTAAGACTGACAAAAATTATCTACATTTGAACCATTTAGGGTAAATACGAGTGACGTTATGTCAGAAATCATCTGTGCTATAACATTATGAACAAAATGATGTGACACATGCTTTATGGTGTGCGAATTGAATGGGTGACTTTATATTGTTAGGACGAGATCTTTAGAGAGATGGAGTCATGAATGAATGTTTTGTAGTGTGGGATATGAATGATAATTGTGAGTAATTGGGAATTGTGTGTTTGCTGTTTTTGGTTTATGAGCCAACACACAATTCGGGGGATAATGTAATATCTAAGCTTTCGTTTTGGATTGCCCCCTCCAAACTGCCGAATCGTCGATGCGTGAAACAGAACAATAAATGATCATCGCAACGAGTATATATATAACGGTCACGCGTCGCTCGAGAGAACACTGTAACGTCTCAACCTCTAAGTACAAGAAGTAACAACCAAAATCCAACGATCAGCCTCGAGCGCCAAAGGAATTCTCCGTCATCTACATCGAAAGACCAGGCCTGGCTACCAAGGAGATTCCCCTCAAAGCTGAGTAAATTTGATCACATTTCTTGTATTAAAAGTGTAAAGAAACACCAAAGACAAAATATATGTATTCAAATGAAATTAAAGTGGTTCCATTTTGACAATTAAACAAAATAAAAAACAAATATTACAACTTCTTACAAATATTTTCTGACATCATTTTTTGTGCGAGTGTTACAACATTTTTTAACAAGTACATGATCACTTTTGATCAACGCGCTAAATTATCTTTAAATTATCTATTGTGTTTGAAAATTGGAATTCTGAAACTTTATTTCCGGAGAAATTTAAGAACTAAATAATAAAACGCACGCGTCATTATCATACGCAAATGGAACGGCCTTGCTTGGCCCCTGCTTTAAATAGATTCTGACCGGAAATTGATTTTATGTTGAATTAAAAATAAGACAGACTCGTATAAAAAAGAAGGTTGAATGCTCCCTGACCATGTTTTCAAAATTATAAAACGTATTTTTGTAAGAAAAAAAATTTTAGGAGAAAATGATTATTCAGTATTTTTTGAACATTTATATTATATTAGATTTAATATTGAACAAAAACTCTTGGTTTTAATTTTTTTTTGTAATTATATCGAAAATGACATTTAGCAAATTTAGCATAAAAGTTGTAAATAAATTGTCAGCAGCCTTCCTGTTGATCAATGTCCCTGACATTCCATGAAAAAAAAAGTCGATAAAAGCTATTCGATGAAAACTGATTACACGCAAAAGAAAAGATTCTGATGTAGGTAGCCCGTGTAGTTGGAGAAAAAAAAATAAAAAATCTTCAGACATTGTTTTCCTTTGTATCATTTTTGAAAATTTTACTTCAAATTGCTCACAGCACAAGAAATGCGATATTGATTTACGTAATACGTTTATCAGAAGGATGCAAATCATGCTTTAAATTGTTACGCTTCCATACCTGATATTTCTTGGTTAAATTGGTCTCTGCATGTTACGTGAATGGAAATTCCGGAATAAGTAGTGATTTTTATGTTGATTTTTCAATGCAAATATCACTTTGTAGAGAGGTTAAAGAACAAAGTTGAACACGTGTCAAACATCTCGTATAAGAAAAAAAATTCAACAAGTGCTTTGTTCAACAGGCGTATAAACAACATAATTTCTTTTATAGTCGATTCAATATGTAAATTCAAAAAAGTTAATTCCGATACTTATTACTTTAATCTGCAAATGGAAACGAATTAAAAAAAATTTAATGATCGTCGAGATTGGTATTTGACTTTTTGAAAAATCGTATTTATAGATCATCACGCCACGTCGTTTGAATTTGGCACAATTACGAGGAAACTATGGCCCGATTAATGCGAAGAAAAATGAACATTATTTTCGGATATGTGACAGGTGAACTACGTACGTACGTACTGAAAATCACATGGCATTGAAAATATTTTCAAGTCACAATAGTATATGTAACTGTGTATCTGTGTCAGTCACTTTGCTTTCGTCTTTGATTTTTTTCATTTGCATAACTTGTTAATTTTGAAAGATGCCGGTTGTTCAAAGTTGGGCAATGTTCCATAAGAACGCAGCTATGACTGGCTATATAACCTCCATCTTTTTTCTTCCAAACTTTTATCGTCAATACGTTCAAATCGTTTGTTTAAAAAAAATATTATATTCTCATCATTGTTCATTTCTCAACGTTTCAAATTTATTCACTTTCTCCATTTCATTTTGGTTTATAAATCTTCATGAGTGTAGAAAAACGTCTAGATCGTTTTTCGTAAATAAAACATTTCGGAAACGCGTTATTAACCAAGATTACAATAAATACTGAATGAAAGTAGATTTGTGTATCATACAAATTGTGATTCCAATAATATTTTCATTGAAAGTTAAAACTATTCCGAAGTAACGAAATTTTTTTCGAGTCTGTCGTTAGGAACACACGTTTACATGCACACACGTAAATCAATGCATACACACAAATACACACGCATAGGAGCACTCGAGGGGTAGAACACATTGTTAAGTGTCAACGATTCGTTTATAACCGTACGTTTCCGGCTGTTACGTTGACTAAATATAACAGATTTGCAAAATTTCTAACTTTGTGTTTACGATAGTGCGAAAGTCAATTTTCCGTAGATTAATGCTCCGTAGAGTAAATAAATATTGAACGACGACGCGGATGAATGAGAATGTGAAACCGCAAAGAACGATGAGAACTTATTTTTCCGATATTTTGTGATTTACAATTTAAAATTGACGTTTTTGGGCACTCTTGAATTTAGCCCGTTGTGTTCCGCTTCGTATGTCTATTTTTCGATAGAAGGGAAAAAACCAAAGAAAAAGAAACACTGGATGGACGTACCTCGAAGAGAGTCAGAAGAAGTTTAATGTAGAACTTCCGTATACCGAGAGATTTACCGATTGACGCGAGGAATATAATCGCAAGTAGAAACATTAGAAACGGCGTTAGAAGCATCGAAAATGCAACAGACAGAACCGACATGATTAACGCCATTTTGCTCACTGATCGTGGTGAGTACTAGACTTTCGAATTCACTTTTCGTTCAGCATGGATCGCTAACGTTGCAGAGTCGTGGAATGGGAGAATTGGACGCCTTTCGACGACTTAGTGGCGCCATCTTTCCAAAATTACTTGATACTCGAAAAGCATTCAGTATATCATGTCACTGTGGACACAGTCGGTCAGTTGGTCAGAAAGAATATACTTTTTACCGATAAGGTATTTTTCGTTTGTTACGACCTCCTCTGACGATGAGTTGGCCCCCTCAAATCAAATGAATTGATTTTTTTTTTACATAAATCTCTAGGTGGCCGTACAGTGGTTCAGGGTAGCGCAACTAGATCGTCCAGTGGTAAACCATTTTTCAAAAAATGATTATAAAATTTTTTCCCCCGAGTTAGCCCGCCCAATGTAAGTAAATCGAGTTTATCCTACGAATCTCTTGGAGGTCGGACCGTGGCACAATTTCATCGTTCAGTGGTGTACCGTGTTTTCGACTAGTGGAGCCACTGCTAATGGACCCTTAAAATTCACCATAAAGTTAGCACCAAGAAATTTAATTTTTATGCTAGCAACGTTTACCAGGAGTTTAATCGACGCGGAATCGTTTGTCGGTGAAAAACGTATTAATTAACCTGTTTTCCGAGTAATATTGCGGGGGGGGGAGGAGGGCTAACTCGAGATTTCGTTTTGAAATTCATTTTTTGAAAATATGGTCCATCGCTGAAAAGTCTTTTCGAGGTTGAAAAAATCATAATACTCAAAGCTGTTATGTTTTCGAACAGAATATATAATTATATATGAATGAATAATGCATTGCATTCATCAATCGTTTATTATTTCATCTATGCACACGTTTTCTTCATAACCATCAATAAATAAAAAAGGTAAGCGACATATAACCATTTAATTAATCAACAGGTCGAGTGAATCATTTTTTTTCCATTCCTACATCGGTCTGGTGTTGTGTTGACACATTGTGTTCTTCCTTCGATTTACATGTACGTAGCAAGTGATCGGTACCGGTATAACGATTTAACTGTAACTATGAGTCGTCACGAGATTGCGTCATAGGGATCCTTGGGATGTTTTTTGACAGTTTCGAATCCACTGTGCTTCGATCTGAAAAAAAATGTCATAGCGTTGTTTTGTCAACAATGAGTACAAGTCTTTCAAAAAAATGTGTACTAAATTTCGATAAAGAAAGATCAAAAAGTTACAAACTTTATTCTATCAAAAAAATAATCTCCAGAAACAGCACTTCATTAAATTTGATCTAGGAAATGAAATGTAAAAATAAAACTTAATCGAATTTTCAAAAAGTTCCGAAAAACAACGCCTTGTTGTTTGTATTTTATTTATCATTATTGAAGTATGAGAAAATGTCAATTTCACTCCTATTTGTATGTTTCATGATTGAATTCTCTTCCGCCTACAATTTCGTTTAAAAAAATACCTGAATCAAATTGTAAATATTGAGAACACGTTCCAGCGTTGGTGTACACGTGTTTTCTCCACTTTCGGATTGCCAATTTTTGCTCCTCTTGCCCCAGCCAGTCGAGAAATTCAATTGGCCCTCGACGCATAGAATCATTAACAAACACATGAAAATAACCAGAGCTCCATACATCGATGGATTGTTGCAATGCCTGTAAAAAGTATTGATTGATTTTAAAAAAATATATGTAGCACGAATTTGTGAACATAAATTATTCAATAAACTTTTTTCATATATAGCATCGATTTTACGCACTGTTTCGAACTGTCAAAAATCCGATTAAAAATTATTACCGACTGTAATAATTCGTTAAATATATTTTATCGTCATTTGATATGAATGCAATTTTTTTAATTTTTCAATTTGTTATTTTGAGACATATCTTTTCGCATCTAAAGAAATTATTAACAATCCGTAAACTCACATTTTTAATAACTCGAGATCTCTTAATTAAGTTGACTGTTATGTACTGTGTGAATAGTCCGATCCTCTTCTAACGATTCGACGCTTGTGTCTGATAAAAATACTCGTCAACTCGAGGGTTTTATACCCTCGATCTTTACCCCTACCCTATCGCGGATTTGAGCCATGACAAACATCACAAAACAGAATGTGTGTTGATGTTTTCCATTTCTGTCAACCCAATTTTCTATTTTCGCGTATCATCGGAATTTGCATTTATTCAGAACAAAAATTTTGCAAGTTATAATTTATAATAATTATTCGATCATACCATACAGTTCGAATTTTCCACAATCAACCGTCAAGTTGTTACCTACCCAAGTATTGGCTTAACTTTAAGCTGCTTGATGCGGGAATGAAAAGAGCATCACAGCGACCGTGCATCCATCGCTGTAGATAATTTTATTTTTCTCACAATTTTCCAGTATTTGCAAATTTATGAATAAATATTGTGAGTCCCTAAACATAAATTTCAATGAAATTTTTTTAGCACAAACATTTCCTGATTTTATAATAGAGTTCGACAATTAGAATGCCAAACGAAAAAATCAGATTCCCATTGAAATTTCTACGTTTAACATTTTTTCTTTGACGAGAGTTGCGAGGGGCGGTCAAATTTTCCACTGTTGAATAGATTTTGTAAAACCAAACAACTTTTAATGCAGATTTATTTCTGTTCGATTCAAAAACTCACTCCATATTTACAACAATAAAAATCACTACGAAGTTATAGTACGAGACTTTCGTAATGGAATCCATAATGAATCATTTAAACGTTTTCCCAATACAAAAGGCTTCTTTCTCATTTGTCGATTTTTTCCACCCAGTAGGATACGAAGCCTAATAAATTTCGAGTAGCTGCGATGAATTAATTACTACATTCACATCTTTGTGGTTTCCGTTGTTTTGCTTCCTATCAATTTATATACATTTTTATTCACGACCGAAGCCATGCTTTTTTCGACGAAAATTAAAAAGTAGCCAGGACGAATGATGACGAATGTAAAATGTTCATTCGAAACATAAAGGACAAGACCACGCTAGGGTATTTTTTTAAGCGGAAATATTACATTAAAAAACTATAAAAAATAATTGTTTCATACTGATGATGGAAAGAAAAAACTACTAAATTTCTTCGATTATATATGGAAACAGTTACAGAAGTAAGTAGAATTTTATTGACATGTTGATTTTTGGCAAAATGACGGGGCTGAAAAAAGTTAAGAAAAATTTATCAGGTCAAAATCATCAGATAATTGATGTTCTTATATCTGATCAAAAAATGTTTGGTTCCAGCTTGGAAATTCTTTAAGACACATTTCCGAAAGAAAGATGTCACCGGAAAAATAATGTGCAGCTGCCATTTTGTTATTGATCAGTGGAAAACAATTATTTTTCATAATTCATTAATGTATATTAATTAAAAGTGTAATTTGAAAAAATAATGTCATCGTAGGAGAATAGCGAGTTTTAATGTTAAGTGCAATGAGTGATTTTGACATATAACGTCAGAAGAAAAATCTCATACATTATGGCAGTGGACAGGATCTGAATAATGCTCTCTGAATATACGTTCCGTTCTTCGTATGTTTGTATTTTATTTTTATTACAAGAGAAAAAAAAATAAACAAAAAATTGGGTAGTTACAGTTTAATTGGGTGATGAATTGGGAATAAACGATACAGGTGCGTTCCTATAGCGATGATCATCGATTATCACATGTTCGATGGTTTTTACATCGCATTTTTTGTTACTCTTTTATCGCTTACATCAACATTCCATTGGAAATATTTTTTCTTTTATTTCTTCTTTCTTTTTCTTCCTTCATACATAAATACAAATATCGAGGTGGCCACCTTCTGGCACACTGATGCCAAGGGAACGAAAAAATTTGCGCTGGTTACAATCAGCGAGACTTTAAATAATGAAATGAAAAATACTAAAAAAAAAAAAAAAAAATAAAAATACTTTTATATGAAGAAAAAGAAATATCGAAACGAAGAATAAGCGATTACACTTCCAGGCGCTTAAAAATACAACGATTCGCGACTCATTCTTGCGCTATAAACCGCACGTTATTACATTATAACCTGTATAGGGCAGTGTCCTGTAAAACCTTATAGACGGAATGAAGATATGTCCTCTCTTCTTCTTCTAATTATTTATCTCCTTCTTCTTTTCCTTACGAACAATTTATAAAAGCGAGATCACAGGTGAATTCGTTAAAATTACGTCGAGGAAAATCTCCGCAAATTACACACGAAGATTAATTACGAAGAATTTAATGATCTTTTTGCTTCTGGTTTTTTTTCTGTTTCTGTTTCCTTCTTCGTGTGTTTTTTTTTGTAATTCACATCGGATCTAACAACGCATAATGTTAACAATAGACACAAGTGTTTTTAACGTTTCGTGAAACGTCAATTTCCTCGAAATTTTTTTTTCACGAATACACGTCGAACGATTTCCCGATTATAAATATATCGTGTAAGTGTTACACCGATAGTAAAATGTTACCCACGCACGCGGTGTGTACAAACGTGGCCAGTCGTAACGTCAGCGACTGCTAAGTTTCATGTACAACGAAATTGGACGATAGTTGAGTTGTTTTTCGAAAAGCATCTTCCAAACAATGAATTTATTATTGCGATTTGTTGGAGCAAAGAAAATTATACGCAACTTGTATTTATGGTTTAAAACTGAGAAAAAAAAGTCCTTACAATATCGCTTGTAAGAAATATGTACTTTTGGTTCTAATTGTCCAAAGTTATCGGCTGTGAAATATGAGATATTGAGTTATGGAAAAAAAATCGTTTCACTAAAAAAAATAGATAGATAAATTCCTCATAGGAGGTTTTTTAACACATATTTCGATATACATGACGATTATTCGATGAAGCAATCCAGAAAAATTTACGAAAAAAAAAAAAATCCTCAAATTTGACCCTGTATCGATGTTTTTTTTGTTTATAAAAAATGCTTGCAATTTCTAGATCGAGTTTTCTACTCAACGAGTGTCCAGTTCCATTGTACAATCTTTACAACATTGATTCACACGAAACAGTGTATGTTCCGTTCGACATACATTATTCAACTCTAAGTGATTTTGGCGTGTACATCTAAATCGTAAATGTCGCAAACAAAAAAAAAAGTTCGAAGTCGTTGTTCAATTGCTCGCGTCAAATTGAATTTACAATTTTTTTCATTACTTATTTATTCATTTCGTAAACGAACCGCGGACGTAGTAAAATTTTGAGATCACACTCGTTCTTCTATTGTTACTTACATTCATATTTATAGATACAGATATATATATATATATATTTTATCGCTCATTGTGTATTAACTTTCTAAGTGCATCGTTGAGATGAATCCGATCGAAAGTGTCGAGTAAATCGTGCGAGTTGTCCTTGAAATAGGAGGATTTTCTCGATGTCATCGAAAAAAAAAACGTCGAAACATTTCCATTTTCGTTACAATAATTATTATTAATATTACTACTATTATTGTTATGATTATTATAATTAGTATTATTACTATTGAAGTCGGATTCAAAACAACGAGGCCTCGTACGCAGACAATACATATTTACACAGTGACGTCACTGCCTCATTGTACAAAAAGCTTACAAACTAAAGATTTATTTTATTTTTCATTATTTTATGAAAAATCGTAGTTGGTACAGTAATAGATAATAGTTGCGAATATGTGAAAAAAATCTTCTTACCATCCTACTTGAGGATAAAATGAAAACAATGATGAAGGGAATAAAAAATAATACGGTTATGGTAAATGCGTTTTGTGGGGAAGATGGAGGCCAAATGGACTCTGTATAAACGAACTTCACGGGCGAATTGATCATTTTCACTACAACAGCTGAGAACAACAAGTCAATGAACCGATCAGCCGCTAGAGTTTCAACATTGCTGGAAAGTTCGTGGAATGTTTATCCTACCATTGATACAACTCTGTGTAAAATTTGTTTATTTTTTCAATTTATTCTTATGTTAAACAAATGTAAGTTTTTTAAGACCGTTGTTCACTCGATTACAAGGATTTCTCGTTTTGATTGCATATTTAAGAATCTCTTCTTATAATTCCTACCCAAAAAACGAGAAACTGCTAATATTGCAATTGTTCATTAGCGTTATTGAATTGCCATTTAATAATAAAGGGTTCTTGTACGAGAATTATTGGGAATTCAAATGTTAACCAAATTTCGAATTTTTGCAAAGAAAGTTCAGAATCTTGTGAAAAAACCGCTGTTCTAGATAATCTGTCAGATGAACGATTTTCATTATTTTATTTGTCGAAATGCAAAAAATTGTTGGTGTTGCGGTATTGAAGTTGCGGATTGAGAATCATAATGTAAAATTTTATTTTATAGTGTTTAATCTATTAGTCGTCAGTGTAAGCCCTTTGATATTATTGAGAATCGTTTTCAAGTTTGGCAATTTGGGATTGTTTTTTGAGGAAATTGCTTAAACTGCAGTAATATTTAATTATATACTATTCAATCTTCGTTTATAATATTAACCGAGAAAATCCACATGAAAATGTGCTCATTATGGCACCCGGTTTTCCTTCCATCTCTTATATTTCTTTTAAATTTCATCCATTCATACCCACGTTTAATCATATCAATATTTATAAATGTATATTATTTTTTTATTTAACTGTTCGTTTACGAAATAGTCTTGGAATACTTGTGAATCACGTTAAACAGAGAGGGCTCTTTAGGCAAAAAAGGAATTTTTGTATGCCTGAAGAGTCTTCTCGTAAATCCTGCGAGTTTTCAAAACGATTGGTCGATAATGAATGAGCAACGATAATGATAGGAAAAAAAAAAAAAGAAATTCATATTAAAAATACGAAATAAATCTTAATTGTCGGAGAATCTTGAACGCGAACGAACTCGTGTTATCATAGTTTACATGAACAGTAAAATTTATCATCTCGTTCTCGCATACGAGTTTGCTTTTATTTTTATACGTTTCGGAATTTTTATGCTACTTTTTCCGCATAAGCACTTTAAACGAGCGCTTTATATATATATAATATATATATGTATATTTATTTAACTTGCTACGTACGCATATTCATTCGCGTCCAACCTCATTTTTCTCGCTTGCACAAACACGTATACGCACACTCACATACACACATTCTTCCTTTGAACAGTTTCAGTACTGAGATGAATATACAATTGAATAAATTGACAAAAAATCAATTCATGCTTTCTGCAACAATCGTTTTTGTTGTTGTACAAAAAATAATTTAGCTGTACGGACAAGCGGAAAGAAAAATTGAAGAAAAGAATGAATTAAACTTGTATTCGTTGCAGAAACCACAAACGTCGTCATCGCCCTTTTTATTCAATCACGAAATTTTCGAAATATTTTTCTCAGTCCTGTACCCATCGATATATAATATATTTATGCATAAATATATGTATGTGTATGTTTTATAGCTTCAACGTCCCACGAGGAATAAGCGATTTTTTTTACATATACATACATATACAGAAATATATTGATGTATATCTATGTGTAATTATAATATTCACGTATAAAAAATAGCCCGGAAATCGTGTAACTTGAATGACCGCCAAATCGACGAAATTTCTCGTTTCACGAAAAGTACATTTTTTTCAACTCCCCCTCTCGTTTCAAACGATACGCTGAAAGTTGAAGTGAGGACAAAAAAAAATATTGAAATTTCGTGAGCCCTGGTGAAAGAAAAACAATATAAATTTTTCCAAAATAAGTCTAGCGGGAAAAAAAAAAATACAAATTTTAGAAGAAACGGATGAGCGACTAACTCGCGAGCTCAAAGTTACACGAGTTCTCACGGCTAGCGAGTTCCAAAGTCAGTCACATAGCATTTCGAAGCTATTGCGCAGTGTTACGAATAAAAATAGGAAAAAAAAGTAATAACAGTATCGATCGTAACGTTACGTTGTTTCATTTTCGATCTAATGTAAAAGAGTGTAAAAAAAAGTATTATACTTATTTATATATTTATAGGTATGTTTATTTCTTGTCTTTTTCGATTAGGGCCGGAAATTCTGTTCGTGACAGCCGCAAGTCAACACGACGATATTCAAGACATTTTTTTCACCCATTCGTGAAAATATCGTTAAAATAAAATTATCTCAAAGTTTCATAACTTCTTGTGTTGTTTGAGTTTTGTTTTTATTTTATTTTTCAACGAGAAAATTTTCCCTGTTCGTACGGGCCTATTTCTAAGGACTTTCTTTTCCGGATCCTCACGATTTCTTCGAACGCGAAAGAAGGCCATCTGCCGGTCAACAGGAAGAACGAAAAAGAATCTGCTCGCCAATAGCAGATTGGTGAGCAGGTTCTTTTCGGACCGGCTGATGGCCTTTTTTCGCGTTCGTGGACCATATGCCTTATTTTTTTTTAATCTCATGGATATTTCCATGAAATGGGAGAGAATCTCAACACCAACTTTCGCTTTCCCGTTCTCCAACACCGTCGCTGTCTTCATCACTTGGTGCTTCTCCGTACATGTCTGCCAATTTTCTGAACCTCGGCCCGAAGTTCGAGAGATAATTGAATTTTAAATCCCCGTCGTCCGTACCTACCGATGCAATGTTGCGTTAACTCATGTTTTTATTAGATTTCCTCCGACTCTATTCAATACGTTTTGATTCATCGATTGGATATTTTTTTTTTTTTTTTTCGTACACCGAAAAGAATTCAAAGGGAATTTTTTCGATAAAATGCACGTTGAAAATTGACATCTCAAACTACCACGAAAGCCACGCGTGCGACAAATGAAATAAATTTCATTTCTCACAAACGTTTTCCAACTTTACCTACTTGCAATCTCGACAAATTATACTTACAAGAAGCTAGTGACGACAAGGAACCGTCAGAATTTCCTTCGCCTTCATAGGCATAATGCCTCACGTCATCGAATGGATTCGTATCTGGATCTTTGTCGCATGTTTCTTTCTTGTTGTCCAAAAATCCACAAATATCTGGCACTTCGTCTGGCACTAGATCAGAAAACAGAATGTTGAATTCGATGGTTCCTTCTTTTTCGGTTGAAGAAATTTTTTTACACTTTTCGAAAATAGTGGAATTATTAAGTTTCTCGAAAATACAAAATAAATGTAGATTAAAGAAAAAAAAATCAAGATCAAGTTTCGATTGATCAAATTTCCATGATAGAGTTAAAATTATAATTACCAATAAAATTTGTACTATTTTTTAAATGGAATTTTCCACAATATCTAGAATTTGTTACGGGAAGCTTTCGTGAGGATAATTTATTATTTTTCATCTTTTTGAAACTGACCTCTCGTTTGAATTCCTGCAGGAGCTATTTTTGAATCCAATGGCGGTGCATCGTAAATTCTTCTAAGGACATTCAAATCGTATCCCGTGTCAACTTCGCCACCGCCCTCGTCCTCATAGTTTATGATATTTTCTCTTATATCGTCCATGTCTTTGTACAAATCGTCACGTTTCCGTCTGTGTACGACAACGGCGAGTAATAGAATAAGGAGTATGGCTATACAGACGAGAATAGCAACGAGGAAATTCGTATCGATTCCGAAAGATACGGCTTGTGTCGTAGCATTATCGCATCCTGGATCAGCATTTCTTGATAGTGCTGGCATCCCTAGATTATACGTCTGCATAGAAAAAGAAAAAAAAAGTTCGTATATTTATAAATATGTGTGACGATAAAAAGTGGCAAATGCTAACATCTCATTGAATAAATATTGACGAAGGATTTCAAATTATTTCCATGATTTTAACTTAGAATATAAAAGAAAAAAATCAATAAAGAAAAAATCATTTTAGTAATTTGGAAAAATTTGGTATCAATTTACGAAGATTCGGGATTTTCTGAGTTAAGAAAATCTTTCATAAAATTCTAAAATCTAATAATCCACTGAATGAAAAATGAAAATTAAATACTTCGAAATTGAACATCGAATTGGAACTTAAAATTTTGTACGATCGAAAGGAAACGAAAAATTCCGTTCCTTTAAGAAAGTTAGAGCATCACTTACGTTTCCATTGATTGTCATATTGCGTATACATCCGACAAAACCTTTATCCGTCGGTGTGTGTTTCCATCCAAGCATTGAAGCGAGTTTAGGCAGATCGCTCATTACACCACCGATTTGTAGAGGACTGTTGACATTCAAAAATTCGTTCTTTCCAGCCGGTGCTTTGAGACTCATGCAGGCAGAAATTCCACAATTGTCGACTTTCATTTCAATTGCCTGAAGACGAAAAAACAAAAATAATCAATTAGTTCAAGAGATTTATTATCGTTGATATGAATATATTGGAAAATTTGATTACTTACGGTTTTAGTCCAATAAACATCGATTCTATGACTCTTGCCATCAGTCAATTTGATCAGCTTGTGATCGAGTTTAACAGTACCAGTACCGTAATCAACATACAGAACTGGAAAACCCTCCACGATTTCCAACGACATGAAATCCTTGATTCCTAATTTCGGTCTATAGTTCATTGGCCCGAAATAAAAAACGAGACCATTGTCAACTTGAGGCGTCAACTCGAGACCTGAGAATGTCGAAGAAAAACACATCGTATTAAGTAAAAAAAAAACAACAAATAATCACTTGCTAGTAACATTGACAATTACAACAGAGTTTTAAACCCGAGACTAAAATATTGGTATAAAAGTACAATTAATTGATTTCGACATTGGAAAAATTGATTAAAAAATTAATTTATCATTCGTAAATTAGAGAAATTTGATACGAAATATTTGATGTGGATAGTTGATTATTTCCAGATAATACTGATGACAAAAATATATAAATTCAAGAAAATACGTCTTATTAATAAAAATGAAAAGTATGTTGTGTACATTCTTCTTGAAATCTTACCTAAATGTGAATCATCGCAAGCTTGTCCAGGTGGAGGCATAACAGCCCATCCATCGCCTTGAAATCCGATGCCTAACATTTCGCATCTCGGGCCTTCGTAATGAGGAGGACATTCGCAACGTTCAGCGAGGGGTGTACCACCGTTTAGACAGGTTATGGGTTTGGCAATGTGACATGTGCATAAAGGATCTACGACGGCACGTACGCCAACGAATGAGCTGGTGTTGGTATAAACGGCGTAGGGTTCATTGCTCGCATTAAGAAAGTTCCGACAGGAATTATTGCAGTGAAGTTTTTCAAAGAGGCACTCATCGATGTTAATGAGTAAGATATCAGCTCCCATAACGTGCTCAATTTTCTCAGCATTTTGAGCGATAATGGTGTTCAATTTTTCAGGAGCGTAATAGGGGGATCCGTGAGCAGAAAATCGGACATCGAGAAGAGACATGTTGTTGTGATGGGGTGAATGTAAAACAGTGAAAACATCGACATTTTCTATAGAAGTATTGAGCACGGTAGCCAAATATTCTTGGAATATATCTTTTTTACTACCACGCGAATCAATTGGTTCAACAAATTCTTCGGCGCTTATACCGTAAAATCGAATAGAGCCAGATTTCAAGACAGCTTCTTCGGGTATTTCTTTCACGGTGACATTAACGTAAGCATAGACATCGTGTCGTTCAACGTCTGGGCTTTCCTCGGTAACGAGGAATTTGAGGACAAAGGTATCGTTAGAAGTGCCAGAAAGAAGAGTTATCATACCGGTGCTGGTATCAAGGTAAAAGCCATCGTGGGTGGATACCCAAGCAAAATGTTTATCCGGCAAATCCCAATCATCGGGATCGTTGACGTAAACACGTCCTATTTTAGTGTCAGGCGCCTCGCCTCGATAATTATAAACGAATATCGAGCTTGAGCCTTCCTCCATCTGATTGTCATTTTTGTCACCGATTATGACGGTTAAAGTTGATGTACCAGTTTGTGGTGGACTGCCACTGTCCGTAATAGCGATCGGTATGTCGTAACTCTTACGTTGTTCTCGATCGAATTGATGACGGGCGTAAAGATCGTCTTCGCGAATATAAAAATTGGCATGTATTTCGCTATCGGCAGATTCGTCGATTCGATACTCGAAAGGTGGTCCATTTTTGTCGGAATCGTAATCACGAGCCTTCAATTTAGTAACGTTACCAGGAGGCTTGTTCTCATCCCATACAACAGGTTGTTGCATGTCAAGGAAAGGTGCATTGTCGTTTATGTCCTCGAGGGTAATGTTGACGGTTACGAGCTCTCGCAACGCCGTTGGAGAGCCATCTTCGTCACGTGCCATTACCAATATTGCCCACATCGGATAACCATTTGGTGGATCACGATCGAGAGGCTTTCGCAATGTAAGACATCCGCTTTTGTCGATACTGATAAGAGGCTGCTGCTCCTCTTTTACTATAAAATAAGCTATATGCTGATCGGCGTGACGATCTTTTATATCGGGATCATAAGCAACGACGTTCGTTACGCAACCCTCGACTAATTGTTCCTCAACTATTTTTGGATTTCTCTCAAAATCTTCGAATATCGGTGGATTGTCGTTTACGTTTTCGATAAATATTTTCACTTGCGCAGTATCGTTGAACAAACCGTCGAAAGCTTTTACCGTCAAGTTGTATTCGGTTATTTGCTCGTAATCAAGAGCTTTGTTTACACGAATTTTACCCGTTGTACCCTCGATGTAAAAACTGTCATCTGTGTTACCAGCTACGATACTGTAAGTCACCGGACTCGCCGTGTCCGAATCAATAGCTTTTACTTCCGTAACCGGTGCATTTATGTTTGCATTTTCTAGAATCGAATTCGCCGTGTAAACCGCTTGTGTGAAGTGGGGCGCGTTGTCGTTCTTGTCAGCTATTTCAATACGGAATACTTGTTGACCCTTGTTGTGCTCTCCCGTTTTAAAAAGAGCGCTCGGCGAATTGTCGACTGCTATTATTTTCACGTTGTACGTATCCTCCGATTCTCGGTCGAAAGTTGTCAGAGTTGTTATGTTACCGGTCTGATGATCGATCGCAAACAGATTCTTAAAATTGTCCAGCTCGTAAGTCACCTTGAAACATATTTAACAATAAATTATTATATTTTCCCCAATATTTTTTCTCTCAATTATTCTATCATCGATAATTCGATAAAATAAAAATCTGTGTCTTCAGGAATATTATTATTAAACATTTTCACAACATTTCGCACAAGCACATAAAAAAGAGTTCAAATTCGAACGAAATAATATTTTTAATTCAATCTTTTTGCACACAAGAAAAGACCAAATATTGATTCTTATTGTGATCTACAAATAAATGGATTCTTTTTCGTTCATATATAAATAAAATGTAATACCTCATGATATAGAAGTCATAAAATAATATTATTTTTGTATAGAAAAAAGTCTGTGCCAATTAACAGTAAAGAGTGTATTAAACTGCATAGAATAGTTGATAAATTTACCTGATTATGGGCGGATGTGCCATCAGCATCGATGGCTCGTACTTGCATAACCGGTACTCCGGCTGCCTCGTTCTCGAGTACACTTCCTTTTTCCATTTCACGGAAAACCGGTATATTGTCGTTCACATCCAATACTTTTACGTTAATAACAGTCTCGGCGGCTAGCTGATATTTGTTTTGAACACGCACGATAAGCGTGTACTCAGTGTTGCTCTCGTAATCTAGATGCTGAGCGAGTTTTATGTCAGCTATGTTCTTCGTCGATTCCAATCTAAAAATAGAAGCGAGAAATTTGATCAAATGAAATAAGAATAACAAGAAGAATAAAAAATTCATTCGTTATATCGTTCAATGCGGTGACGAGGAAAATAGAAGAGGAAATAAATGGAAATCATAAAATATGCATATATAACACGAGCATCAAAAAAATTCAAAAACCTAATAGTTCTATGAATAATTTCAAAATATTGTCGAATTTCGTTTTTACCTTATTTATTAATTATTCATAAAACTCTCTCCGACTTTTTAATATATATACTTTTTTTTTCCAGATGACGAATTTGATTACAAGAATTTTCAAAAATTTATTACTTTTATAATAAAACGATAAATCTTACGGAAAATATGAAATTTTTTTCAAGTTTGGTGACGCCGATGTACTTTAAAAAAATGCACATCTTTACCTGAAGGTATTTCCTTTGTTCGTCTGCTCGGTACGTCCAGGCACGAGTTCGAATATGAGATCTTGACTGTCGTCAATATTAGATACAGCTTCGAGTCTTACGAGACTCGTGTCAAAGTCACTAAAATTTTCCTGGAGCCTGAGTGGTTCTAGTGGACGAGGCAAAAACGAGGGTGCCTTTTTGTGCGATTCCACCACACGAATGTCCAAATCGATAACGCTTGCTTTTGGCTCTCTACCGAGATCCTGAGCTTTGGCTGTCATACTAAACTTGTAATCCGGGTTTTGCTGTACCAAAAACGTCCTTATTAGTAAATCATATTTATCAGATTTTTTAATTAATTATTCACATCGAGATTCACGACGTAATTATACAAATAGATGATTAAAATTAAAAAAAAATTTTTTGTCAATTTACAAATAAAAAGATTTCTTTATAACTCACGGTTATTGGTTTCCTCAGAAAAATAACACCGGTACTGTTGTCGATACGAAAATAAGCACCGTCGTCAGGCCTCTTAGGAAAAAGACTGTAAACAACGACCGAATTATTACCATCGTCTATGTCGGTCGCTGAAACTCTCATGACCTCTCGAGTCGGTGGTAAATCTTGCGGTACCGATTCCGTGTACGCCTAAGAACACGAGAAGAAGAAAAAACGAAATACGTCGTATTAAAATGCGTTAAGACGTTTGTGAAGGAAGACTCACACAAAAAAAAAGAACAAATTTTATTACAGCACAGTCCCATGCAGTGCACAGTAAAAAAAAACTTTCTTTTATTAGTACCGATTTCTCTCCTTTTTTTTTACATTTTGGAAATTTCTTTACGATGAAATAATTATAATTATCGTATTTTTTAACAATTGATAGGCAAGTGAATACTCGATTATATTCGATCAAATAAAAAAAGAGCTTTGGGGTGTCGTCGCTCATAAAGATTTTGACAATTTTTATTTTTTTTTCTACTGTGCAGAGATCGGTGAAATAATTGCATGCGAAAAGTGCGGCATTCCTGTCAAAAAGAAAAAAAAACACATGCGACTCGAAAATTCGTCGTAAGAGTTATATTATCACGAAAAAGTGTTTTGTTCAATACGGTTCTAAGATGAAATAAAAGTACGCGAGTTCAAAAAGTATTGACCGTTTTTTTTAGAACACGATGTTAGTTGTCAGCTGGGTCGTGTTTTCCGTATAAACTTTGCGAGTTCAAAATATAAATATAATTTCTTTTCACCCTAAATTAATCATTCGGATCGAGACTTAAACCATTTCGACTGAAAAAAAAAATGCCCCCTCTTTCTATCTTTCGACTGCATTGAAACAAGCGGTTTCGCCTGTTCGTTAAAAAAGCAAATACATCGAAAATCACCAACGCCTTTGAGAATTTTAGGCACTTGACGTTGCCTGGGTTATCAAGATATTTACATTTACATATTTGTAACTTTATAATATGAAGGAAAAAAAAAGAAAAAAAATTTGCTGGTGTTGAAATCGGTGAATAATTTTTGTGCTGGCTGAAACGAGGAAAAAAGGTAGGATTTCGTGATAGCACGAGTGATAAATTGGCCTCGGAACGATTCCAATCGAATACGACACTCGGACGATTGGACAACGCGAATGAACTATAGACGAGTAGAAGTGTATATGTCCACAGATCGTTCATTCGTTGGGCAAGATTTCAATACGTTCGACACATCGGCTTTTGTTGAGTCTACTGCGTGATATCGCAGAGACAACAAAAAACAAAAACTCGCGATGCATTGTGATGAAAAAAAAAAAAAAAAAAAAAAAAAACAAAGCTTTCGTCAAATACGCATAGATGAGAGTTGAAAAAAACAACACTCTCAAAAGTGTATACGTGTGTAGATGTGCAAATTTTTCATTCTTGCTTTTTGTGCTTAATTTCATTATTTAAAAATGTTGCTTTTGCTTTTTATTTTCTTTTTGCTTTTCATACACACGAGACATTGAAACATCGATAAAAACGTATAAAAACGTTAACACTCGACGATTCAAGACCAACCTTCCACGAGTGTCCACGTAAGACCTGATTTGAGAGAAAAATAAAAACAAAAGAAAACATCGAGGCTCAGTTTTTGTTAGTCGCGGGATGCAATTTTATATTTTGAATTATGACATTTTGTTATCATACCCTATCACCATCCATATTATTATTTAATGATAAAATGTGTTTTTGTTAGATTCGATTTTCTATTGTTGTTGATATTATTAAAGAATGAAGCTCCAGGCCATGAGACGTAAGTAACTACTCCATAAAATGGCACAATATTTTTTAGGCAAATTAAATTAATTACAGAAATAAATATGAAGATTTTCCACTGAGATAATCATGATAAAATTCCATAAATTCGAACGAAATATGTTTCGAAAATACAAAAGACTATTTTTTAAATATTCAAAATCTAAAAAAATATTAAACTACAAAGTAAACTTTCTATTATAGAAAAAAAAAATTTATTACGATTATTATTGTATTCAAATATATGAAGCAACTATATCTGTTTGAAATATACGAAATGAGCATTTTTTGGAGTTCAAAAATGTAAACTCAATGTAGATGGATGAACAAAATGTATTATTAAAATGCATGATCGGAAAAAAAAAAATCGATTGTAAAAAACTCACCACTTTGTCGAAAACCGGAGCATTGTCGTTGACGTCTTTGATTGTAACTTTAAAAGTACAAACGTCGTCGAGTTGAGGTCTCCCATTGTCAGTTGCCAAAACTGTGAGGTACGCTTCTTTTTCACGGGCTGGTTCATCGCGATCGAGAACTTGTGTAGTTCTTATTAAACCGGTTCTGTTGTTTATTTCGAATTTGAGTTTTTCACCGGGGGCGGTTACGAAACTGTATGTTATTGTACCTGGAACAATATTTTTCGTGAATATAGAATGAGTTATTAATGGATAATCAAATGTTTCCAAACCATAATTAATAATCAAATGAATCACCAAACAATTGATGTGCTTTTGAAATTAATTTATTTGAGTATTCAGTAAACTGAAGGAAAATTAAATCGAACATTTCTATGGCTCCATAATAATCGGCTACCACAAAGAGATCCTGAGAGTATTCAGCGATGACATAATTATTATTATCCTACACCAAATTCGAATCTAAATGCAATTTTTCGCTAGAAACTCTCAAAGATATATAATGCGCTTGTAGTTTACTGCCTCGTCAAAGTGTTTCGTGGACTGTGTTTAATTACGTTTATTTATTTTTACTGCATACACATTTGAACATACCATCAAGTTCTTATTTAAAAAAATTTGTATCATAAAAGTAAAGCTCACCTCCTTCCTCTGGCAAATCGCGATCTTCCGCTCGGACCTGAATCACGTGAGTCCCTGCAGGTTCTTCTTCGTTTACCTCGGGCGCATATCTCGAACAATTAGAGAATACTGGTTTGTGATTGTGATTGTCATCCGTCTGAGCCTGAACATTGGAGACAATACAAAAAGTAAATAAATAATGAATCATCATATATATCAATGAATATATTATATTTCGTCGATTACATACTATTAAATATTTATCCTTTGAGACTCATACATTTCCTTCTTATTATACGTGAAACTTACATGAGAGTTTGCATGCACTCTCGTCCCATTTTCGTTGGTAGATTGAGTTTTTAAATTGTGGAAAAAATTGTCGAATTATCGTAGACAGAGACAAAATGTAATTTTAGACTCGGGTATAAAAAATGAAGGAATTTCATTGCATCCCAACGATGCAAACTTCGAAATAATCAATTCATTGGAGTGTATCGAGGTTGTGAATAAATTGCCATATTTTATTATACGATAAAAGTTTTTTTTTTTCGTTTATATTTCATTGAAATGGTGATTCATCAAAAATTGAATAAGAAATTTTCATCGTAAACCCGAGTGTAGTAAAAAAAATTCTTACTATCAGATTCTGTTAATTTTTTCTTCCAGCTAAGTTTCAAGTCCTCCATAAAATTTGACCTAATTACGAATAAATATGTATTTTTTCCTATACTTTTCCACCCATTATGGATGTTTCGAAATTTTAATAGGATAATTAAATTACGTATTCTTGAGGTAACAACGATATATCACGATTCAAATAATCCTAATAGTGCTTTTGTAAACAGCTTAATAACATGTACCTATTTTTTTTTATTTGCATGGGGATAATGTACTTATATCGTTGATCACGAAAAATATATGTTTCGCATTTAACCGCTTTCGTTTCACACGAATGCCTTCTCCCGCGGGACATTAATATAATTTATTAACCCTCTCCCCGCCATAGACAAAGTCGCGTGTACGTATAAATTCATCGGAGCATTTTTTCCTCTCCGTCGTATCCGCGAACTGCGTGAAACAAAACCCAAATGAATAATCACCATACACGAAAAAGCTTTGCTATTATTATTTCTACTTCTCGTATAATAAATGCACCGAAATTTTCTCCCTTGTTAAAAATAAGCTAGGTTCGTTTGAATTTAGGCAATCATTTTTGCAGCTAAATGTGTCTCAATTCTTTTGTATAATTATATCTTTTCTTCATATAGACAAATCCATAATAAAAAAAAAATATTTGTCCGTTTTTTACTCGGAATCTCCAAAACTGATTTTTATGAATGTTTCACAGAAATATAAATCTAATAAATCAGAATAAGACAAATTTTATTCCGATTTATTAGCACGGAGTAAACCTACTGTATATAAAATTCCGATAAATTGCTTCTTACGAAATTGGCAACGGTGAATTCGAATTTTCGAATCCACGACCAGTTTGAAAAATTTATAAGTAATTAAAAAATAAAGATGATAAGAGTATACGAATTACCAATTCAAAGATACTTCAAAAACAAAGACAATTACTGATGTATAGGGTTTCAGTTTTAAAAAGAAAAAAGTTACGGCCATTCTCGTGAATTGATGAAATATTGGAAACACACAGTCACAGTTGGATTATGGAGCCTATTCAGTGCCTTAGTCAAGATCTTCTGCAATCCATCAGAGATAAAAGTTTCAGATTTTTCATATAATAGAAAAAAATGAATTTAGGATGAATTATAGTAAATAATAATAATTAATATCTTTGTTGCATTAACAACGATATTTCTAGTCGCATTCAAAACCATGAGCTCAGCTCGTTTGAATCTAAGAGAATGGAAAACTCATCCATAATGAAGTGCAATTATCTATAATATTTAGTGGTATACGAGTATCGTAATGACGAATTTCTCATGCATTAGTATATCCACGTGCAAGTCAACGAATTGTGTTTAAGTTACGAAAATTGACTTGGAAATAGATATGACGAATACAGAATTGGTTTTATTCAAATACTTTTTATCAATCATGAAAATCCCGAAGAGTTTAAACCCGGAGGGAATAATCCTCGATGTGGCAAAAAGAACGGAAACGAAAATTCAAGAACAGAGTGCACCGCGATACAAGAATATCGCGTCAGTTCAACATCAAAATCAATTGAATTTTTCAAACTGTTTCACGATCTGCTCCGCAGGTCATAATTAAGCTTGAAAAAAAAAAAAAAACCTACGTTCATATTAATATCTCAAGCTTGGGTATAGACGAAAATCTAAATATCGCTTTATAATTGAAGGATTCTTTCCGGATATATTAATTGAGATAATGGGATCGAGGACGAAAGATTGAACTCTGTCACAATTTTGTAGAATTGCTAAAGTTTTAAATAATCTTTGGAGTAACGGCAGATTGGAAAGTATTGCGAAAGATATATAACGTACAAACTTAGCGAAATGTATATGTACAAGACAAACTCTGTTTTACTTCGATATATATCCGGTGCAATGATTACTGCAAGTACTCTGAGAGAGTGGGCCACGTCTTCGGGAGTGACGGAGTGCTGCGGAAATTATTCAAGAGGCTTTTCGTAAAATATCTTGGTACAATTGGAGTCGTAACGTTGAAACGAGTCAGATATAGAGTATTTCTGTTGCACGTGTAGAAAAGGGCTTAAGTGCGGATGTTTTAACACGTCGAAAATTCTTGGACGAAGCCCTTTTATAAGAAATTTCTCATATATGTACTACGAAAAAACGGGGGAAGCAATACAGGGGAGTTCGCTTCGCTCGTACACCTGGTTTAGTGGGAGTTGGGTTGAACAAGCAGCAGGCACGGAGAGTTGAGGCCGCGAGTTTGAAATTATTCATCGTCCTTTAAAGACCTCAACCAGGCAACTGCGAGATCGGAATTACAGATCATGATTCTGATTTGCCTCGTTGAAATCTCGAACCGTTACACTCGCTTGAGCGTGATTTTTCATTCAATAATTACATCTATACATGTATACATACAACTGTTTGGTACAAAAAATCACGTTGTTTTTTTTATTCATTACTTTCCCGCGATCTCAACTTTTCTACGACTTACTTTTTCTCAGTTATTTTATTTCGTCGTTTCAACGGCTGTGAAATTTTGACTTGATGCAATTTTTCTTTCCGCCTTGTCTAACAAACTTCGCACACCATAAATCAACAGTATAATGAAAAAGATGACAGTTTTTTTTTTTGGCTTTTTCCTCAGATTTGTCATGGTGATGTCGACCCAGAACGGGGCTGTGCGATGTCCGATATGTATAACACAATAGATAATGTAAGACCACATTGTTATACACGCGCGAGTCTGTAATTATATATATATGTATGAATGTGTATACGCGGGTTCAGCATTTCCTGTTAAAACGTCACCACACCCGCAGTGCCGAGCGTGGTTACACCTGGGTTGGATAAATATTTAAGCGAACGGGTAAAATCGCAGACAATTCCATTACCCGCAAGCCACAGTAGTCGGCTTCGAAGTCCCGGGACTCAAGGTTCACATATAAATACATGTATACTTTAAGGTGATAAAGAAAAGCATCTGACTGTGGAAGGTATAGTCCAAGTATCTTTATCGTATGTACTAAATGTACATGTACATATATGTATATATGATTTTTTTTTAAACTCGAAACTAGAACGTTTTTCAGAGCATAGAAAGTGGCCCTCGCTGAAGTAAAACGAATAGAGAAACCGTTGTAAAAAGGTAGAAACAAAAATAGAGAGAAGGCAGAAATTCGAAAAACCACTCACCAGTAATTCCGTCTCGGTTAGAAACGGTGATCTCAGGTCCAAGTGCCTGTAATGCCTCAATCTCGTACCGCTGGCTGTAACAAAAAGAAAAAAAAAAATAAAGCCGATTAGACTTATATACACGAATTAGACGTTGAGCTTTATTTATATTGTGTTAAATTAAAGCTGCTACCGCGTCTCTTGATAGTCACGATAATGGAATTGACCGTATAATAGCGACACGCGATAGTGATTACAGTTGTCATAAAAAGTCAAGATTAGGTGCAGTGATACAATTAGAATTGGGAAATAATTGTTTTTAACTTAATAAACATAATGTTGGGTAGGCTGTAATATTTAAGATTCGAATTTATTTCACTGTAACTATAAAACCGCTTATTGATTTAAAAATATCGCGAATTACTCAGTATTTTTGTTACATTGAAATTCAAGATGATAAAGACAACTCACGAATTATGAACTTATTTATTTTTTCCCCATTATTGAACACCGAGTGCATTTATTTTAGTATTTTCAATTATTATTCGAACGGAGCTTTTTAAGAAATAAACAATTATTTATCGAACACTGAAAAACACTTTGACAGATGCAATGAATTTTAGTAAATGCGCAAGTGCGTTCTTTCAGTAATGAAAATCTGATAGTGGAAGGTCGATGATTTGTTTGTGATTCTCCAGAAACGTAACGACGTGTACGTAATATTAACTGCATATTGAAACGATTTTTGTGCGAGAGGGTTATTGAAAGTATTTTTATTCGCACGCGCGATTGCTTCGAGCCAGGAAGGGACTTTTTTTTTTAATTCATCTGCTTAAACGATTCGTATGAATCTGCACAATTGTCACTTTCAAAAATCAATGCTGCCTGCTCACATACACTTTCGCTAATTCTGGCGTGTCTATATATATGATAGAATTTTTTTACAGTATTATCGTTTCTATACGCTCAAGTGGCGTTATTCCGTAGCTCCAGATTGCTTTTTATCGAAATCGCTGGTTGCGCGTCGAGTCAGTTCTTGTAAAACAGGCAAAACACGTCCACGTAGAAATCCATATACCAAAATATATGACAACGGGATGAAATGTTTTTCACACGGATTACGTCGAATTGTTTCCTTTACGTGAGGGTATTTGTGCGTGTATCATGCCCCAATAACGAGAGCCACGAGGGGATCAAAAAGGACTTCATTTCTCTCCTATTATAATATTTTGCATTGTTCCACGCGTATCGATGGGGACACGATCGAAAGTTAATACTCTCGCTATTCTAGAGCATGCAAGCATCGACGATAATTACAAATACGGCCGATATTATTCCACAGTCTGCTGGTCTTTTATTTAATATTGATATTCGATTTCAACGAGCACGCGCTTACCAGAATTAATAAATGCTGCGAACATTTAATTTCCGTGTACAATTGTTACCCGTCATGTACTTCCTATGTTTGGTGTGATAATGGTGAGAGACTATATGGGTCATACAAAAGTGAATGAATACACGGAGGAATTGACAGAACCGAAAAATATCAAAGTCATGTTATAGCCAATCGACGCAAAAACATAATATTGACAAAAAACCAATTTATACATTTTCTCACCATTCAAAATACAATTTTAATTTTAAAAGACATTGCGAAATTATATTTTAACGCATAAGAGAACAAATACAAGCGTCAAGGCGCTCCAGCAGTCGTTGCGTCACGAAAAATACAGCTGTGCTTGTGTCTTCGAGACAGTTGAATTTCGGAGAAGAATTTAAGTTACACGTTGTTTCCATTCCGCTACAAAATAACGTATGACTTTACTTTTTTTCTCGAGATATCAAGTGTCTCAGAGGAAAATGAGAATCTGCTATCCAGCTTTTTCTCTTGTGCTCACGTATAACTGATGGAGCACCTTAATATTGCATTTACAAAAATGCACAATTGCAAATACGAGTCAGAAGTCTCATGGAAAAAGCATATACATAAATCCAATCAATACAATAATAAAAATTGAAAATTGTTTATATTTGTTCGATTAGATAAATTTGTAAGACATGCAGGTGATGGAGTATGGAAGCTACACACAGTATTAAAGAAAGCTGAGGTCGATAATGATGAATTGTGGTTATAATAGGACGTCATTTAAAGCGTAATATATTGCAACAAAAGCTACAGCCTTGACACCTTTTGAGCTAACGTCCTGTATTGTTGACCTCACTATCGATATATTGCCCTATTGAGAGTCTTCGTCCTGCTCGTACTTATGACCAGGAAAGAATATATTTGTGACAGTGGATGAGGAAAAATATGCACGCGAGCGTATAATCGATCGAAGACAGGTTGTCCATATATATCTGTACATATAACCATTAGCATGTACTGCTATGTAAAACGTGAATGATTATGCACATCAGTATGCAGTCGAGATGATCGATAATCGGGTGAAACACGATATCTGCATCAACTTTTCTCCGGTTACAGAAGATCCTGAATACGCTTATCATCAAACAACACACATGTATTTTTTCCTTTGTAATGAACACTTTATCCCTGTCCAATTAACGATGTGTGCTCTCTAAACGCAGATCTCGTAATTACAAATTTTTTTTTAAACGATTCGCGATTTGTCAACGAAAAACGCTGCATTAGGGGCAACTTAATGATATTTTGTAGTAATTTGAAGCAATTAATTACAACCGAAATCATACGGACAAACGCTTTGGCGTTTCCATTAAACTAATTAATCAAATTTCGCAGTTGAAATGGACGAACAACATTCATCGAACGAAACGATTATGCGAATATGAGAAATTAATTCGTTGCGGATCGAATGGTATGTTTGATGAAATTTATTCCTACCCTATGGCTGTTGCTTGATGGTGAATGGGGTTATGTGATTTATAACACGATCATTCTTGGTGTCGGAAGCGCCAACAGGTAAAACGTGTATTTGCATTCATATTGGTACGTGTATCGACCACACCGATAAACGAAAAGGCGTACTGGCTCAATGTTTTACCAGTCATTGTCTCCAAATGTACGCCTTTTAGATTTTCAAATAAAGGATATATATCTATATCTAATATATGTTCTCCGATTTCGAGCATTAATTATTCCCAAGTGAAATGTCGAGTTGTGAAGCCATGATATATAGGCTTTAGAGTCGAACTATGACATAATCCTTTCATGGGAACGACGATATGGTGAGGGACAGCAGGATGCGTGGACAACCGTCCTCGTCTAGGGTGCACAATGCTAACGATCCTCGCACGTGTATTTCATACCTATAGACACCATAAACATAGCTTACGATCTCAACATACGCCTGACCACATTACCATCCTTTCATCAATCGTGTAGCTCCGCAGCCACATTGTACAGGGCATCAAGAAGCTTGTGTAAAATTGAGCTACGTTTTTTTTTTTTCATACCACCACTTATACCTCATCCATTTTAAAGCCCACATTGTTGTGTGCATTTCTTCTTCAGATGCAATTTTCTGGACAGAAGAGGTTCGAAACTTTGGAAGATATTTATTTTTGAGTTTTGTACACGATTTATAGTAAGACTGTACGCTAAAAAAAACGTTTGATATTGCTGACCCGATTTACTCTTTCTTCGCACTTACACGAGGGCTGAGCATAATCAGTCACCCAACCAAGTATTGATGTCACAAGAGGCTGTTTAACTTCAGCGACTGCCGGAGCGACACATGGACTGCACATCTGATTCTTTTCATAATTCTTAATATTAATTACCAATTACATTATTAATGTTGTACAATAATGAATGTGTTCCAATACAATAATCACACAGACATTGTCTCGATAATATAAATAATTTATAATAAAGAGCCGACTAATAAAATAGTGATGGATGGAACGACTTGCAGTGACCTATTTCCAGCGATTCCCTCAATTCAGTATAGCTTTAGAGAGAAGGACTAGAATAACCGTTCATATCGACTTTTTTTTCAAGACAACTTCTCGTTCACGCTTAATTGGCGGTTTTTTTATTCCAAGTTCGATAATTGCATTTATGAAGTCAAAAGGGGTAGCAATACGACGAGAATATTGTTGACAAGTGCTAGATGTTTAAAGGAGCAAGCGAACGAACTCCACATGTCGGATTTTTATGCAACAGGCTCCTCGTTCGCATTGCCGTGGGGATTTTCCTCTCGTTTGAGAGTTATTAACAAAGTTATATCAACGTGATCATTGTGATTGGATTAAACCACCCCCATTTCTCTCTCTCTCTCTCTCTCTCTCTGTTACTGTTGTGTCCTCAACTTCGCAATCCCGTATCAGATTATCAGTGATATCGAACTGCAATTATATAACTGGGAAGGAAAGTTGGGAAAAACTCGTCCAGATGATTTCCAATATATCTCGTTCATTTTCAACCGCAGGGGTAAAATGAATGCAGGGAAAGTGTGTGTGTGTGTGCGTGTGTGTACGTGACGAAATATACTTAGAGATATACTTCGATTATTAATAAAGTAAATATATATATGACTGGTTCGAGCGGTAGCCATTTGGGAAAATATTCAATTTCTTTTATTTATTATCGAGCAATATTATCGTCAAAAGCTCTTTCGAAAAAAAGCATAAAACATAATTAGCAACGTCCAAGTTTGTTTCATTCAATAGCAGTAGCAAAACCGATAATGATAATTAGAGTTAAATGTTGTTTAAATAAGAATTTTTTATCAAGCCAACGATAAGTTACATGTTAAAAAGTAGAATCAATGCTGCTTTGTAGAAGGCTCATCACATCAAAGAACAAATCTTATTGAAGGGTGAAAGCGTATTTCTCTGAATATTAAAAGGAAATCAGTTTTTTCGCGTCCTCATTATAACAACACGTGTTTTATTTCATTCAGTCATCGGTATTGTTCTTCACTATCACTAATAAGACACGGTCCACGGAGATATCGGGAATCCTTCGAGGATAAATATGTATCTCGTATTCATAATACCCATGCATATAAGTGTATAGATACCATTGCAAAGTCAGCATCATAAATTCCTTTGTTATTGCGCATGTGAAATTTCCTTCTCATTTCCGTAGTTGCGTTATTACGCTTTAATGTTATTATTCCTTTCTTGCCTCTTTGATATTTTATGTTTAAAGGGCCATTATTTATGGTACATGGGGGAAAAGACGAACGTACCTTTGACTAATCCGCCAATCAGGCTCGGGAGTATCCTCGAAAGACCTCGAGCTTGTCCCTTACTTTTTCATTTCCCGCTCGGCCAATGGTTCACTACGGTTTTGTCATTTACTCTTATACTAAATACGATGAAAGCTAGTCGCGTTAAACATCCACGACTCGAGAGCTTAATTGTACTGAGACTTGGATACACGACGAACTCACTAATCAAAAGATTCATCATTATCTTTGACTGTTTATTTACTCGTTATTACCTCACTCACAAAAGCCAGTTCATTAAAGTAATACATAGTTGAGCTTTCAAGTTATTGTTGCTCTTTAATTGATATAGTATTTGACATAATGCTCCAAAATTCAAGTCGTGATTCTACTTTTGTTTCACAAAACTGTATCAAGATTATTTATAACATACGGTGGTTTTGTATCGAATAAGTTTTTTTTTTTTTATCGAACTCTCCGTCAAAAGAAATAATTTGACGGGAGATAACGAAGTAAAATTGTACGTGTTTTACGTGGTTTAAGGAAACTAGAGTATTATTACGATGAATTTATTTTCAATATTCATTTGTTCACGACTCGAAGGTTGAATGTGCTTGTATATTAGTTCGAACGACCGGGTATTTTTTCCTTAATTCGAAGATTTCAAACTGTTTTTTCGTATTTAATAAAGTATGACGAGAATTCTGTTTGTAAATCACAGTACTCCAATTATAGTTGCAAGCATTTGATAAATTGTGGGATTTGGTGTAAAACATTCTATCAGTATAACGATTTTAGAGAAATTTGATGGCTTGGAAAGTTGTGCTTCAAATATATGTGTTTTTTCTATTTTCGTTTTTTTCTATTTTCTTGAAGATAAATGAGAATGTTGAGCTCGATATAGTAATTTGTCGTAGCAATCACAAATTCCGTAATAACCTTACGGAGATAAAGAGAAAAATTTATATGATGTCGCGTTACAGCGAGAATATTGAAGAGAATACACTGACACAAACGTAAGAGCGAACCGTGGAAAAGCGCATTAACAGTCATGTTACTTCCTATCCCCCGTGGCAGAGACACTTCAAAAAGTTCAGGCGTGTATTATTTTTCCATGAGCATTTCACCGTGGAAATACGAGAAAGTGTTTTTTTTTTCTTCTTTTTTTGTTTTGTTGAAAACGATTTTCAATATATGAGCCACTCGTTTCGTAATACATTTCTCTTTAGAACGAGTATGTCCGATCACACAAAATGGTGATGTTCTACATCGATACCATTTATATCCAAACCGTAGTTACAGGACGACACGCTATCGTGAATATCGACTTATATATTGATATTGAAGTGTTTCGGAGTATTAGAAAAAATATGTTTTACCTTCCAAAATACGTCTAATATATGTCGCGATAAAATTTATTATAATTCCAAGCGATATGATTGAAATATTTATTAATAATGGGATAATCAGCAAATATTTAAATATTCTTTATATCACGGAACCATCTGTTGCTTTTTACAGGAATAACACAGTGTTTTTGGGTACTACGTCACGTTAAAATAAAATGAAGCAAATTTATATCTCTACTATGCGTCATTTACGTAGTCATCGACTATCAGGTACTTCTCATCCATAATAAACAAATAAATTCAACACAAATATGAATCAAGTGAAACTCTATGTTTATACCAAAGTTATAAATAATTACAGATTCAATCTTCGTTTTATCTTTCAACTTTAACCTGAATTTGATTTTTTTTTTTCAACGTTGCAATTAATATTATGTTTGTATGATGTTTCGTTAGTTAGAATAAAAATAAAAATAATAACTCATTTACCATAGAGATTTGGGTAAGTAAAGCGAATGTCTAAACTGCCTACCCTTGTGAAATGTTCTATATCGTCGAGTCACACTCGTACCCTTCCTCGTATGTGTCTTTCAAAACGTGTACGTGCGTCCTAGAATTATGCGGGAGACAGTGGAGAGCTAGATAAAGTTATTAGTAGGTGCAGAGAGGGTGATAATGGACTCATAAATACAGAAACCACATCCCAACTTTACCGACTTCGTTCTTCCAATCTTTCTCTCTCTTTCACCCCACCTGCTTCGGACACGGCCCTTGTGGTTTTCCACAAACTCGATGAACGTCGACAAAGAAAAACTGCAGATACACATCCCTGTTTCGTAATTTCGTTGTTTCTAATTATGTGGTATAAAAAGTAAACAAAAAGGCTGAATTACAGGTGTAGCGAAAATGTTGCATTTTTCCACAGGGATTTTCGAGAAAATTTCACAGAAAGTAAACACAACGTGAACGTGACAAAAATATGTTGATAAATTTGACAGTATACATTTTTTTCATGATTACTTTTTTGTCATTTTTTTTTTAACAGCCAAGAGATATTCGTCGCCGTAGTCCGACAGTAATGACATAAATATTCCGATAGCGTGGAGTATTTGGACGCGAGTAAAATAGCATTGAAGATTCGATTGATAAAAACAATTATTCATGATCGTAGTAAATATCGATCAGGTGACCAATTCTGGAAACCGCGAGTATAAAAAATTTGGAAAGGAGGAAAAAAGTATTGCATTTTTTTTTTTCAATTTAATATTTTAATTTTCGCGTCATCGAGTCTTTTTTTGCTTATAGACAGAATTTTATATATCTTATACGACCGAGATATACATTTGTATGTAGAATCTATTTTTATATACCCTCAGCTTTGAATAACCAACCCCAAACCCTTCAGCATGACTGAATCGCATTGGGTTCCATTTATACTTGATAGTTCTATTTACATCTCACGCCCTCTCTCTCTCTCTCTCTCTCTGTCTCTTGTTTTCTTTAACCCTCTTCGTTGTTATTCTTCAAATGAACGTATTTCCTATCGATAATCTATATAGAGAGGATGAGCGATCGTGCATCGTCGAGGCTACAGTAACACGGTCCAACGACCCCATGAGTACGCGACCGCACAAAATTTCTTTCTTTACTTTAAACGCTCGTCCATGCTCTTTTGTTTATATTTTCTTTCTCTTTCTCTCTCATCCCTCGGCCTCAATGGGCCCGTGTCGGTCGATCAGCATCAGCAACGACTAAACTGCATGACCAGCGCCAACCTCGCGGGGTTTCATATCGAGCCAAGCTAACTCAAAGTGTAACCCACCAACTAACTCAATTAAACCAACTACACAGTTGAACGTTCTAAAGCCTGTACACACGTATAATTATTCAGGGATCCCCTTCCGAGGTGATTCATCGAGTCTGCTGGAAAACTCAAGTGGTTACCAAAGTTTTTCGACACCCGAAAAAAAAAAAAAACAAAACAAACAAAATCTCATATGTCAGTTTAATTCCACTTGGAGTCGAAAAGACGTAGAAAAAAAATAAAGTTCGTTCACCATGATGGAAGTTAATTTCGCTTAGTTAACCCTGTATCCAGACATGCTCTGTTCCAGTAGACCGACACAAACTTTTTATTTTCACCTTTTTTCGCCACACGTCTTTTTATAAACATTTTCAATTTTTATTCAACGAATTTTTCGGTTTAAGGCTTACTCCCTCACATAGATAGAAATATTCGTTACAATATTAACAAACGACTGAATCCATCAGTCTGACAGACCAAGTTGTCTGTAAGAAAAGTACTCAAAAAAGTATGTCTAGCGAGGGTTGGCCACCGTCTTAATTAACTATGTCTTTACCGCCCCCTTTTCATCAAAGTCGACGGTTTGGTAAATCTTGTTTATTTCATGATTCACCTAGAAAAATGCTGTTGCCGGCGATTGCCTCGAATTTCCGTCCAATAGTCTTTCGTCAATGAGAGACACTTTCCTCGTGTGTCCGATAATTGACGTTGTTCGAAATATTCCAATGGGTGTGAAAATGATATGCTCACAACAGATTGACATTTGTCGATTTATTCGAGTTTGCTGAATATGATTATTTGATGTCTGATACAGCGGTCTAATTGAAATAGAGATTGATATTTTATTAACTGTAAAATTTTTGGGATTCAAATGATTACGAGAGACATTTTTTCGATACAAAATCTCATCTGATATGCGCAGTCTTTTACGATACCTTTCCATCTGTAGCTACGTAAAATCTCCAATATTTGAAGGTTATGTGCATATAAATATAGCACATGTGTATGAATGTGTATATGTATATAATAGTATACAGGGTTATAGACTATATCCATTTTTGTTTACAGCAAAAGATGACAAAGGAAACATAGCGGAAGCCCAGTTATATTTCCTCTTTTCTCTTTAGGTTTGTGATATATGGGGAGGCTTGATACTAGAAAAGGCAACAATAAACTATTGACTATGTACATTCTCTTTGGTGATTCTATATACGTCTTTTCGTTTTCGCGGATCGCTCTCTAAAATTCCCCATCCTCCTACCCTTTAGTTTGAGTCGTTAAAGCTTTACGAGAGACACGAACGAGTGGATAAACTATAACGAGTCCGGAAAACGAGAAAAATTTGAGGCTGCAACGAGAATTCGATTTTTTTTTCCCGATGTATCGTTACACGTTAAGGGTCTGGGCGTCACTATATGACATTTGAAAATCGTCACGAATTTAAACCTCACCGTCGTCATTGCTAAACAGAAATCTACTCGAATTTGTCTCGTTTATCAATTTTTGTCTTTTTTTTCCTGTCCCACAAACGTTAACGAGCAGGGGGGTCTAGTCGTCACGACTTGTACGCCAATAACATGCCTTATGAATTATAAAGATTCTTTTCTGGGCCAGAAGCAGATGTTCGTGATCGCTCGTGCGACAGCTCCGTGACATTTTAAAGATCATCAGATGGCTTAAGATCACGTATATAGAGACTGACAGCTCCACAGTAGTTGATGTTGTCACGTTTTCCCTCCTTTCCTCTCTCTTCGTTCTACGCAATTTGCTTTATCGTATTCACTTGTGTCTTCTGTCACTTTGTTAAGACGTATTCAAATTTAATATATAATTTTGTTTCGCGTTGAACATAATGCAATAATGCACATGCACTTTAACGAGAAAGTCGTTGCTTCATTTTCCGATAAGACCGTGTTCGTCAAATTATTAAACTGAATAACAGCAAATTATATGTATACGGTACGGTATGTAATATTCCAACACAAATTTGTCTGATTAGGGCTAATTCGAGCGATGAATCCCATTATAAATGCGTGTTTATCATAAAATCAAGCGTTTCTGCAAATAAACGACTACGCGGTGAATCACTGACTGGAGTTATCTCTGATGGGGAACAAAATAAAGAGATAAGTTTTATTCTCAACATTCTGGTATTTGCAATAAAAATTTTACTCTTTACAAGAAATTCATCTCATTCGTTCATTATTACTCGCATGTCATGCACAGGAACGAGCTTTTAACTGGAGCAGTTGTTAATATACGTGAGAGAGCAAAATAAATAAAAAAATGGATAATTCAATTATAATTTTACTTTCTACGAATATTTCATTCTTCCGAGTATTAACATGCAAATGATATCAAAATTTCTTTTCTATTATGGAACATAAGTTTCCGATTAAATATCATACGAAAAAAAAAAATTAACATTGAACTTTCGACATACTTTTTTTTATTGTCGTACAAACAACACGAAAAATGTTCAACCGAAAAAAAGTGATGTTGAAATAGTCGACGATATACATATACATGTGCATACACACCCATCCAAGAATAACGTTATCGCGTGTGATGTTCCGGGTTATCGTTACTAGTGCTTCCGCGATGCAAATATCCGGAGCAGCACCCGCATGTGCGCAAACTTTTTGCAATATACAGGTGGCTCAAACGTTACAGTATATAGCGCCTCATCGAGCATGTACGATATTACCTACATGCGAATAGTTACGTGTTGCGAAAACGAAGTTAACCCCCGCGAGTACATAACGAGAGGCATACATAATATAAAAGTACTTGTATATCGATAACTAGCAGCCCGTGTGACTAGGGTCGTTAGGGTTTTTTAATATGCATCTATATGTATTGTGACCATCGTGTGTGTGTGTGTGTGTGTGTGTGTGTGCTTTGCGAGTGGGAAAAGCCATGTAATAAAAACTGTTAAATCGATGTTAAAAAACAGCACACATTAAGTATTTTGACCAGTTGGGAAAGCCATTTTTTCGACTATGCACTTCTTTATGATTTTTATTTCGTTTTTCAGTCGAAGTAACTTGAAAATTAAATTCACGAGACATTATGTCGACATTTTATGTTACTAATTATTCAAAAATAAAAATGATCGAAATGAAATAATATTAATCGTGTCATAATTTACAGTTTAAGAAATTTGCACATTTAGATATTGGATATTTATAGATTCAAAAAGTTTGTGATAACAATAATTATCGGAAGGTTTTAAAATACACGTCCATTAAGTCAACGGCAAATTGGATTATCGTATTGTTCGTGGGAGAAGTGAAGTATCCGACAGTTTGTTTGACAGCTATCGTTGTTTGGCCGTAGTGGGTTGCTGTTATACATATATATATATATATATATATATTTTAAGTAACGTTTAAGACGAAGGACTGATTCGAAGCACGAACTTGCCAATGATTCGAGTGACGAGTCGTTTGATGTGTAATAGAATAGAGAATAGTAACGTCGTACAGATCATGCAACATCTATGATGGGAAAGGAGGAGTACAAGTATATTTGCACTCGCCGATTCAACGTGACCCACATTTCAACCCTAATTTAATTTTTACTATTGATTGAAAAAAATACATCTCCTGATTTTTAAATATCTACTGATTATTCAATACCATCTGTTGAACTATACCGAACTGTTGGAAAAATATTGATGTTTCGTGCTCCGCTTTTTTCGGCTATTTTCAAAAATTGATAAATAAAATCGTTCAAAAAATGAGCTGAATTCTTGCATATTTTTGGACAAATCCCAGACTTCCATCGACTTTTTAAATTAAGGCATGATTTCTTTTTGTGTTTTCTTGCTCCAATTCATGTTTGTATTAGATATTTGATGACATGACAGTTCTGTGCAAAGATAAGCTTCCTGAATTTTTTCTTCGGGTTTTTCGAGTTTATCTCCGTTGCATAACACTTTTTTCTTGCAGTTGAATCTTATTCATAATTCAATGTTACTTTCGAGTTTTAAGAATATGAAAAAAACTGTTTTGGTCCCAAGCCATAAAATGTATTTAAAAAAAACTTTTGGACATTGGTCGAACATAATGTGGGACAACATTGTAAATCGTTACGGCACGAGCCAGTGTGAGAAAAACAATAAAAATGATTGAATCATATGAGGATAGCGTTCGCAAAATCCCAATAAAATAGGAGATTGAAAAAATTCACCATTTTGAACAATCGTCAAAAAATGGAATTGCGGAAAAGATAATTTGCATAACATAATATTCGTGCGAGATATATGATTATGAGAATCGAACGAGCCAAGAAAAAAAAAAAGAAAAATCTCTCCTTGCGACTGTATTCGGGGCATGTTATATAATAAATAAACGCAATAATTGTTTGAAAGAAAACTCAGTATAATTGAAAGCAATCGAATTGATCAAGTCAAGAAAAAATAAGAAAAAACTCTCCTTGCGACTGTATTCGGGGCATGTCATATAATAAATAAACGCAATAATTGTTTGAAAGAGAACTTAGTGTAATTGAAAGCAATCCGTAAAAAAAAAAAAAAAAATCCCTGAGAATGAGGGTCGAACATGCTGCCTATAAATTTCATCTGGCTCTTATCCACGAGTAGGTGTCCAGATGTGCGTATATATACCCATATCAACCATCAATAGACGATTGAATATGAGAGGTGAGTGAATGAATGCATCTCGTTACACATATACAGTTGATGCAGGGGCCGCTCCTCATAGGTTCCATTTGCAAGGGGCATGGTCAGACATAGCTCTTATTTCGTCAATCCCACACTAGATCGACATTTATATAGAGGCCAATGCATACACACACAACACACATATGCACGTACAAAGATGGGTGCATAGTGTGGAGCGAGTAAAGGGGCTTATTTCGTAGGGCAATGGCCCAAAGCCCTATTTTATACGGCAAAATGGTAGAGGGTTAATAAAATATCATCAAATTACTCGAGATTGTGTCGACCATAGCACCGCGCCCATGAGTCCAAATAGGTCTGATATATTCGTTACTCCAAGTGTGCTCGACTTTAACGTACAGCCTACAAGGGTATATTTGAAAGGTAAATTGACTGGAGACTAAATATTCGTAAAGTATTTTAACTTTTATTTTTAAAGTATTTTTTATTCTATCATATTTGAAACCCATTATCGTCGGTGTTGAATTTAATGGGGTTCATAAAACACATTGAATATCGATAAATAAATAAAATTGGCGAACTCTTGTTCTTATTCTAAACACTGAGGTAAATTCTGTGGTAATTTTCTGTCATAGCAGTCAAGCCTATTGTGCAGTTTATTGAACTACCAGAAAGTACACATTGTTTAATAATAAATAATATGCATACG
Source organism: Campoletis raptor (assembly GCA_948107755.1). Taxonomy (NCBI): domain Eukaryota; kingdom Metazoa; phylum Arthropoda; class Insecta; order Hymenoptera; family Ichneumonidae; genus Campoletis; species Campoletis raptor. The sequence continues at coordinate 5,931,775 of OX403622.1, read as the reverse complement.
CCCTTTTCCTTCACGGCGCTCAGCATAGACATATTTTATGTAGAGTTATGTATATACTTATCCATATAATGTAGATAGATATATAATATACTTGTAGATATACTCTTGTGTATTTTGCCATATAATTGCGTGATTGAGGGCGAGTCCGGAGTTTGTTCGGGTCTCCTTCGATTCGTTCGGTCTATGTGTATAGACAAAGGTAGGGTTAATCATGTGTACGTATGCATACAAAAGTATATCACGACTTGGGGTAAATTCGTACACCGATACGTGGTGGAGCAGGAATTATCCATATATATAATTCATCTACTACATCGTGCACTTGCAAGTTAAATTCCAATTAAACGCTGCTCAACAAGGTTTCGAACACTGGTTGAAATCAAATTCAACGATAAACGCAATCACAGCTTCAATGACCCACAAAATTGAAAAAAAAAAGGTTGGCTGAATATTCATATCGTAATAAACGTCGAAAATCAACGAGAATCTATGGGGGTATAAAAAGCCCCCAAAAAAATACTAAAAACATTCCTTTTCATTGTATTCAACGACCCAACCAACGAGCAAGATAATATTTTCTTTTCATTTTCCAACCGGTTTTATAATTAATTTTTTCCTATGGAGATCGCTCAAAATTCGAAGGTAACAATCGAATGAAATATTCGAACATATTTCACTGAATTGCGAAAAAAAACTCTGAGTATTTACTTCGTACAACGTTGTGAATTGCATAACGATCGAACTATTTTTGACCGAATTGATAACCTGTTTTTCTATTCAAGTTTTATTCTAAATGAATTTTTTTGCCTCATCAAAAAGTAGTTGAAAAACTTTCAGAAATACGTTTGGCTAATATATTCATACGTTTATACATTATTGATTTGTTGCTAATTCGTAATGCACCAAGAGAGAGTGTCTAAACGAGTTGTTGGAGAACAGAGCTTGAACAGCTGCTGCTCAAAGCTTGGTTTACGTGAGTCTGCGGCTAGTAATGGTGGAGTCCGATTATCCGCGGGAGCTTATCAGAGGACAAACGCTATCAACTGACTATCCCGTAGTGTATCTCCCGCAAATAGCACATGATGGCAGGCAACAAAGAAGAGTAAACCGGGCGTTAAATCGCATCACTTGCGCCCTTTTATCTGTAAAGCCTGGATTCAGTAGACTAGCTGCACATCAAAACTCAGCACGCGACTGAAATAGAACGAGGAAATCCTGTTATACACTTTGCTTGCTCTGCTCTTTAATTTTCCTGTATTTCCATTCATTATCGCTGCTTTCCACATTCCCTAATTTTTCTACCAGTGTACGAAGATTATTTTTAAAATTACTCATCGTTGAATAAATTTGCTGAATAAAAAAAAAATTCATTCATTCATTTTTAATTTGTCGACGATGGACGGAATATTGGGTCAAGTTAAAAAGACGTTGAAAAATGCTCGTGTATTGAGTCTTCAATTTAGAGCTGCAAAAAAAAAAAATTAATTCAATGGAAAAAGAATGCTTCGCGTCAATGTGACCATCAACCGAAGCAGTATATCTTTATGAAAAAAAAGATCAATAAAAGAAACCCATCTCATTGTTGAAATATTCAATATATCGCGAGGAATTCGTATAAAACTAGCACTATATGAAATAAAGAGGAATAAAAAAAATTCAATTGTGATATGTGCACTGTGAATCGACAAACGTACGAAAACTGCACGGCTATCCTACCGGAAATCACAACTCACGAACTTTCCACAATAGAGGTCAGGACGAAAAAATTTTCCTACGGGTTAAACATTTTTGTTGAGGCGAGCTGTGAATCGAATGGATTCTTGATTTCCTTACATTTCCTTTTACATTCATAATCGATGACTTTTTAAACTTTAAGGATCAATCAAACCTTTTATTATTAATATTAAATACATTTTAATCCATATTACGGCAAATATGTCGATCATATAATTCTCTTAAGGAACATGGCAGCTCTTCGAATTTAGGTGAATTTCGGGTCATAAAACCGATACGTCATTTGATATCAAAGGCGATGAGAATTGGGAGGAAAAGTGACTCGGGGCTCGGAACATAATATCAAATGATGTTTGTTCCGGGATTGTATCGGGACTCTTGAAACATATGACTCTTTATCCTTTTCGTCATGACTCACTTCATTCACTAGGACAGGTGAAGATAATTGGCGATTATTTTCGGTAGGTTTCTTATTAATTATTTCAAAAATTTCCGTACGGTAGTTTTTCTTTCTAAAAAGTAAATAACGATATATCTAGATTTTTCCGGTTCTGAGTTCAGAATCGTAATCAACGAGCACGAAAACCCTTGAGTAAATTTCGAGTGAATTGCACGTAAAGAAAAACGTACGACTCTTAGGGTTAATCATGTGCCTTGATCGTTCGGTCAACCGAAAACAAATAAGAAATTAAAAAGCATGAGCTTACGAAGTATTTCGAAAGATTTACGAACATATTGAACGAACTGAAATAATTACTGTTCCTCGGGTTCAAGGATTGACCAGAATTTTCCGGGCGCATTCGATCCAAAACTTTTTCTCCACATTCTCTCGTATAACAGCATATACATCGGTATACATTCGTGCAAGCTGGTAAAAGTGAACACTAGTTATGCGGGTACAATTTATTTTTCGTCTAATTCCCGAATGTTTTCTGACACGTATTCTCAACCACGAAAAGTTGAGACTGCATTTCGAACGGTATATAAACAGTGTGAATTCTGATTATAGGAAAAAAAAACTCCCAACGGTGTTTAAAAGTTGCACACTTCAAATTAGTGATAAGAGATTATCAAACGAGGTCGTCAAATTTATTCTTTCGCCATTTCCATTAAAAATAATTTAAAAAGAAAAAACAAGAATCACCAGTCAACAGTTGACTCCTTGAAATTCATAACACATAATCGTGTTTAAAAAAAAAATTACTGCCACTGATATCAATGGCACAATACTCACAATTAATTTTGCACACATATCAAATTTATAATTAATTAGCACCGTTGATTCGATAGCAAAGTTGAAATATGTAACAAACAGGTATTTTTTCGTGCATATTTAATTCATTGGTCGAATTTATTGCAACGTTGAAACATATGGATATTCAGTGGATAATATTCATGAAAAGCAAATTATTGTAACAATTATGTATACCAGGTACGCTGATGCGTATTAACGCGTGCAATTCATTTTGGCATACGGCGAGTTTCGTATGCGACTGCGTTTTTTTTTCATGATTGGCAGACTACGAGATGAAAATAATTTTTGAATTTGAAATATACAAAAGGTATTAGATATATGAATAATATTCTCTGTTCTCGGAAAATTAAATTGAACTATAACTGAAATATTTGTGGATAAAAACGAGAATATTCAATTTAGTATGAAAATGAATTCCACTGAAGATGGGCAATAAACGAAAATGCAGGAATATATTTAACTCAACAAATTGAAGCTTTCCGGTGGTTGATTCACCCTTTTTTCAAGCGTTTTTCTCTCACTCCTTCACGCTCTCATTGTTTCTATTCACCTAAATTTCTGGTGCCACTTCCGTGAAAATTCGACGGTTTTTACGTTGCTGCGAGAATTAATAGACGACAAGGATTACACCAAATGAAATTGAATGGAGGAGACTTTGGAGCGGTTTACCGTTTTTCGAATTTATCCTCATCAAGTGATAATAGAAATGGAGAAAGAGAGACGATGATAGGGTGGTGTTGCGCGACTTTTCAGAAACATCGTTGTTTATCCTCGTACATGCTGAATATACGTCTGACAGTTGTTCGACAGAATGAATAAAGTTTTGTGCTGAGAAATTTGTATCATGTAACAGGCAAAACTACAGCAACTTTTCTATGATAAAATTGAAAAATTGTAAGATAATCAGAAACTCAAAGCCTCACAAGCAAAAAAAAAAAAAGAGATATTAAAGTTCGTTGCATCTTCGAAATATATTGCAAATTTTTCTCAGCCCCCCGTCATGATAAAAATTTGTATGGTGTTCAAGTCCTCGTACAATCTAACTTTATTATGAGGCTTTATAAATTCTTGTGCTTTGATTGTTGGAAAAAAATTTGGGCAAAATGTGTTCACAGTTGAGCAGCGCTGTGAGAATTATTTGAATCAAGGAGCTTTTATCAGTGCCAATCAAAGTGTGAATTTGGTCATACGAAAAAAAAATCTCAAGATAAAGATACTTGGATTTACTGCTCGTTGGGTCGACGCCATTTACGAGAGTTCTTTCGTAATGGAGAGTTTGCAAACTTCTCCGCTAAAAGAAACACATGACGGTTGTAAACTTGCACGAAGTAGTAAGTTCATGAGAACTGTAGAGATAACGTGAAGGGGTATGAACTCAATAACTAAGCTTGAAATACATCTTAAGACTTACCATTTCTCATGATTACTTTTTAAACGACTAAATAAAAACACAAATGTTATCATATCAATTCTCGTGAAAGGCATTTCGAATATGTTTACCAGAACTGCATGAGCAGACGACGCCCTTATAAATATAGGTCGAAACTTTAGGTACATTTCCCCTAAGGTGGAGGAAAATAAACAAAATATATTTGGATGTTTCTCGTTCAGCTCGGCGCCAAGACAATGCCTTCTCTCTTCATAATATATATGTACTTATATTTGTACACTATTATTGTACCAATAAGCATCCTCGCGTATACACGAGATCACAATTGCATACGTTGAAGTCCATATCGCACGAAATTAATAGGTTTAGAGACAATTAGCGGCGCCCAAGAAAGTGGGTTATCGAAGTTGTAGATTTATAGCTGATGCATTCTCTAATACATAACCGTTAGATTTGTTTGTGTTGATTACAAGGTGGAGGTGAAGAAAAGTGATTTTTCTTATTCCAAAGTTAGAAAGTATGAAACAAAACTTTTCATGGTTATAATAATATCCGTCACGAATAAACTTCTTTATATAAGTTTGTTTTTATTTCAAGAAAAATAAGTCTCAGGTTATTTTAAAATTTACATGTTGATGGAATAAAAATTCGTAATGACCTGCGGTTTTCCACATGAGCTGTATATGTATCATGCATAAGTCACATTTCACAGCGGAGACTAAAAACAGATTGAGCCAAAAATATCGAGTTGTCACTTTAGATGATTTTACTTGAGGCCGTGCAACAGAACGTAATTAATATAATATAATAATTATGTTATCGTGGGATGACGTCAGCTCTTGATAACGAGAGCAGTAGAATCTAAAGATGAATGGGTTCTTGATTTGGTTAAAAATCGAAATTTTTTAATTATTCAAGAGGATCAATTGAATCGAGTCAAATCATTACTAATGGAGACTTTTAGGCATTTGTGTAATAATATTTGTCATTGGCTCACGTAGTAACATTTTCCTAAAGCAAAAAAAAAAATAATAATATTTCACAGTTAAAGTGTGAAGTTTCGAATGGGAACTTTTACAGGATTCATTTATGCCGGTCATCGCAATATTTGGGGGAGTCTTTTTCGGATCGATTGTTCACGAAACAGCTATTTTTTTTTACAACAAACTACATAGAAAGAAGGAAACAGGTTATAAAAAGCTGAAGCTCCAAGTCGTTACGATGCAAGGACCCAAGAAGTTGCAGCGTAAAAAAGAGTAAATCGAAAAAACGAGCGTGCTCCATACTAAGTTCTTACTGTACATTGATGAAGAGGAAAAAAAAGTGAGTCCCCTAATAAAAAGTTCTAGGGTCACGATATATTTCGATTGTGATTGACGCCCTTTTATTCGTTCTGTGATTGGTCGGTCGGTCGGTTGGTTATGTACCGTGTTTCAGGTCGTTTGGCAGTCGCAGTCCCGCTGTCATTTTGACATTTGCGTGAATACGCCTGCGGTTATATGTTCCTCTCAGAACAAAACCCTTTTTCACATGTATGAGAGTAGTAGTAGTGTAGTTAATATAGTAGTAGTTCATGAAAGGAGTATATTTTTGAAATATTAATTAATTTTAAGACAAATTAGATCACGTCTATTTTTATCAACAGCGTGTAATGATATGGCCCAGAGATAAGCAGCACATTTGGATAAAAAAGAATTTGTATTTGTGTATAAAATACTATAACGAATAGTTTTTCAGTCTCCACTTTTTTTTAACTCGAAATGAAAAAGAATTTTTCGTACATTTCAGCTTGAAATGGAATATTATGTTTATGACGTCATTCACATTTCAAATTGAATTTTTTAAATTATTTTAACAGATTCATCGTAGGATAATTCTGAAAATACACGGATATTGCAAGGAATCGAATTATAAATCGTCAGTATGGAGCAAGAGGGAAACTATTCATAAGGTGCGAGGTGAGATCGCAGAATCCAAAATTCTGTGGTCGAGGTTGATTTTTCGAAATTTCAGTAATTAGGTCGACGGTTCTTAGTTGCTGAAATCCAGATGGACTTTGTCATGGTTTTTGTTGACCACGTCGACAACTGCGTGGTTTTCGTTGTCTAGGTCACCGACTTCATGGTTTTTGTTGTCAAAGACGACGTATCCACAGTTTTTGCTGTCTAGGTCGACGTCTCCCATAGTTTTCGATGTTTATATTTCTCCATGTTTTCCCATGTCTAGGTATATTTCTGCATAGTTTTCGCTGTCCAGCTTAAGAGCTCCATAATTTTCGATGTCCAGGTACGTTTTCCCGTGGTTGTCGGGGTGTAGGTATATTTCTCTACAGTTTTCGATGTCCAGGTCAACAGCTCCATACTTTTCGCGGTCCAGGCATATTTCTCCGTGGTTTTCGATGTCTAGATCGACGGCTCCATAGCTTTCGATGTCTAGGTATATTTATCTATGGTTTTCGATGTCCAGTCATATTTCTCCATAGTTTTCGATGTCCAGGTATGTTTCTCCATAGTTTTCGCTATCTAGGTCGACGGCTGCATGGTTTTCGATGTCTACGTCAACGGCTTAATGGTTTTCACTCTCTAGGTCGACGGCTCCATAGTTTTCGATGTTTACGTATATTTCTCCATGTTTTCCCATGTCTAGGTATATTTCTCCGTAGTTTTCGCTGTCCAGGTTGACAGCTCCATACTTTTCGATGTCCAGGCATATTTCTCTGTGGTTTTCGATGTCAAGATTGACGGCTCCATAGCTTTCGATGTTCAGGTATGTTTTTCCGTGGTTTTCGATGTCCAGGTATGTTTTTCCGTGGTTTTCGATGTCCAGGTATGTTTTTCCGTGGTTTTCGATGTCTCGATATATTTCTCTATAGTTTTCGCTGTCCAGGTTGACAGCTCCATACTTTTCGATGTCCAGGTATGTTTCTCAGTGGTTTTCGATGTGTAGATCGACGGCTCCATAGTTTTCGATGTTTACGTATATTTCTCCATGTTTTCCCATGTCTAGGTATATTTCTCCGTAGTTTTCGCTGTTCAGGTTGACAGCTCCATACTTTTCGATGTCCAGGCATATTTCTCCGTGGTTTTCGATGTCTGGATCGACGGCTCCATGGTTTTCGGTGTCCATGTATGTTTCTCCGTGGTTCTCGATATCTCGGTATATTTCTCTACAGTTTTTGCTGTCCAGGTTGACAGCTCCATACTTTTCGATGTCCAGGCATATTTCTCCGTGGTTTTCGATGTCAAGATTGACGGCTCCATAGCTTTCGATGTTCAGGTATGTTTTTCCGTGGTTTTCGATGTCCAGGTATGTTTTTCCGTGGTTTTCGATGTCCAGGTATGTTTTTCCGTGGTTTTCGATGTCCAGGTATGTTTCTCCGTGGTTTTCGATGTCTCGGTATATTTCTCTACAGTTTTCGCTGTCCAGGCTGACAGCTCCATACTTTTCGATGTTCAGGCATATTTCTCCGTGGTTTTCGATGTCTAGAATGGAGATGTATAGGTATATTTCTCTATGGTTTTTGATGGCCGGGTATATTTCTCCATAGTTTTCACTACCTAGGTCGACAGCTCCATAGTTTTCGATGTCCAGACATATTTCTCCGTGGTTTTTGATGTCTTGATCGACGGCTCCATAGCTTTCGACGTCTAGGAATATTTCCCTATAGTTTTCGATGTCCAGGTATATTTCTCCTTAGTCTTCGCTATCTATCGGTCGACGGCTCCATGGTTTTTGATGTCTAGGTCAACGGCTCAGTGGTTTCCGATGTCTGGGTATCGACATAATAGTTTTCGACATCCAGATCGACGACTCTATGGTTTTTAATGACACGGAAGATGTCGAAGTCACGGAAGACCATGAACAAATATCAACGGACGCCGATAACTATGAAGATGTCGACCTAGACATCGCATACAATAAAACACCCACCTGGACATCGAAAACCTATGACAGTGACACGTTGATCTCGACCCCATAATAACTATGACGGCGCCGATCTAGACACCGAAAACCATGAAGCTGTCGATCGAGACACCAAAGACCATGGAGACGATCGACCATGATAACATCAACATTAGGGTGTCCCGAAAATGAGGTGATATTTTTTGTTTTCATTTACCGTCCCTCAAAAGTTGCTATTTCGTGATAGAAAGAACCTCGCGAAAGGAACACCCTGTAGCTAAAATTTAAAAGGGGGCGCAAGCTATTTTTGTGTGTTTTTTTTCGCGACATTATAAGACCTGGCCAAAAATTCCCTCCCTGGTAAAAAAATCTTCAACAAGTACATTTGTTGACCCCTGTTTCCATTTGTTGTCACAAAAAAACTACCCAAACAGTACAAAATTTTTAAAAATTTAGCAAGATCGAGCCAGGAAAAACAAGATTGTTTCTATAACATAACTACATTTCAGATGACAAAGAGAAATGAGAAACTTTATATATATTATTGAAATCCCGAGAAGAAAAGCAACAATGCCCATCGTAAGTGTCCGATAAAAAAAAATAGAGTCGAGAAGTAAATGATTAATTTGTGATTTAAAAAAATAATTACTTTACAAAAAAAGAAATGCAAACGCCAATGATTCACGTTCAGCACTGAAATTCGTAATATCAATAATAGAACATGTTTTTCACTGTCGCTTGAGGATGGAGTGTTTAAAAAAAAAACGCAAAAAAAGGGTTGGCATTGAAAAAAGTCACCAAAATGTACGAAAATAAAAATCGGTCAGAAGAACAGAGTCCAGAAAAAAATCGGAATGAGAAAAGACTTGAAAAAAAAAAAAAAAAATTCAAACAAAATAAATTCGATTGAAAAAAAAAATTCTGACCGAAGTATTTGGCAAGTTTTTTTGCGTAGCTTGGATCATATAATATATTTTTCAGCCCTCCGGGCGGAAAGTGGCAACTTTCGGCCCGCTACGCGGACCGAAGTTGCCGCATTCCGCCTACGTCGGACTGAAAAATTGTATACGCACCACGGGAGTTAAAGCAGACTACCTCAAACCGCGGGCAGAATTGTCAACCGAGCCGAAGGCGAGGTTGACAATTCTGCCCGCGGTTTGAAGTAGTCTACTTTTCCTCCCTAGGTGCGTAATATACTATCTATGGTTACGAACTCGCCAAGTACTTCAGCCGAATATTTTTTTCAATCTAAGTTTTTTTGTTTAAATTTTTTTTTAAAGTTTTCCTCATTCCGATTTTTCTCTGGACTCTGTTCTTTTGACCTTCTTAGATCTTCTGACTTTTTTCAATAACCAAATGATTTTTGCTTTTTTTTACGAATTTGCTTCCATGGATTTTTGCGAATTTGCTTCCATGGATTCACACCTTAGAAATCGCCTTCCTCTTGCTCCTACCTAGCAAACTTTAATCTATTCTTTGCTTAGGGAATTCAAACTTATTCATATGAAAATACTTTAATCTTCAAAATAATTGTGCTGTTCCCCAATGTACTTCGAGAAAATTCAAGAACGAGAAACACTTTGAGTTTTAATTTGATTTCAACATAAAGTTAAATCAGAAAATAAATATTTGAATCAGGTGCGTAAAAATATATTTCGCCCTCGAAGCATCATAGATTTGTGAATTAAATAAATTTCATGATCCAAAAAAAGATTTCATAAAGTGAGGAGTGTTGCATCGGCATTGGTAGTTTATCTAGACTCTACTGCACAGCCTGAATATGCACGGATCGGATAAAGGGTCATCTTACCCTACACATTGAGTGGCTCGCCGCAAAATATGATGCAACACTACCAGGATGCAATGGGAATCGTACGAAAATTCGGAAAACCGGATCCCTTTTTTATGAAGATTTGTAATCCAACCTGGCGCGATATTTATTCGACGATACTACCGAAAAACTGTATACTAGCGTAGACAGTACCGAGGATTGTGGTGATAATAACGCGATCAACGAAACAATTTTGCCCGAATATTTGAATACACTTTCACCTTCAAGTTTACCGCCTCGCGAACTCCATTTCAGGAAGTATGGCATTTTCATGCTTATTAGAAACTCGATCATCAATGAAGGTTTTTGCAACGGTACGAGATGACTAATTTTGAAATTAGGTAATACGGGTTTACGATGAGAGATTTTGTCTGGTGACAAAGAGGGCTACATCGTTTTCTTGCATCGCATTACTCTTTCCTGTGAAAATGACTGTTCCTTCTCTTCCCAGCGACGTCAATTTCTTGTAAAGGTAGCTTTTGCTATAACTATCAACAAATCACAGGGACAAACTTTTGACAAAATAAGTATCGATCTTCGTTAGGGAGTATTTAATCATGGCCAACTATACGTAGCCTTTTCGCGAGGGCGTTCTTGGGAAGCGCTCAAAGTTTATTTTGGAACCCAATGAAATGGAAATATTGTTAAAAACTATGTATGCAAGGAATTGTATCGTTGATAAAAAACGCCAGATTGTTATCCACATTTTGGATCATTTTGGACATCAGTTTTGAATTCATGTATATATATTATTGTGAAAAGAAATAACCACATTCAAAATGAAAGATATTTATAACGCTCATTAAACTTTTTTTCGGGTCGACTACAACTATCGCTTCTCTTTTTATTTACAATTTGGTGCAGAGAAAAAAAATGTTAGAGCGCTGCAGCGCCACTAGGAAACCGTTCGCGCGCGGGAGCGCGCGTGATGGACCCTAGTACAGTAAATTAGGAAAGCTTTTAACACTAACATCGACGGACGAAATTTTCATTTTATCAGAACTTCAGTACTTTGCGTACCGTTTATTGTAATTGCTCATAACCCGAAAATATATAAGACTTCAGAAAACTGGTATTCAATAACATCAATGCCAACAATGTTACGAAGAAAACAAAATTCCAAGTTTTTCTTTTCTTTTTTACCAACCATTTGTTTAATCGAAATGGATATAATATATTGACATGATGGTACTTCAAAATGAATATTCCAATATCGTAGATATTTAAAAAAATTTCAACGATTTTCTCAGATCTTAAAGTGTTGGGATTTTTATGAAACGAAATTGTTGGTTAATATACGAAAAGAATTGCCAAAAGTGTTGTCCTCAAAAACCAAAGTCTCGGGCTTTGAATGAATAGTTATAATTGGTTTCGGAATAGGCGCAGAAATCGCGAGAAATATTGAAGGCAAATTTTTTGGAACCATTTCGTTAAAACAAAAATTACACTTCATTTTCAGATGAAAGGACTGCAACGTGTGCGTCTTATTTTCCCTATAAACTCAACCATAAGAGAGAAAAATTCGCAGCAGGATTTTTTCCGACAAAACGACTGATAGATTGCCTCGAGTACCGAAGTGGCTGGTGCTGAAAGCTTACATTTGAAGAAGAAAATAAATTACAAAAGCATTGACTCTTTTCTTTATTGCTCCACGTTTACGAAGGAGTGTCGAAAAACGAAATGAAAAAAAAAAAAAAAAAATTTCTACAGCAGCATCGAAAATAGTTCTGATATTACGTGATGAAGTGGAACTTTGAACTTTAATGTTCATTCCCGATTAATGCATGCCGTACTGACCCAATTACAGGTAACGAAAATTTTACAGCCCCTCGTGCGCCGCAAAGCTTCTCATTTACCCAGAAAATTATATCCTCTAAAGTATATATCATGCAATGACGTTTATAGGGATTCGCTTATAATTTAAGCTCATGTTAACGAACATCTTTTGATTACTTGCAGTTTATGTGGAATTTTTCATTCGAATAAAAGTGCAGAAAAATCGAATAACTGAAATATATTTTCAATTCAATTAATTGAGTTATATTTCGATTTATATAATTACGCGAGTGTTCCAAATTAGATTTCGAGAGAATTTCATGTGTTATATATAAGTTACGAGCTGTAGAGTATGTTAACATATTGACGTGATTCGTTTTAATCAATTGACTTTTATTCTTATCTTCCTGCAACAATCATCACGTTTCAACTCTTTTATTATAAACGAATAGAATTGGTAATATGAAATTCTATCTATATATTACATAACGTCCATCTATTGGGAATTCTATAAAACTCGTTAAAGAAGGAACAAAATACAACGGAATTTAATTGCAACTTCGTAAGAATGTTTTAAATACGAAAAAAGAGAGAGAGAGAGAGCCAGAGAGAGAAATACCCTATATAATAAAGGTAGAGAAGTTACTCAAAGTTATAATATAATTATGAGGAGAACAATGATGACGGAAAGCGGGGTCTCTAGCTCTTGCTCTGGCTCTTACTCTCTCTCTCTCTTTCTCTGCAGTAAATTTTCTCAACTTCAACGACAAAATCCAATGCAAAGCGCACGGCGGACAGTTTGAAGATATCAGACAAGTAACTGAGCGGGAAATCTAATTAGAAATGGTCGCGTCCCCAGGCGCACACTTCCATAGGGAAAAAATAATAATATCTCTGATCGGTGGAGGCATACGCCTCTTGTCCCTAAAGAGAAAATACCTCTTTTCAATAAATGTGTTCAATAGAATCGAGTTGACGAGTGTAGCTTAGAGAATAAAATTCTCACACGGTGTTCAGGTCTCATAATCTATCTACATTTATGTATGCAAAAGTTTTCATCATGGAGTGAAAACATTTTTCAATGAAATCTATCTTTAAACTTCTTCGATGCAAAAATATCTGGATTAATAAAGAAAAATTCGATACGATTGAATTATTTTGACAGATTATCACAGCCAGTCTCTGAATATGAATGTGTTTTGGGCCCTGATATTAAAGAAAATCGAAATTTCGTCGCATTCCGATGATACAAATATCAAGGCCGCAAATACTTACATGTTCTGCTCCACTCATAGATTGTCAGGTTCTTTTTTGTGTCTTGATTTTTTGTATAATATTTTTTTATGACGATAACATCGTCTTGTACCGAAATGTTTTATTACGAAAAGGGACGGAAACAATAATTATTTTATGATTGTACAGATTGTGAATCATTGTGTCGATTGGAAATTATATAGTGTCGGTACTGGCTGATCGCAAAAAGACGACCCTAGTTTTCCCTCTTAATTCTCGTCCCTATTAAGTTTAGGTTTCTTATTTCCTGTGTCTTCTCTGACTCATTCTATTCCTACATCAATACAGCGTCCCCTCCATCGTGTAATGTTTTGATGATGTTCGTGTGTACGAATTGTCGAGGGAGTACGTGCCGAAAGATTAGAAATTATGGCACGAAGGAAATTAACGAAAAGAGGAAGGGTGCGTTGACGAGATCACCCCTGAGTTATTTTTCTCGTCGTTAAGGCCTCTTAACCTTCTTTATGTACAGGAAAGTCGGTTTGGTCGACCGTGTGCAACCGCTCGGCAATACCACTCAACAACTTTGAGAACTGTTCCATTTTGCTACGAGAATTTGATGAGTCAACCCCTCGCTATAATGGAGGGTTACGGACAGGGGATTCATATGAGTGTGTATACATTCACAAATAACGATTGCAGGCATTGTTTCACTCGCTTCTAAAATACTTCTCATAAAATCAACAGTAAAAAAAAAGAAACGATTTTACTGTTCGAGTGATATTTTTTTGTTTAAGTGTCTTGCAATCAAGTTTGTTAGGTATTTATATATTTCGATGGGACATACTGATATACGGTTGAATTAAGAGTTCGAAAAAGAATGCAATAATAGTTTCGTAACTGTGTATTTATGCTCAATTTTATATGAATCGACCTGTTTTTTATTTAATTTTGTTAATTAATCATATTCATAAACGTCGATTAATCACATACACAAAAGGAGAGGTTGAAAAGTTGGCAAGACATTTGCATAATCCACGACATTATTTATCGCTTTATCGGAATATATGTCACGAAGTTTTCGCTCACGATGAAGACTTATAGACGCTAGGGTATGACATATTTTTCTTGTCTGCAAAACACGTATCGCTAGGCGTGTTATCATATTTTCATGAGATAAAAAAAGGAGAAAAAAACTGTCGCCGCGGGAACACTGAGGACTGTTCTTTGCCCCTCTCTCTCTCCTTTTGTTTATTTTTCATCTCTTCCTCGCAATGTAATCCCATAAATTTTCCTGACACGGGAGCAAGTTATGAAATCGATCGTATAAAGTCTGAAAAAAAAAAAATAGATTGAACCGTGCGAATATCGGCCCGATGCAGATTGACACCTTCGAACGTCGTGAGCTCGAATGGAAGAAAAAAAAAATTAAAACTATCGCCATAATGTTTTTCGCGTTCCATCCGCAGATTTAATTGCAAAACAAAAAAGATCGAAAAATCGTTCACGTGCCAGAAAAAAACACGGTTGAAATTGATATAAAAATGGAAAAAAAATATATATATATACTTTGTTCTTTTAGTTATTATTGATCGAAATTAGTACTCGGATAGAATTAGCAAATCAACAGATGCCCGCAACATTTTTGACGTTCGAAGTTTTATTATTCAACGTCCGAGACTCGAGAGTCGAAGATTTAGATGAGTGTTGATGAAAGTACCCTCTCGGCACTTTGGGGATTCGAGAGGCTCGTAAACTATGACGCCACGATGATAAAAGTGATACCATTGAAGATTTTAATGGAATAGTTAATTTCATTGTCGAGTGAATAGAAGAATGGATTGGAGGATTGTCACGCTGTGCAATGAGTCTTCCAATTGTCCTATTTTCACTTCGTCATAAAAGCATCAGTGGTGAAAAAAACGTATATTGCTGTTTACGAACCAGGATATCATGATTGTCGAAAAAAATCAAATTATCAAGAAACCTAGGATCCATTTGACGTAGGAGAATTGAAAAACTTGATAAAATATTACGAGAAAAAAAAAAAGAAAAAAAATAGTTGGAATAATAAAAAAATTATAACAATTACGAAAGTATATTATATGTAAAAGTCGTGTGAAAATATTGTGACTAATTGTTTCAATAATTTATACTTAACATTTCCGTCCAGGAAAATAAAATGAACAAGACATTATTGTTATCATATTATCACGTTATGCGACAGAAAGCAATGTGTAGGCATGAATTGCGTCAATGAACACGATTACTCATTTTTATCGCTTTTATAAATTGTATTATAACCTCACGCCCTTTACAATTAAATTTTCTCTTCTTATTCCTTTTGCCTGTATTTATAGAAGTTACATACATATATGTAGACGAGATGTCGAATGCAACACGAAGGATTTCGACAGACAAGTAGAGCATATGTGTATATACAGTATTTGATAAAAGCTTGCATGCCATATCTACGATCGATGAATTTCTCTATATATTCAACACGAATATCTTCATATACTGTTATAGCCTCACACCTGGAACTGTAGAGGATTAAAATAGCTCGAACTACCTACTGCTCCTATAATTTCAACCCAGAAAGCAAAGTTCCCGTGCAACTTTAGATATATCGTTGGACAGAAACACGAACCCGGACGGTATTATTCGATCTACGACAACAGCAATATATACAACATATGCTTTGTCGCCTCATCGTATTACCTGGTTAACGGGTTACGATTTCTAAAATTATAAACATTAGGTTACGATGAACCAAATTTGGTAATTTCATCAATGAAATGGGGGTAATTGAAATGATATAAAGTGGCAATTAGAATTATTAGCTCAATTGAATGACGCTTTATCGAGTTAGCTTTCTGACGGTTTGAAAAATAACTCGGCTTACTCCCATTAAACTTGTAGTTCAAATTTATCCTAATTCCTTTGTGTATATAACGAACAAAAGTTTCCTTACAGTCAGCAATATTTATGCTTGAGTTTTTCTTCCGCGACGGAAGGTGTTGTTACATCTGCGAAGGCCATGCTGTCAGCATCCTTCGTCATGCTGTCCCCAAGATTTACCTTAACGGATTGTGATACGGATTAGACTTAAGGATAAGCGGGGGTTCTTGTGGCATATATTGTTAAGGTCGGCAAGAAGATGAGGGGGAAATGCGAGTTCCACTCTCGTTGTATAGTTTCTGGTCTGCTGGAGAAAATACACGCGGGACCGTTAGAGAGCTCAAGCTGCTACAAAACGAAGGTTATATTCATAATGATACGGGTACAGGCAGTTTCTCCTCGTCTCGCCCGATAATCATCTATGCGATTCAACATACAACAAAAACTCTTCGCCCACACCCCCATATAAATGGATACAACAGTCTCTATATATGGGCCGCGTGTGTACGTCGTATCAAAATATAAAGTTACAGTTTTACAGATAATAATCGTTGGGTCAAAGCTCTTGTTGCGTGCAACGAACTAGTGCTTTGCGATACTGGTTAACGGGGTAAACGATGATGCTTTTCTTGCTGGTATTGTCTGCTTTGCTAATGAAGCTTTTCGTGTTTCAGACCTGATTATTCTCAAGAAATAGCAAGGAATCAATCATTATTAACATTACGTTTGTACCGAAGGTTCGTGACGATTAACAATTCTGCATTTGGATTTTTTAGGCCCAATTATGTTACAAATGAGGGTCATAATTCTCTCAGTCTTCATCATAAAAAATACTATCCTTTGATCCAAAAGCCTATATGACATGAATCAACAGCTAAAAACCAAATGATTTATTTGTGAAATTATTATTAAGCGCGGGGGAGAAAGCTGTTAGGAATGTATTGAAGAAAAATTCTACAAATCGAAGTATTCTCAATGCAACATATAGTATAATCCAAAGTCGCGCAACGAATGGACAAGAGGGGTCACTATATCCGATAACTTAGTAAGCAGAGGGTGGCTTAGGTGGGATTGAAACACCTCTTTATGCCGTAATACCGGATCGATTGAGGCACGAGAGCCATGTAGACACTGTAAACTCGGAATTGTTTATCGGGACAGAGTCAGTGAACTCTGTTGGGTCGTAGTGTGACATCTTTTTGTTTTCACAGTACACCAGGGTTAGATATAAAATTTAAGCCCATATACAGAGAAAATGCCAAGTTTTCGTGTTAACGTATCTCGGAAAAATGAGTCTGAAGCTAACGCTTAAAATTACATGTGCGAAGCATGTCCATAGACAAGTATTTGCGCCAAACGAGATGATGAGGCTAACGAATAACTGGGAGTAGCGGGTATGGGTGCTAGCCGCTTCGTTCGTACCATCAAAAGAGATATAAAACTCGACTGTAAAGGCAAAGACCCAGGCGGCAGACTCATTTCAAGTTGAATATAGCAGCTGTTATACAAAGAGAGACATATATGAGAGATAGAAATAGCAGTAGCTAAAGCTACGGTATCGAAGTTCCGAGGCACTTTCTGCATTGGGTATTCCCTTTTTGTATTTCGAATCGACTTCACTGTGCAATTTCGAGTCACCTCGAGAAAAAGCTCACTTGGAAGGTTTGTGATGGATAGAAATAAATGAGGGCGAGATATAGGAACCAACGACGGTCGAATCTACCTGTAGTTTATATCTTCCTTTATAATACTCGGTAACATGGAACATCGGATGTACATAGTCATGGGCTTGTTGCGAGATGGCGGTGTCGTATTATTTTACGTGGAGTTGGAGCAAAAGTATGTAGAGAACGATACAGCGGAGGATGGTTCAGGTGAACACCGTAGCAAAGCTCCTGAAAATGTCGTACGACGGTGGTGATGGAGGGAGGTCAAAGGGAATATGGGCACCCAACCTCGGTGGTTTTGTTAGTTCTCTCTGCACCAAAGGTGGCGCGAATGACAGGGGAGGCGACATCGTGAAAGAGTTGGAGAATAATTAGAGGCCGACCCACGTCCAGTGAGGGTACGCTTCGGTGTGCTCGTGTGGTGATGCTGTTACTGTCCGCAGGTTTTACTTTATCTTTCCCTATCTGCTTACATTCGTTGTGTAGTTGCGGGCATCCTCTTCGATTGCATTCTCTTCGCTGTTTCATTCTCGAGTGTCAAATTCTTAATTCCTTTGGGAAGGGATTCAATCCTAATTAGTCCTAATTAATATGTGGATTGATTTCGCTGTTTTCGAGTTAGAGCTATTCGAATGGCACAATGTGCTTCCAAGTCCTAAGGACTTCTCTTTATCATAGAATCCAACTCTTTGATTTTCATACGACAAGTCTGTTGACTCCATATTGAAGCTCATCGACCAAAGTGGAGGGTAGTGTTTATCTGTTTGCTTAATAAGTCAGTCGTGCGGTTCGTGCTTGAGTTTCATCACGATCCTCTCCAGGGAACATTCACTTGTCCATCTTTTCATTTTAAACCCGCATGCCCAGACTGATTGCTGTTCGTTCAGGATTCAAAGATGCTCAAAATATATAAACTCAGTATTTTGTGTCGATCCTCTTCCTAGCAGCACGTCCGCTTGGTTATTAGGCAGGCAAATTTCTTTGATTCTACCGCACCTTCGGTAACCCATCCCTAGCTCTCTATCTCTGTACTCACTTTTACTGGGAAACTTTTCTTTTACTCTGTTGGTTTCGTTGTGCCTCTTTTGCTTTTATGTCTTTTGCGTGTCTTTATCTGCCGACCTACCATTGACCGCATGTTTTTCTGCATTTCTTGTATTCTTATCTGTGGTTTATAAAACCATGTTTCTGTTCTGTGTTTATTACTATCTTACCTCTTTCTACAACTCTCTTTTTGACGTTTGTATAGTCCAGTCTTTTTCAGACCTCTAACCTGTGCTATTCATCGGAATAACTTCGGCCCTATTCAAGCTGCATTTGAAAATGTAAAAATATCATGTGCACGCGTCGTCTCGTGCGAACCAGAGACTCACGTTCAAACGCGATCCTTTAGGGGTTGCTTCGTTTGTGTTACATCACCACCCCGCGAACGAGATGTACAGGCAATGAAAGGTTGAAGAAGGTGGATTGCCTAGAGCAACTCAGCATTTGCATCCTCGTGCGCATAATTTGGTAGTTCTCGGGGTACACGGTCGTTAAGCGCCTGTCAGGAATACGGACCGTAGGAATAAGTAGACTTTTTATTACGCGTGTATACCTAGCTGCACCTGTGTTATTCTACATGGTCGACCACGGGCAAAGTCTGCAGTTAAACCTAATCCACCTGGTTGAAAACCTTTACTACTTCAACACTTCTACCACTACTCCGATTTCGCTTCGCCACCTTAATACACCGTCTTTCACCATTTCCTTCTTTTTTAAAACTTCACTCTTAAGGTACCCGTATTCTTTTCTTCGAATCTTGCTAAGAAAATCGATACACACCGAATAGCAAGTGTAAATGGGTCTGGTGTACTGTAATTTTCTATATTCATCTGTACCACACTTAGATTAGCGATCTCTGTTAAAGTGCCCATATTTACAGCCTGCGCAATTAGCAGAAATAATGCGCAAGGATAATTTAACAAGGGCGAGAAGGATATCCAGTGGCCGAGGATAATTTCTTACGTCAATACCGGCATTATGTTAGGAAGGTTATGAAACGATTTCCAAGCTGCTATTATCGATGATATATGCGTTGAGGCATTCTGGGCCATTAAAAGGATTGATATACTGTCGCAAATACGTACCGTTATTAGTTTGGTCTCGTTTTTCTCATTATTTATGTCAATACAGTTTTATGTCATTTCATTTCGTTGGGAATTTTATTACGGCACATGCAGGGACTGTTTTATAGTAGAACAAATGATCGTCTTATAGGAACAAACCACCATCGGTTCTTGAAATCGACTATTCTTCTCGATGATATTAGTACTTTTCTCAGAGAAAACTTGAGCTTGCTACATCTACCTGAAGGTCTTTCCAATGATGTGTTTTAACGTCTCATCCGAGATTCTCTATTCATTCCTATCACTATGTGCGATAATATGGCGGTGTCTTTACGGTTATGTCATACAGGCGTTCCGTACATCGATATAATATTTTCGTCGAAGAAATTGACAAGGAATATGGAGCAAGTTGAAAGCGGGTCTAGTATTCTGTTGTTTCAGTAAAAGCTATCGGAATTAATGATATTTACTTCTATAGCCAAGTCGGTATAGCACACGGTATTTTGTTGGACGAGAGGATACAAAAACAGCAATTCAACTGAAAAGGATATCTCGATAAAACAACATTTACATGTGGGCATCAAGCCATCGGTGACTGTGAGCCCACCTGTTCTTCCTTAAAAAGCCATCCTTCCAGTAGCTGTGTGCAATCTTAATAAAAATACCGAAACATGTATGTGCACACCAGTCCGTAATACTATTCAGTCCAACTGCAATAACTTCGTGGCAGAGGTGAATTGACTCGAATCATACTTCAAGGTTTCCAGCGGCTGCCGTTTTTCATCGGATTGAACTTTGCGACCGTAGAGATAAATCGAGTAGTATTCTACTTCAAAGTTGAAAAAAAGTTCATTCATCAGCAAATAGTTAAGTGCATAATATTGTAAATGTCTTGGAATTTATTTTTTCAAAGTCTATAGAGTTTCGATTGATGCCTGATGTGGAAAGTCACAGAGGGAATGCTTCTTGAATGTTCTCGTACCCATAAACCCAATATGTGTGTGAAGTTTGCATCGATGCTGTGCCACGGAATGAAACTAAAAAAAAAAAATTGATTCGACACTTTTTTATTCCACAGAAGGCTTCGAAAGATCAAAAAAGTATGACACGTGAAATTTGAGAAAAAATATCGTGCCGGAACACCCTTGTTGTAGGGGTTGAAATTTAAAAAAAATCTTTACTCCGAGGCTATGGGCGGTTGACACTTTTTTATTTCGCGAGATGACTCAGGAGGTCAAAAAGTACTTAGGAAAAAATTGAGAAAAAAAAAATCGTGCCGGAACACCCTTGTTGTAGGGGTTGAAATTTAAAAAAAATCCTAACTCCGGGGCTATGGGCGGTTGCCATTTTTTTGTTTTGCGAGACTATTCAGAAGGTCGAAAAGTAGTTCCAAAAAAATTGAGATAAAAAAAATCGTGCCGGAAAACTTGTTGTAGGGGTTGAAATTTAAAAAAAATCCTAACTCCGAGGCTATGGGCGGTTGACACTTTTTTATTTCGCGAAATGACTCAGGAGGTCAAAAAGTACTTGGGAAAAAATTAAGAAAAAAAAAATCGTGCCGGAACACCCTTGTTGTAGGGGTTGAAATTTAAAAAAAAATCCTAACTCCGGGGCTATGAGCAGTTGCCATTTTTTTGTTTTGCGAGACTATTTAGAAGGTCGAAAAGTAGTTCCAAAAAAATTGAGATAAAAAAATCGTGCCGGAAAACTTGTTGTAGGGGTTGAAATTTAAAAAAAATCCTAACTCCGAGACTATGGGCGGTTGACACTTTTTTATTTCGCGAGATGACTCAGGAGGTCAAAAAGTACTTAAGAAAAAATTAAGAAAAAAAAAATCGTGCCGGAACACCCTTGTTGTAGGGGATGAAATTTAAAAAAAATCCCAACTCCGGGGCTATGAGCAGTTGCCATTTTTTTGTTTTGCGAGACTATTTAGAAGGTCGAAAAGTAGTTCCAAAAAAATTGAGATAAAAAAATCGTGCCGGAAAACTTGTTGTAGGGGTTGAAATTTAAAAAAAATCCTAACTCCGAGACTATGGGCGGTTGACACTTTTTTATTTCGCGAGATGACTCAGGAGGTCAAAAAGTACTTAAGAAAAAATTAAGAAAAAAAAAATCGTGCCGGAACACCCTTGTTGTAGGGGTTGAAATTTAAAAAAAATCCTAACTCCGGGGCTATGGGCGGTTGCCATTTTTTTGTTTTGCGAGACTATTCAGAAGGTCAAAAAGTAGTTCCAAAAAAATTTAGATAAAAAAAATCGTGCCGGAAAACTTGTTGTAGGGGTTGAAATTTTTAAAAAATCCTAACTCCGAGGCTATGGGCGGTTGACACTTTTTTATTTCGCGAGATGACTCAGGAGGTCAAAAAGTACTTAGGAAAAAATTAAGAAAAAAAAAATCGTGCCGGAACACCCTTGTTGTAGGGGTTGAAATTAAAAAAAAATCTTTACTCCGAGGCTATGGGCGGTTGACACTTTTTTATTTCGCGAGATGACTCAGGAGGTCAAAAAGTACTTAGGAAAAAATTGAGAAAAAAAAAATCGTGCCGGAACACCCTTGTTGTAGGGGTTGAAATTTAAAAAAAAATCCTAACTCCGGGGCTATGGGCAGTTGCCATTTTTTTGTTTTGCGAGACTATTTAGAAGGTCGAAAAGTAGTTCCAAAAAAATTGAGATAAAAAAATCGTGCCGGAAAACTTGTTGTAGGGGTTGAAATTTTAAAAAAATCCTAACTCCGAGACTATGGGCGGTTGACACTTTTTTATTTCGCGAGATGACTCAGGAGGTCAAAAAGTACTTAGGAAAAAATTAAGAAAAAAAAAATCGTGCCGGAACACCCTTGTTGTAGGGGTTGAAATTTAAAAAAAATCCTAACTCCGGGGCTATGGGCGGTTGCCATTTTTTTGTTTTGCGAGACTATTCAGAAGGTCAAAAAGTAGTTCCAAAAAAATTGAGATAAAAGAAATCGTGCCGGAAAACTTGTTGTAGGGGTTGAAATAAAAAAAAAAACCTAACTCTGAGGCTATAGGCGGTTGACACTTTTTTATTTCGCGAGATGACTCAGGAGGTCAAAAAGTACTTAAGAAAAAATTAAGAAAAAAAAAATCGTGCCGGAACACCCTTGTTGTAGGGGTTGAAATTTTAAAAAAATCCTAACTCCGGGGCTATGGGTGGTTGCCATTTTTTTGTTTTGCGAGACTATTCAGAAGGTCAAAAAGTAGTTCCAAAAAAATTGAGATAAAAAAAATCGTGCCGGAAAACTTGTTGTAGTGGTTGAAATTTTTAAAAAATCCTAACTCCGAGGCTATGGGCGGTTGACACTTTTTTATTTCGCGAGATGACTCAGGAGGTCAAAAAGTACTTAGGAAAAAATTAAGAAAAAAAAAATCGTGCCGGAACACCCTTGTTGTAGGGGTTGAAATTTAAAAAAAATCTTTACTCCGAGGCTATGGGCGGTTGACACTTTTTTATTTCGCGAGATGACTCAGGAGGTCAAAAAGTACTTAAGAAAAAATTAAGAAAAAAAAAATCGTGCCGGAACACCCTTGTTGTAGGGGTTGAAATTTAAAAAAAATCCTAACTCCGGGGCTATGGGCGGTTGCCATTTTTTTGTTTTGCGAGACTATTCAGAAGGTCAAAAAGTAGTTCCAAAAAAATTTAGATAAAAAAAATCGTGCCGGAAAACTTGTTGTAGGGGTTGAAATTTTTAAAAAATCCTAACTCCGAGGCTATGGGCGGTTGACACTTTTTTATTTCGCGAGATGACTCAGGAGGTCAAAAAGTACTTAGGAAAAAATTAAGAAAAAAAAAATCGTGCCGGAACACCCTTGTTGTAGGGGTTGAAATTAAAAAAAAATCTTTACTCCGAGGCTATGGGCGGTTGACACTTTTTTATTTCGCGAGATGACTCAGGAGGTCAAAAAGTACTTAGGAAAAAATTGAGAAAAAAAAAATCGTGCCGGAACACCCTTGTTGTAGGGGTTGAAATTTAAAAAAAAATCCTAACTCCGGGGCTATGGGCAGTTGCCATTTTTTTGTTTTGCGAGACTATTTAGAAGGTCGAAAAGTAGTTCCAAAAAAATTGAGATAAAAAAATCGTGCCGGAAAACTTGTTGTAGGGGTTGAAATTTAAAAAAAATCCTAACTCCGAGACTATGGGCGGTTGACACTTTTTTATTTCGCGAGATGACTCAGGAGGTCAAAAAGTACTTAGGAAAAAATTAAGAAAAAAAAAATCGTGCCGGAACACCCTTGTTGTAGGGGTTGAAATTTAAAAAAAATCCTAACTCCGGGGCTATGGGCGGTTGCCATTTTTTTGTTTTGCGAGACTATTCAGAAGGTCAAAAAGTAGTTCCAAAAAAATTGAGATAAAAGAAATCGTGCCGGAAAACTTGTTGTAGGGGTTGAAATAAAAAAAAAAACCTAACTCTGAGGCTATAGGCGGTTGACACTTTTTTATTTCGCGAGATGACTCAGGAGGTCAAAAAGTACTTAAGAAAAAATTAAGAAAAAAAAAATCGTGCCGGAACACCCTTGTTGTAGGGGTTGAAATTTTAAAAAAATCCTAACTCCGGGGCTATGGGTGGTTGCCATTTTTTTGTTTTGCGAGACTATTCAGAAGGTCAAAAAGTAGTTCCAAAAAAATTGAGATAAAAAAAATCGTGCCGGAAAACTTGTTGTAGTGGTTGAAATTTTTAAAAAATCCTAACTCCGAGGCTATGGGCGGTTGACACTTTTTTATTTCGCGAGATGACTCAGGAGGTCAAAAAGTACTTAGGAAAAAATTAAGAAAAAAAAAATCGTGCCGGAACACCCTTGTTGTAGGGGTTGAAATTTAAAAAAAATCTTTACTCCGAGGCTATGGGCGGTTGACACTTTTTTATTTCGCGAGATGACTCAGGAGGTCAAAAAGTACTTAGGAAAAAATTGAGAAAAAAAAAATCGTGCCGGAACACCCTTGTTGTAGGGGTTGAAAATAAAAAAAAATCCTAACTCCGGGGCTATGGGCGGTTGCCATTTTTTTGTTTTGCGAGACTATTTAGAAGGTCGAAAAGTAGTTCCAAAAAAATTGAGATAAAAAAATCGTGCCGGAAAACTTGTTGTAGGGGTTGAAATTTTTAAAAAATCCTAACTCCGAGGCTATGGGCGGTTGACACTTTTTTATTTCGCGAGATGACTCAGGAGGTCAAAAAGTACTTAGGAAAAAATTAAGAAAAAAAAAATCGTGCCGGAACACCCTTGTTGTAGGGGTTGAAATTAAAAAAAAAATCCTAACTCCGGGGCTATGGGCGGTTGCCATTTTTTTGTTTTGCGAGACTATTCAGAAGGTCAAAAAGTAGTTCCAAAAAAATTGAGATAAAAAAAATCGTGCCGGAAAACTTGTTGTAGGGGTTGAAATAAAAAAAAAAACCTAACTCTGAGGCTATGGGCGGTTGACACTTTTTTATTTCGCGAGATGACTCAGGAGGTCAAAAAGTACTTAAGAAAAAATTAAGAAAAAAAAAATCGTGCCGGAACACCCTTGTTGTAGGGGTTGAAATTTAAAAAAAATCCTAACTCCGGGGCTATGGGCGGTTGCCATTTTTTTGTTTTGCGAGACTATTCAGAAGGTCAAAAAGTAGTTCCAAAAAAATTTAGATAAAAAAAATCGTGCCGGAAAACTTGTTGTAGGGGTTGAAATTTTTAAAAAATCCTAACTCCGAGGCTATGGGCGGTTGACACTTTTTTATTTCGCGAGATGACTCAGGAGGTCAAAAAGTACTTAGGAAAAAATTAAGAAAAAAAAAATCATGCTGGAAAGTCCTTGTTTGCGAAGATGAGAGATTTCCTTCTAATTAATATTGCAGAGGTTGATCAATTTTCTAAAAATTTTGTTGCATCAACTCTACGCAACGAATTCTTTGAAACACTCGTCGAGCACGTGAATCATTATTTCTCCACGCTGAAGAAGAACAGCACTTCTCGAATAAGAGGAATCTCTAAAGTAGTCTTGTCCAGAGCCTTGAAGCAAGGAGTCGCGGATAGTTGAACTAGTCCGTGTGCGTCCGTAGGAAATTCTAGTCCAAAAGTAAAAGAAATAAATTGTCTACGACGGCATATGATCATTTTTTTCACAGGTTTTATTGCAAACGCACGCTATCGTCTTTTTTTCAATTGTTTTTTCGTATTCTTAAGTTTTTCCTTTGCTACGACACCGTTGATTAAATTTTTATTTTTATTCGATGCCATCTCTTGAGCCGATTTACAGAAACTTTTTCCTCAAATGTTTAAAAAAGTACACGATTTCGAAGAACCTGTTTGATTAAATATTCAAGGTACATACATTCAAGGCACTCGAGGGAAGAAAACTCAACCGTTCTGAAGTAGAAGTACTATGAAAATGATTATACGTATGAAAGTCTAGCTGCAAAGGCTGGGGTGTTTTACGTTTGTGTGATTAACTCGATTTACAAAAATTGGCAATTTCAGATGGCGCAATCACGCACTAATTACGAGTAGATTATTATACAAAAAATCAGTCACTCGAAAAAGTTTGCGATTCTATAATTTTTGGTTTGATATTTCTTTTTTAATTAATGAAGACATCATATTTACGATGGTTTCAATTTTAGTCCTTTCACCGATTGCTGCTTTTTCAACGCATATGCAGAGTAGAATGATCGAATTTCTTAAATTGTGACTGAAAAATAATTTCGATTTTTTTAAGATTTTTCGCTGAGCTCTACTATTCCATTTTGCCTGCTGTACCACGTCGTGTATCTATCTACAAAATAATCAAATGGAATAGTAGCTGTTATTCAATTCATCCCTCTGCTTTTCATTTTGGGATTTCAGTGATGTTGAAATTTCTGAATTGCGCTCGGAGTCGTCCACCAGCTACACCCGTTCTTTTTGCACGGCCTTTCTGTTCAGTTTCCTCGTCGGTCCGCCAAATAAGCTACATCAGTGAATTTGCTTGCATTGATTGAAATTTCCCCTGAATAGTTTAAATAGTGTAAAACGTCTTCATGTATAATGCCATGACTACAGTTCGTCGAGCTACCCTGTCGAACGTTTGTAATTGTCAGACCAGTATTCATTACTGTGCCCACTTCGCCAGCTTGACAGTGCAAGTAGCTAAGAAGTATGAACAATTCAGCTAGTAGAAACGTACGGCATCGCAAAGCATACACTAAGGAAGAGGTTACTCGAAAAATAAAATTTATTGGGGTTATTCGGTTATTGGCAACGTGTTCGTTCCGCGAATCGTTTTTCAGAGGGTTCAGGGCAACAAAACGTCTGAATATTAACAGCTTCAAATACCATCCTCTGAAAGGGTTAAATAGACGAATAAAACGTCAATGAATTCTTCATGGGTATTAACATCATTTGTATTCCACGTACCTATTTGCGATCTGGAAACAGATCCGTAAAATGATTGTTGAAAAAATCAGGGCCCCGAGAAGCATCAACTTGAAGAGTTCACTTTTTCATACTTATTTTGAAAGCTCTGCGACGTTTTCACTTCAAGAGTCGCACAACTAAACATTTCTGAGCCTTTGCGTTGAAACACAAATTTAAAACTGTCCGTGTATGCTGCGACAGGGCCGACTATTGCTTTCACACCAGTCACTTACTTGACAGTATTTCTGTTTCATTACTGCTTTCATAATCTGAACAATGACGCGTTTGAGGAAGCCTAGCGGTCCGATACTAAAGAAATATGTTTAAAAAGTACTTGAAACATAATGTAGAATCCTCTCCCGGCGGACAACAATCTACAGAAAGGAGCTGCATTGAAAAAATTGACACACAAAAAATTCGATTATGAAATTCATTTATTTATACAATCATATTTTGTAGTAAGTTGCAATACAGCCGTGATATTTTATCAAGAACATGAATCAGTTAAATAAAGTTTATAAAAACAATGTTTATGGCAATACGTTTAAAAGATGAACACGTCGTATGTAATGATGGATAAATGGGGCAGAGGGTAGGCTTTTAACTTTTGCTTGCCACCTTGGGGTACAAAACTACCCCAGGCCTATATTTCCTTAAAGTTAAGTATCCACTTTAGTTGGCTTTAGCATTTTTCGAGTGTACTTACATTTAATTTTTGGCTATATAAAGTAAACAATCTTTTAAAAAAAGCTTTCCATATGTTCTAAAACAATTTTCAAGACAAAATATCCGGTACTTCATTTTTTATAACAATTTTTGTCACTGGGGTACAAATCTACCCCATGGTGGCAAGTATGTAATTCTACAGAGGTGTGGCAAGTAAGGGTTAATAGTTAAATAAAAATGATTCATGCAGCAGAAACTAGCGTATTACAGTCAAGATTTATACAAAACCGCGGAAAGGAGTAGATGGTTTGCTTCAAAACTTGAAAACCAACAACTACGACAATTAAACCGCTGAGAAAATACAAAATGAAACTTTCAAGCACAACTGTGCACAAGACGCAGTTCGTCCAATTGATTAGCGGTCGTGATCCAAACTCTCGGTATCTTCTCCGAAAACCTTTCGTATGGCGTTTTAGTTTGTCCGTACCCATTATGCGATGAAAATACTTATTGAAGTTGAATACCACATATCCGCACGCTTCAGATCTTTGTCATTCCCCTGCAAATATTAAGGGTGATTAATAACCAAAAACATGTTGAACGGCATTGAAGTATGAGCTGTGGAGTACAATACGTTATTAGTTGTTGTTTCTTATTTCCTACGTTGTTTTTTTTACTTCCGTCGAACCGAACAGAAGATTACGCTTTTGCTGTTTCTTATTTCCTACGTTGCTGTTTTACTTCCGTCAAACTGAACAGACGAATACGATCCCTTTTTCTTACTTCCTATATTGCTCTTTCAGCTTTGCCATACTGAACAGAAGAGTGCGGTTGTTGTTTCTTATTTCCTACGTTGTTTTTTTACTTCCGTCAAACCGAACAGAAGATTACGCTTTTGCTGTTTCTTATTTCCTACGTTGCTGTTTTACTTCCATCAAACTGAACAGAAGAATACGATCCCTTTTTCTTACTTCCTATATTGCTCTTTCAGGTTTGCCATACTGAACAGAAGGGTGCGGTTGTTGTTTCTTGTTTCCTACGTTGCTGTTTTACTTCCTTCATACTGAATAGAAGGATATGATCGGCGTTTCTTACTTCCTACATTGCTCTTTTACCTTCGCTGTTCTGAACGGAAGAGTATGGGTGTTGTTTCTTATTTCCTACGTTGCTCTCTATCGAACTTACTAGAAGGCCATCGGTGACATTTTTTAATTCAGGGTAATCATCATTCTTTTCAATCCACATGATCACGTATTTTTTACTTACCTTCTGCGTACCTTGTTGATGCTGATATTATATCGATAGCGATCTATTAATGAGGCACAAAAATTGGTCAGTATTACACTTTTGTTATCCACTAGTAAACCGCTATCGATATATCTTCGATGCTTATGCTCCGAGGATATCTAGCTCAAGTAACCATCAATTTCCCAATTTTCAGTTGTCAGCTGCTTTTAGCAAAAAATATTATGTGTTGAAGAATTTTTATACTTCTTTTGCCTGATGTAATTACCCCGAATTAAATATGTCCTCCGATGAATTGAACTATCTCCATTCATTGAGTTTTTAATCTTCCATACTTTCGTACTTAAATTAACTTATTCCCTACGATGACCGCATAATCTACAAACGAAATAATCAGGAACATCCTCATTCGATTTCAGTTTTCGTTTACAACTTTTCTTTACGAATTCTTCCTCGTCATCGGTGTTTAATTCGGATTTTAATACGCAATTTTTGTGACTCTTACGCTCGCACATCTTACACTTTGCAATGTCGGTTCCTATAGCCGCCCAGCAATGTAAACATACTTCCGCCATATCCTCTGATTTCAAAAGCAAGTTATGCGCGGTCTGTAATCGGTACGCTACCGGATCGAAATTCGTATCGAAGGGCTTTTCATTGCCTAAGCATTCGGCATAGTACATTACATATGCTCCACAACTGGATCCATCATCGATCGGCTGATATGGACGTTCTTTATATTTATCGTACTCTTTCCAAATTACATTTTTTAAATTGCTGAAAAGAGTCCCTACTTCACAGCAACGTAAAAAGTTTTTAAATGCCTCGAATGCGCGATCTTTGTCAGTTGACGTTTCGTACGGATCAAGCAGCGTCAAATGTTCCTGCTGAACATCTGCAACTAATAAACGCCAATGACCCATATATACATAAGGCATGAACAATTTCCTACCTATCGATTTATTTTTTAACTTGTGAATTGCTCGTTTTGTTTTGGTCCTACGTTCACTGAAATCACCAAGTACAACAGAAGTATCATCAGTGGGTACAAACATTACATCATCCCAATCATCAATGCTCGAGGCGATAAACGCATCAATTACTATCCCATCGATCCATTGTGGGGGAAGAAGTGACGTAAACTGACTAACTGTCATTTCAAATGTTTGCACTGTTAACGACTTATTTGTTATATAGCGACAAACTGTCAACAAGTTCGATTTAGATCTTTTCCAATAGTCCAAACTTTTCACCAGCCCGTTATAAAATTTTTCAAGCTCATCGCATTCGGATGGAGTTCCAATGACTTCTTTTATTTTCGACACTACTACTTTGTTACTTTCACTATTTTCCGTATTTTCAATTTCAATCAATTTCGATGTCAAACCGCGATCTTTACTCTCAGATATCGACTTTTCTATTCCTTCCTCAAAATGTTCTATTTGTGTGTCAAAATTTTCTATTCTTTCCTGAACATTTTCTATTTCTTCGTCTTCATTTCTGTCTTTTTGTTCCTGTTCTAATCTAGAGCACAATTTCTTCAGCATTGTTCCACGAGCGTAGCCATCGTTACTTCTTTTTCTACTTTTTTTCCTTTGCCACATTTCTTCAACGTCCGGATCATCGACTGCTTGCGGAAATTTCGATTTTTTACTCGATTTATTTGTACCTTTCACATTCGCATCCAAATTTATTATTGCTATGGTTCTTTGCCGTCTTGTATTTAATTTCCGCACGCAATCGGCAATTGATACCTTGGTGCGACCTTCAAATACCACCTCTTTCACGACTTTGTTGGAAGCTTCAGAATATGCATTACTTAACCGCGAAATATTTGGATCCACTGCGTCCAAGCCAATAGCGGTCCACAAAACTAAATATGGCATCCATTGCTTAACAACGTATTCCACGAATTTCGGCGCGTAATACATGTTTGGAGCCGTCTTTACTCCATTCATCGTGTTTTTGCTTTCCTGTCTCTCAATGTTGGCTTGTCTTAGAACTATTATTTTATTGAATTTTTTGTAAAAAGGTGAATTTCTGTAAACAGTATCGTCTTTATGACTGTCGATAGAATATAGATCTTCATCTACTTCAAGATCATCATAGTCTGTCATGTTTTTGGTTTGGCGAGCGTTTTTATTAGTCAAGTTCCTAATAACGGCTAGACTGTCTTTCTCGGCCTGTGCGCTCAATAACAGTGTGCACATGTGTTCGAATATCATGGTTGCCTCATTTAAGCTTCTACTTAAACATAAGAGCGACATGCATTCTAACAACAGTTGCTTAAAGTGTTTGTACTCGGGATACTTGTCATGAATAGTCTTAGAGACGTTTTTCATGAAGTGTCCATAACATATTTTCAATAAAACCTTAGCTTTTGGAAAATGTTCACCTCTGATACAACATTCGAAGAACACGTCAAGATATTCGCTAACTGTCATACGATTCCAAGCCTCTAGAATGGACTTGATCAATGCCCAAGACCAATCCACGATCATGGCATCTACTAACGGCCATCTTTTCAACTCACGCTCTACGAACAGTCTATATTCCCTTAAGAACGCACCTATCGATAGCACCCCATGCTCTGCTGTAATCAATTGCGCTAAAAATATAATCTCCTTCTCGAGCTTAATTACGAAAGCGTAATAAAATATTCTCTTACAATCCAAGTATTGAGGTTTTCTAACTAGTGATCCCGTAGCGTCCATATTACCAATCAAATGCCCATTCTTATCTTTCTCCTGTTTCACAGCGTATAAATCTTCTACAGTGTACATGTACGCGTGTAAAGGTGTGCCAGCTCTCCTTAGAAAAGGATCTTTCATATGACTATGCTGAACTTGAAGTTCCATCAAATCTGAGAGATCGTCAGATTTCAAACTTAAACGGTCTTTACAACGCTCTTCCGATTTTATTTTGTAAAGAGTATTAAGCTTGCACAATCTTTGATTATTGCCATCCTCCATCAATGCTGCATTAGTACTTAATTGCAGCTCGTCCAGATAATCTATTGGTCTGCGGTTTTGCATCTTCATAAGAGCCTCCACACGACTCTCACCTCTTAGCGGTTTAAAAATTTCTGCCCATTCTTTTTTCTTATGAACTACGGTAATTTTACGATTACTCGAAATGATAACTTCCGAAATTGGTTTTTCCATATGATGAATTCTGAATCGGAAAGGCTGTTCACAATTCGTCTGCTTACATTTTGCGTAAACTACTAGATCTCTATGGTTTGGTCGAATGTGACGAAATCTCAAAATGCACGAACTCTTGAATACAGTTTCCATAAGTATCACAAGAGCCCTCCTAATCCTATCTGAGTTCAGAGCCCCATCAGTTGTTTTCAATTCTGTTGATGCAACATCAACCGTACCGAGGTCCTTGTTGTAACAAATTTCTTTTGTTTTCCCTTTTTTTTTTATCTCACTATCATTTTTCTTTTCTTTCTTACTCTTTGCGTTCTCTTTAAGCTTGTTATTCGGAATACTCAAATCCTCATCATCTACAAACTGCTCTTCATCAGTGTCTATTGTGGGTACACTTGTGCGTTTTCGCGAACGGCTAATACTACACACACTCGTAGTGTCAGACGAGTGGGAATCTAACGCTTCGCTACTACTGCAAGGGTAAGTATACACGTCATCTTTATCTTTTATACAAGGGACAAGAGGTGTTTCGTAACACTTCCGCCTGGTGTGCCTACTTGAATAACCGACATTTGCTACCGCTGTTTTTGTATCTAAGTCGCTTGGTGACTTTACGTTCATAAATTCACACACGTTCTCATTTTCATCTTCAATGAAAGGTGATGCGTCTTTCATCGAGGAAACATCTTCCTGTCCTGAAGTCGCAATTTTTTCGACGTAAGTAATTGTTTCTGGTTCGTCTGTTTCTCCCAGCCCTACATTTGCTGAGACGGAGTTTGTGCACGGTGTCGATGTTAAAAACAAACCGGGAAACTCTGTATCTACTTCTGGTTCTACTACATCTCTATGCTCGTTGCATTGCGTTTCAGCCAAATCGTTTATGGCCTCAAGTACAACCCAATGACCGCTTCGTTGGTTGCCAGTAAACATTATGTTCAAATAGTTACGCTTGCCTTTTTCGGCACATGGCAGAGATTGCACTTTTATAATATCTCTATCATGTGATTGTTCACGGTATATCGTGAGGTTGACTTTATATAATCGAGCGAAAATACTAACTTCGAAGTCGGTGCCGTACGTGGAAGTAGAACCCATTACATCTCTGTAATGGCTCTCATTTTTAAACGTTTGTTCCTCGCAAGTACTATTGAGCATCGCTACTTCGTCTGTCCAATTTAATATCACATACTCAACAATGGCTCTCCTCACAACATCATGTGAGTGTTCATTGCCAAACAAGTAATAGGCAAAGCACCTGAACAGACAGTTGCCATCACCGACAACATTAACTATTCGAAACTTGCTGTCTTCCACGTTAACTATCGAACCATGTTCGCAACGTTTTCCGCTCTCGTTTGTGGTTAATGTAAGCGATACGGATTGATCACATGGAGCATGCACTTTACCTTCAACACTCCCTTCGTTATATACGAGATTATTGATACTGTTGTTACCTTGTAGTATTTTTACCATCGCAGGATACAAACCACCTTTTTGCCAGAGATACATCAACTTCTTGTACAATGCCTTATCGTAAGCCACCTTCAACTTCTGCGCGATCTGTAGGAAGAAATCGAATATATTGAATTATGTATTCGATAGTGTCTGTTCATTCAAATTTTTGTAACTAAACGGTGTCGCAGAATTATTATTCAAATTGCCATTCATATATAACATTGCGCAACATAAAATAGATAATCAAGTGGGATTGAATGTACACGGTAGAGCATTTTATTAACTCAGTCGTCGTCAACATGATTGTTTACGTTCCTTTTCAAAGACGATTAAAAAGGGGGAGGAGGGGGTTTCAAGTGCCAGCCTCTGTCTATAATTAAAAACGTACATTGTTCATGTGAATTTTCTGACACACCACCAATTTTTCACTATTAATGTCCATTACCGTTTTGTGCGATATTCCCAAAATTATTGCGATTTTCGCCCAAATCGGCAATTTGTACGAAATGCGGTGGATCTCGAGAACTATTTCTGATTTTTTTGTTTCGTTATGACTTTTTTCCTTCTTTTAAATTGTTTGTTAATAATTTTTCGTAGCAAGTCAGAGGACGGGCTGGTTAACCCAAGAATTATGGGATTTAAGACAAAATGTAAAGAACGATAACTTTTTTAAATTTAAATATTTAACCCATTACAATTTTTTTCTTCACTTTGTTAACAGAACACGGGAATTCATGCAAACAATCGATTCACGTGTCTCAAGACTTTTCGTCTAAAGACAAAATATCTAGAGGGCAGAAGTTTGTAATTCCAAGTGCGAAAGTTGAAATTTTGTCGTTCTTAAAATCGTAGAACTCTCGGACGGAGCGACAACTACCCATTCAAGCTTCGACAGTATTGAAGTTTGCATCGTTTGAATGCAACAAAATTTTCTTTTTCCCTTCAGTGAAGCCCTTAATGTATATATAGTATTAATCTGTGATTATGAAATGATCGTTGATTTGTGAATGAGAAATTAATACACGAGAAGAATCGAGATAATTAAAAAAAAATTGAATTAAAAAGAAATTCGTTTCATTGTAATGGTGCAAACTTCAGTAGCATGAGTTTCGACGTATACGGTAAAAAAAATTCCTATTCGTCTATTATGGAGTTATTTAATTTTTGACCCTCTTCAGTGAAGATAAAAAAAAAAAAAATAGTTCTAGTTGCCCCCCAAACAGTTCTACACATTATTCTTATAACATTTTTCGATCCGACTAATATTTTTCTCAGCGCAAGTCCGAAAAAAATACAATTTTCGAAGTTGGCCCCCCATTATCTTTCAAACCGTTTTTCAGTTATGTGAACAATAGAACTATTTCCAAAAACTATATAGAACTTCAGAACTATGTGGGGGGAAACTAGAACTCATTTTTTTTTTTTTTATCTTCACTTTGGGGGGCTAACTTCACATGCGTCAAACAAACATCAATTCTAATTAAATGTGATGATGACTCGTGCACAATTAAATTTCCTGCGAATACTCTTTTTTCCACCGAATTAGTTTTTTATTAACCAAGAACGTCATCCTCAAAAGATTGTTTTTGGAGCTGAGTACTCTCTGAAAACTGAATGTTATTTATCAATAACTCCCCAAGCATTGGTACTGAACTATTATTACAATACCAAACTGAAAGTACACTCGTTGAATATTTTTTAAATATTATAAATATATTATACAAATTCGTATTTCGTGTCTTGCTTGACCGTTTTTCAGTATTGAAATCAATAACTTCTAAATGCAAATTAGAAGAAATAAAATAATGAAATGAAATTAATAATGGTATTTTCAATTCTCATATTTCAGCAGATTATGAATTATTTAATGAAAATTATCGAATTTGTAATGAGAAATATTTTATAATTAATGAGCACTGAAACACGTAAGACATTCTATTATGCAATTATATCAGATTAAAGTTTGCTCATTTAGCATGGAATGCCCCATGTATAACAAATATTCTGAAAATGTTGCTGCTGAAACGTGTGGCATGTTTTGAAAAATGAATCCATACGATTTTTCACGCAACACGTTCGAATTCAAACGCGGGAATATAATGCAACTCGAAGATGGCGCTGGCGCATTGCGGAACGTTCCACATTCTTGCGTTCCGGCAGCCAGGTTCCCAACGGCAGTCGTGTGCCAAATGGCTATGCTCGGAACTAAACGAACACGTACTCGGTAGCTGTTCGAAATCCATCGGCTAATGCTCGCACGAAATATAGTACATTAGGTAATATAGATGATTACTCTGTACGTATCTGAGACGTTTTTTTTTTAATGTAACAAAGTTAGCACCTGTCTCCGACCCACGCGTACGGGTGTTCTTCCGATTCTAGTTTACGGTCTGAGCCCCAATAGAATATTGCATTATATATAAAACATTCCATGCCAAACCAGACGCTCTTGAACTTTACGCCCTTCGTTTTCATTGAAACTTTTTCGTTATTTCAAACCTTAGAAATGCAGATTTCTCCATTTTTCACATTTTTTTATTCACCCGTTTGTGCGTAATGAATTTCATGCGAAATTTGTTATATTTTTTCTCAAATTCTCATAAACTCGCCAATAATGCATAAAATTAATGAAAAATCAAAAAAGGGCAATCAAAAGTGTTGATCCGAAGTAATAACTTCAAACCACCAATATTGTTTGATTGATCGCAATTGAATAAACGTTAATCACCGCACATTCAGCCTCTACGCAGGGAATACCTGTGCTGTCCCTAACTTTTTATCCACCATCTATTTGTAAATGATAATAAGACGGGATGAAAATAATCAACTTAGCTCGACATCAATATAAAAATCGATCAATTGATATTTGAACATGGGGATTTATTGACTTAAACTCAGTTAGAAATCAAAACTAATCAATACTAAGTAATTTTTTATGTAAAAAAATGATTCGTTGAGTTATTATAACTCAAAAGTGTTTTATTCAAGTAAATTGTAGTTTATTGTCTTGATGATTTCGCAATATTACTGAAAACAACAAAGTTCAAAATTCCCACAAAAATAATACGAAACATTTCCTCACGATGGGACCGGCGGCAAAAATCCTCATTTTCCTGAAAGTTATTTTGAGACATTTTCGAAAAAAATTAAATAGGGTAATGAGGTTAAAAAAAATATATATATTTAAATTGAAAACAAATGCAAGGCGATCTTTGAGGTGACGTTCGTATTTTTTTCTAAGGGTGCTTTCGAATACAAAAAAATTATTTAATTTAAAGACTCTTCTATGATTATTTTCAACTGAAAGTTTTTGAGATATTGTTTTTTTATAATTTAAACATCTTACTTTTCAGGTATCTATTATATTTTGAAAATTAATGGACGTGGTAATTTTGTTCCCAAATCGTTAAAGTTTTTACAC
Organism: Campoletis raptor; assembly: GCA_948107755.1. NCBI lineage: Eukaryota > Metazoa > Arthropoda > Insecta > Hymenoptera > Ichneumonidae > Campoletis > Campoletis raptor. The sequence goes on along the minus strand of OX403622.1, from coordinate 5,894,653 downwards.
GGATTATTAAGAAAAAGATGGAAAACATTCTCGACTTAAATAATCTTGATTTTTATTTAAATTGATGTTGATATCGCGTTTTGAAAGGACGCGTGGGTCGTTCGATAAAAAAAACGATGATTATCAAAAAAATGGACCTTGAAATGAAAATTTTCAAACCCAATCGCATCGTGGGCCAAATTTTCTTACAATTTTTATATTCCATTTTTGCAATTTTTTGTACTTTAACGGGTGATTATAAAAAAAATAATTTATATAATAAATAATTCATTGGAAAAATTGAAACGTGTAATTTCTTATCAGTTTTTTTTATCCATAAATATTTATTCATTTTTTCGGTTGTTTGAACAGGTGATGTACTTTTTCTTCATGCCAGCATTTTTTTAAAAAATATAAAATGTTACAAATCGAGAAAAAATTGTAAAAATAGTTCGCCCACGATAGGCCTTAGTTTAAAAATTTCCACATCGAGTTAAGTTTTTTTAAGAATTTTTTCATTTTTATCAAAAGGCCTACACGTCCTGGAAAACGCGACTTAAATACAAAATTCAATAAAATATGGAAACAACTTGAAAAAAGAATTTTCGTGTGTTGTTTTTTAAAAATTACGTTTAAGGAGGTTCACGCTTTAGGCACGCGTTAAACAAATTCCAAGTTTAATTGTTTGAAATTCGTGTTAACCTTTTTAACAATAATACTCAACTGTGAGTAAGATTTGGGAAAGTTCTACCGTCTAGACAATCGAGTTATTTGTTGTCAAAAATCGTCTGTTTTCGTAACTCCTCACAAGACCTCATGTTAAAGTTGCGATTTTACGTACTCAATATCTCGATTACTAGCGGTGAAACCTTCTCAAATCTTTTACACATTAGAATACGATGCTCAAGAAGATTCGCGCAAAATAAAAAATAAAAAATCTTGGAAAAAATTGTATCAAGTGATTTTGCCGTTACTTTGTATATGAAGTAATATGATTATGGCGCGTGAACCTCATTAAAATCGAAGAGACAAAAAAAAACGATCAAATGTCAATGTTCTCACTTACCTTTGCTGTAAGTGAATTCGGTACTGTCAACGAGAAATGCACCTCTTCAATCGATTTGACGAACTTCGCTATCACCGGCGCGACCTTTTCCACGGTTATCTTTTTTCCACCCATTTTCACTCAAAACACTAATCACTACTTTAACACAAATATATGAAAAAAAAAAGTATCAAAGAGTTCGAGTTCGGATTGCGTGAAGGGGCAAAGAAATTTTATTGAATTTAGGAGAAAAAACCGAAAACTGTTTTTAAGAAATTTATTGTACTTTTTTAATCGCCCATAACAATGAAAACTCAAAATGGCTGATTATTGACGATGTTCATGAAAATTTCACAGAATTGTGAAGTTGATAATGTAGAAAGTACATTTCTTGGCGTTCCAACGATCCGAACTCTAAGATATATAATCGATCAACACTAACCGAAATATATTCACGAATTATTTATTAAATAACTCTTGAAATAATTTCCACACCACGAATTAGCCTTCCACTCGCCTGCTACACTTCTACCATTAACGTCCTGAAACCGGGAACTACGACTGTTTTCGAAGAAAGTCCACGGCGAAATTTCATTCGCCGTGAGATAACGCAATACGCGCGCCACGTGCGCCATGGCGCCAAGCGGCGAGTGCTAAAACAATAAGTTTACCTAGCTTTTCGTGACCGTTTTGAAAAGCGCGTGTTCCGTTCCACGGTTACAAGTGTGTGTGTGTGTGTGTAGAGGGAGATACGGAACGACTGAAAAGAAATAGTGACTACCCAACCTCCATCACAGCAACAACAACGAGCGGGTGAAGAAAAGAAGAAAAACCGCGAGGATATCTTGAAACGTAAGTACGATGTATATTCGATTTGTGATTAGATAAATAAAATCGTGAAGGAATGAATAGTCAAACTTTAATTTGACGTTTCATTCGTTTCACGATGTTTATAAATATTTTTTTGTTTTCATTCGTATTGTTGGTTCGTAACCGCATCGAGGAACGATGTTCGTATCGTCACACGATCAAGGTTGTACCTCGCTGCGAACAAACGATACGAATTTTAGAAAAAGTTGTTTTGTAAAATAAGACCGTCATAATTCGAATCGTTGTTTTTTTATTATGTCAGTTTGAAAAATTTTCAAGGACATTAATGAAACAAATGTCAATGTTCAAATCTATACCCTGCTGACACGCAGCGAGGACTTGTAACAATGAATATTTGAAAAAATGATAAAAACCAAGAATCCTTGCAAGTATCAACAGGTCAAAGTTAAACACAAAATTTGAAGTGATTTTTGTCATTCATTAGTTGGAATGTTTGTCAATAGAATTGAAATAATTCTGAATTTAAAAAATTGAGTCGGCAGTGCTAGTACGCAGTGAGAATTCTTTGTTATCTGTCCTGCGTAAATGATATAAAAAAAATTTTTTCAGTGCGTATTGCTTGAACGCAGTAAGAATCCTTTGTTATCTGTCCTGCGTAAATGATATAAAAAATTTTTTTTCCAGTGTGTATTGCTAGTACGCAGTGAAAATCCTTTGTTATCTGTCCTGCGTAAATGGAATAAAAAATTTTTTTTCCAGTGCGTATTGCTTGAACGCAGTAAGAATCCTTTGTTATCTGTCCTGCGTAAATGTTATAAAAATTTTTTTTTCCAGTGCGTATTGTTTTAACGCAGTGAGAATCCTTTGCCGCTGTGTCTGCGTAACTAGTTGTAACTTCGATTTCGGTCTGATCTTTGCACTGCTGGTACGCAGCGAAGAACTTTTATCAAGAATCTTGCAATAAAAATTAAGAAATCTTTGCAATAATTTAAATCAAGAATCTTTGCAATAAAAATTATTGAGATCAAGAATCCTTGCAAATTGAAAATTTCAACAACTGTAAATTCAAAAAAATATATATTTCGTTGGGTTTCAACGATGCAAATTTCAATATCGTTATTATTCATATGTAACTAATATTGTATTTAACTATTATATATATATATATATATATTCGAAATTCTTATTTTCCTTGATTATTATATTATTATATGATTCCGTATATTTTTCAGAAAAATCATGGCAGACGGAAAAAAACAATCGGAGGTGGCGGAGAAAAATTCAAGCGCCGAAGCTCCATCTTCCGATGCAGGAGCATCGCAAAATGCATTTACCAATGCATCTTCCAGCGTAGAGCGGCAACGAATCCAAGCGGCTCTGATTGCGTCTGAGCAACGACGGCAGGAGTTGCTGCGGCAATTGCTCGTGGAGTCAACGCCATTACCACCACCACCACTACCACCATCGCAAGCGCCGCAACAACAGCCACCACCGCCACAACGTCCCGCAGCGCCGCAGTGGCAGGCCCACGACCAGCGGTACGTACCGCAGCAATGGCAAATGCCACAATGTCAAGCGCCGGTGCAGCAATACGCCCCATACTATTATCAAACGCCGGAGCCGCGGTACGTACCGCAGGTCCAAACCTGGCAAGCCGAAGGGTGGGAGGAGGGCTACAATGGGCAGCAGGAATGGCCCCAGGACCGTGAGGAGGGAAACGTCTCGGTACCGAGGTGAGATCACAGTATCGATTAAAATTTGAGAAAGTTTTACCGTCTCGAAATCGAGTTATTTGTTGTCAAAAATCGTCTTTTTTCATAACTTCCCACTAGACCTCTTGTTGAAGTTGCGATTTTAAACACTGAATATCTCGATTACTAGACGGTGAAACGTTCTCAAATTTTTTATACCTTATAATGCGATGCTCAAGAAGATGCACGCAAAATTTCAAAAAATCATCTTGGGAAAAATTGTATCAAGTGATTTTGCCGTTACTATGATATTGAAGTTTGCATCGTTGGAACCCAATGATTAATTTTTATCCTTTTTTTTTTTTGTCAATTTTTTAAATCGTATTAATTTTTCTTCGTGTAGATTTATTTTTTAAGTCGTAAAAAAATGTTTTTCAATGATCGTAGAAAAACACTGAATGTCAATTTTCGCTTCTATTATAAATTATAAAGGATTTTCGTTGCATTCCAACAAGGCAAACTTCAACATCACCCGTTACTTTGTATATTATAAAATTGTAAGACATTAATTTGCCTTTTTTAATCAGCTGTTCCTGTCCATCGGCAACCGCGTACACCGAGTTACAAGCGTGAGTATCTTTCGATAACGTTTTATTGATAGTATAGCCAATGATGTTTTTTGATCTCTTCTTGACATTCATAAGTTATGTTTTATTTGTAGATCTTACAGAATGCTGGAGCGTCAATACGATGATCTGAGGGCGGAGAAAGGGCGAGTGTGGGCGAAATACTGGGCTGAACATAGAAATGCCGAAAAGTGGAAGAAGAAGGTGGAGGAAATTAAAAAAGTTTTGTAAAAAAAAAATATTGAAAACAGGCGGATAATAAAGGAGTGCGAAAAATATCGAAAATTTTTTGAAAGATTTTCAAATGTATTTTTTTTATTTTTAAAAAAAGTACGAAATTAAAGTAGTAGTAGTACTCCTGAGTCATCTTGCGAAATAAAAATGTGTCAACCGCCTATAGCCTCGGAGTTCGGATTTTTTTTAAATTTCAACCCCTACAACAAGTTTTCCGGCACGATTTTTTTTATCTCAATATTTTTGGAACTGCTTTTCGACCTTTTGAATAGTCTCGCAAAACAAAAAAATGGCAACCGCCCATAGCCCCGGAGTTAGAATTTTTTTTTAATTTCAACCCCTACAACAAGGGTGTTCCGGCACAATTTTTATTTTCTTAATTTTTTCCTAAGTGCTTTTTGACCTCCTGAGTCACCTCGCGAAATAAAAATGTGTCAACCGCCTATAGCCTCGGAGTAAAGATTTTTTTTAAATTTCAACCCCAACAACAAGTTTTCCGGCACGATTTTTTTTGTCTCTAATTTTTCCCAAGTACTTTTTGACTTTCTGACTCGTTTCGTGAAATAAAAAAGTGTCAACCGTCTATAGCCTCGGAGTTGGGATTTTTTAAAAATTTCAACCCCTACAACAAGTTTTCCGGCACGATTTTTTTTATCTCAATTTTTTTGGAACTACTTTTCGACCTTCTGAATAGTCTCGCAAAACAAAAAAATGGCAACCGCCCATAGCCCCGGAGTTAGAATTTTTTTTTAATTTCAACCCCTACAACAAGGGTGTTCCGGCACGATTTTTATTTTCTTAATTTTTTCCTAAGTACTTTTTGACCTCCTGAGTCATCTCGCGAAATAAAAAAGTGTCAACCGCCCATAGCCTCGGAGTTAGGATTTTTTTAAAATTTCAACCCCTACAACAAGTTTTCCGGCACGATTTTTTTTATCTCAATTTTTTTGGAACTACTTTTCGACCTTCTGAATAGTCTCGCGAAATAAAAAAATGTCAACCGCCCATAGCCTCGGAGTTGGGATTTTTTTTAAATTTCAACCCCTACAACAAGTTTTCCGGCACGATTTTTTTTATCTCAAAAAATGGCAACCGCCCATAGCCCCGGAGTTAGAATTTTTTTTAAATTTCAACCCCTACAACAAGCGTGTTCCGGCACGATTTTTATTTTCTTAATTTTTTCCTAAGTACTTTTTGACCTCCTGAGTCATCTCGCGAAATAAAAAAGTGTCAACCGCCCATAGCCTCGGAGTTAGGATTTTTTAAAAATTTCAACCCCTACAACAAGGGTGTTCCGGCACGATTTTTTTTTTCTTAATTTTTTCCTAAGTGCTTTTTGACCTCCTGAGTCACCTCGCGAAATAAAAATGTGTCAACCGCCTATAGCCTCGGAGTAAAGATTTTTTTTAAATTTCAACCCCAACAACAAGTTTTCCGGCACGATTTTTTTTGTCTCTAATTTTTCCCAAGTACTTTTTGACTTTCTGACTCGTTTCGTGAAATAAAAAAGTGTCAACCGTCTATAGCCTCGGAGTTGGGATTTTTTAAAAATTTCAACCCCTACAACAAGGGTGTTCCGGCACGATTTTTTTTGTCTCAATTTTTTTGGAACTACTTTTCGACCTTCTGAATAGTCTCGCAAAACAAAAAAATGGCAACTGCCCATAGCTCCGGAGTTAGGATTTTTTTTTAAATTTCAACCCCTACAACAAGGGTGTTCCGGCACGATTTTTTTTTCCTTAATTTTTTCCTAAGTACTTTTTGACCACCTGAGTCATCTCGCGAAATAAAAAAATGTCAACCGCCCATAGTCTCGGAGTTAGGATTTTTTTTTAATTTCAACCCCTACAACAAGTTTTCCGGCACGATTTTTTTTATCTCAATTTTTTTGGAACTACTTTTCGACCTTCTGAATAGTCTCGCAAAACAAAAAAATGGCAACCGCCCATAGCCCCGGAGTTAGGATTTTTTTTAAATTTCAACCCCTACAACAAGGGTGTTCCGGCACGATTTTTATTTTCTTAATTTTTTCCTAAGTACTTTTTGACCTCCTGAGTCATCTCGCGAAATAAAAAAGTGTCAACCGCCCATAGCCTCGGAGTTAGAATTTTTTTAAAATTTCAACCCCTACAACAAGTTTTCCGGCACGATTTTTTTTATCTCAATTTTTTTGGAACTACTTTTCGACCTTCTGAATAGTCTCGCAAAACAAAAAAATGGCAACCGCCCATAGCCCCGGAGTTAGGATTTTTTTTAAATTTCAACCCCTACAACAAGGGTGTTCTGGCACGATTTTTTTTTTTCTCAATTTTTTCCTAAGTACTTTTTGACCTCCTGAGTCATCTCGCGAAATAAAAAAGTGTCAACCGCCCATAGCCTCGGAGTAAAGATTTTTTTTAAATTTCAACCCCTACAACAAGGGTGTTCCGGCACGATTTTTTTTTTCTTAATTTTTTCCTAAGTACTTTTTAACCTCCTGAGTCATCTCGCGGAATAAAAAAGTGTCAACCGCCCATAGCCACGGAGTTGGGATTTTTTAAAAATTCCAACCCCTACAACAAGGGTGTTCCGGCACGATTTTTTTTCTCAAATTTCACGTGTCATACTTTTTTGATCTTTCGAAGCCTACTGTGGAATAAAAAAGTGTCGAATCAATTTTTTTTTTTTAGTTTCATTTCGTGGCACAGCATCGATGCAAACTTCACACACATAACCCAATACCAAAATCATGAATTTGATTTCATTTATTTACTTTATCTATATATGTTGGGGGGATGTACAAAGTGAACGTAAATGAACGTCTTTCATCGGCTAACGCGTACGTGCATCACATGCTTTGCTGCATATACGTATAGCAAATTGGATAGCATATAGTCCAATAATACATAAAACGCTGATATTTACGCTACATGCGTGGGGCTAAAGTTTGCTAGCACGCACGTGTTATAGCTGACATTAATAGGACCCAGGGCGATGATTACGGCCTTTATCCGTGATTACCACATCCACGGGTTCCACTTCAAGCGGGACATGAACGTTCAAGCAAAAGAACAACTAATGTTACGACTAAAAGGACGAGCAAGCAAGACTACGTGACGATGAGCTTTCTGTCCGCCTAGGGGTATCAGAAAAATGTTTGCGAGAGCAGAACAGCTGCGACGTCGATGCATTAAACCTCAAGGGGATGAAGTTGTAGATTGGATGAGACGTTGTGGAAATATCGCAAGAAGGAGTAAGACAGATAAGAGATGTTGGGAGACAGAATTGAGAATAAATCAAACATGTCAATTTCCCTTATTCATGCAATATTGTTCTGAACAGGTACTTACTTATTTTAGGATGAGGATTAAGTTTGTCCATAAAAAAAGATAATTGAGCATTAATGGAGAAATTGGCTTGACAATTATCTGATAAATCTGTTGTTGATGGGAATTAATTTGTTTTAAGCAAAATCGAAAAAAAAAATTGTTTTCTTCTTAGACTGATCTGTGATCGACTTCCACAAACTCACGCGCAATTTTTATCGAGTTCGTTCTTTTTAATCACGTAAAAGATATGACTTTTTCGAACCCAAACGTTACTTCGTGTCTGACTTCAAAGAGGAGTCTAACCGATGTTGAACATGAAGTCTAGACTCAGGACTCGGGACGTTATGCCTGAAGCTTTGTTGAAGTTTTTTCTCGGGAGCATATTCAATATATGGAATAAGCGAAAGACACGCTGGTGTCTGGTTGCCAATTTCAATCCTAAAACGACGGAATAAGTGTCTGAATTTCATACGAAATCAGACTTTAGAAAATCATTATTTTATATGAGTTAATTATTAAATGTTGCTATTTTACAATACGAAGATGGCAATTAATTTACATTGAATATCCTGCAGACGAAACTCTTCATGAAATATTGATCGATCTTTGGAATATTTATCAAGAATGTATGACAGGCACAAAAATTGAATGACAAACGTGAGGGGCGTGCTTTTGATGCTGTACCCATAACAGCATTGTAAAAGGGAGGTAGAAAATTGGAGAGGCGATATAGAACGTACAGACGGAACTTAGTGCCTTTACGAATCGTTGCTTGCACCAATACCATATATTTTTCTCGTCAACGAAATCCCTTTCTATCATTGTCATCCATATGTGCTGTCCACGTGGTAACTACGTATTACTGTTTTTCCATTCAGTAAAAGAACGAGGGCTGCTCTCGAGTGTGTAGAGCGCTCTTCCGCATGTTCAAGCCACAAATCCGTCGATATTCTCTTGCAGTACAATACGCGAACGCACGCATTTTTGTTAGACCCTCTCCACTCAAACCGTAGTCACCACGCGGTCTTTCATTTTCGTGAACCCTTCAACCGGAAGAACGTATATAAAATGTATGTGTCGGTGTATGTTTCGCTGTTGAAAGCTTTGGTTCGCATGTGTCTGTTGAAAATTCGACTGAAACTTCGACATACATTGAAATTGGGATAAAGAATTCCGAATAGAAGTGAGCACGAGTGTAGAGGAGGAGGCGTCACAAGCTTCGACGTTCCTTGTACTAATTTTTGCCATTCGATTGTATTCTTGCAGCACACAAGGATCAAAATCACTTCATAGATAGGGGCTCGTTTACACTGATTTAATAACATTTAGTTCTTTGTGTATTTAACACCTCCATCCGATGATACCCGATAATAATAATGTACTGCCAAGGTTTCAAAAACAAGTACATTTCTCATTGTTAAAATGTATCGCGTTGGAGAATTTCACAGCGTCAAATATTTCCGACCTGCTAGCATAACATAAACTATTCATACAAATTTTACAATCGTTTCAGGAAGTTTATAGTTCTTTTCACTTGTGTATTAAAATCAAAAATGTACGCGATGGTAGCCGACCGTTATGTTTTCAACGAATTCCTAAATCGACTATGCAGGAAATCGTTTTTTTCTTCATTTTTCTGTCAGTAACTTATTTTTCATGCAACCGAAAGAAGTTCAGGTTCCAAATTGAACTCGTGTATAAAAAAGATTCATAGACGAAGAAAATTTGAGATTGAAATAGTAAAGTTTAAACAATCAATCGTCTCCCAAGCAAATTGCTAGTAAGTAATGAAATCACATCAAACTGCAGTGTACAGTTTTTAAAAGAATTTTCTTAAAGAATGTCAGAATACTAAACATTGATAAACGAACCGAGTCGATGTTTCGATCCTTAAAATGATCGATGACCGTAAAATAACCTTCAGCTCAGAGCCAGTGTATACTCATCGGTAGCGGGACGTAAAATCTTGTATCGAGATAAGCCCCCTATATATTTTAGTGCATATAGCGTGGAATGATATATATGTATATTCGAATAATGCATTGCAATGGTTAGACCTCTAGCAATGGCGTTTATTTATATTATGCATAGCACCGTGGTCGACCTACTTCAATTTGTTGAAACACTCGTTTCGTGTACTGCTTTCAAATTTATTCATAGTTGGCCGGTTGTTCCGTGCTAGCAAGATCTTTCAAAGGGAGGGAGAGCAAGAGCGAAAGGGATGAAGAACGATGGAGCACGAGTGAAACGCGGTAACTCGTTCGAACGGACGAACGTAAAGGGGTTGAAGCGCCGCGACTAGGAAAAGTGGCGGGCGTCGATAAGCGGAATAACTAATCCCAGGAGTTATGCCGAGGAACTTACCGGGAGTAAGAGAGACAGAATTCGTTCGCCCTCGAAGTACATTTACCTGCCGACACAGGGAGGAATAGTGCGCATAGCGTGTAGTCCTCGTGGCATGTACAATCCAGTCCCGGTGGAGCGTGAAAACTTCGGCACCGATGTAGCGAAGCGCGACCTCGAGGCAGTAGGAAAACCTCGCTTTAGATGCCACCCAGAATTCCGTTGATCCCCTCAAAGTTGAGGATATTTCAGCGGTAAAGAGTGCTTTGCCAAACGGATTAACCGGAGTAACGACTACCAGAAGCGCTGATCCAAATGGACTTAGACACTCATATAGCTTCGCACTGCACGAAGCTATAGAACGTCATTGGATTGAGGCTACAGAGTATTTCCTCAATATTATCCTCGTACACCCTAATAGCGCTCCCGCCATAGCGAGTCATCACTAGATAGGGACTTTTAATAGGGTCATTCGACTTCGTGTCGCGGATTGTTCAAGAAAAAGTTGTTGAGACTTCGTCGTCTAAAGGCCAGAGATACCGTCATCTTCATGATCACTTAGGAAGAAAAAATAGTAGAAGAATATTGAGTCATAGACAACTCCATTGTATCAACAACTTAAGTAACAATTATGAATTTTTTGTATCTAATTTGGATTTAAAATACCGCCACCTCGTCTGGAGACAATTTACGGTATGATAGTTCGAATAATCACGTTCACAGGTCACATCAATCCCTTGACAATTGACTCGTCACTTTGAGTGAATTTCCCTTCGGTATGGACCAAGGTAATATAAGTTTCCTAGGTGATCGAAGGAATGGTACACGAATGGACGACCTCGACCTGTGTATACCCCAGTGTATACCTGGTGTATATGCTAACACATGTGTATATGTATAGAAAGCGTATACGATGTAGTTTTGTCTACATATGTTGCTTTCATGTGTATGCGCACGGCAAGGCATAATTTCTAAGATGCTAGCAGTACTGCAATGGCAGTAAACTTATATACATACGTATATAGACCCCGTAGGTCATGAACAGTATACTATATCGAACAAATATACAGACCTTTCTGGACTAAATCTGTATCCTACCAGTAAAAGGAATTATGCAGTACATATTGAATCCGCACTCGGTCGGATTTAATGTTTTCAGACTTGTACGTCTATACTATCATCGTTTGCATGTGTAACACGTTTATATACTGCAATTGTGGGCGCAATGGAGTGTTATGTGAAAGGACCAGCACGGGAGAGGGACTACGTGGCTTTACCACGCGCCGTGAAGGCCGCGAATGCCTAGCGCGTTCGCTACCGTACATGAGTAGCAGGGGGGATGTGGTACAATGAGTGATATATGCAAATGAAATCAATTTCGACGTCGAGGAAGCAGACCAAGGCTTACTCGACGAACCCCCGCCGAATAAATACACCGGCCCTGCTCGGTTCGAGTAAAAAAGGGATGTTTGATGGCGCCGGAACAAGAGAGAAATATTGTAAATCTGTAACGGGTATGAACTGAAAGGGGAATGAAACGACAGAGGGAAGGGTACATATATAGGGGACCAGCCGCGCGACGGTCCGTTGGCGTGATTTAATATCGTAAAACAGACCCTGTAACATCCCGCAAAATCTCACTTCAGTCAGGGTTGCCCGTTTGAGAATGCATTCGGTAAGGGGGTGCATGCGGTACACTAGGTACTTTGTTTCGTTACTCGAGAGGGAGGACGTCTGCCTGATTCATTTGTATCTTTCCAGCTGTACCCTTCCCCCTTCTCCCTTTTCAACAGTATGTGATGTTTGGCAATGGAACATCGAAAATAATATACAGTAGAATCTTCAAAGCCCTAATACATAAACGCTGCTGTGCAGATTAAAAGTTCCAGTCGTGGACTAGGAACCTGTAACGTGGATTGACGGCTCCATTTAGACCGTAATAAATGACATTTGAAACATTGCACTGTAGCAGCAACGACAACGTCACCCGATTTTGACACTGTATGATCCGTCTAACTTGATTTCTGCACAGGTTGCAATGAATACACGGAAACGTATATAAAATTCAATCCCATGCCTTATCTATATTCAAAGTCCAGCATATCTCAACTCTTTGAATTCTTTGATCCAAATGCTGCTGGCAATGTGTTCGACAAAGGGTCAGTGGCACTGTATGTTATGACCAACTCGCATTGAGATGTTGTTGCAGAGTCAGGAAAGGGATCCAAATAAACACAAGATATTGGAGTAGCTTCATAATCAGCTGTTAAAGTTCAAACGACTTTAGCCAGATACAAAATATGAACCAAGTTACGAATACGTTGATGAATAAGAAAACTGAATTTCACAATATTACCGAAGTGCCCCTGAGGTTCTGTTGCGATAAGACCGGGATGTACATTAAAATGCATAGAGAGACGAAAATGAAGAGATGATTGATAAAGAGATTAGATGGTTAAGTAGATTCTACTTTTTCCTTTGAATGCGTGTGCCAAAAATCGAGAATTCAACATGACGGGACTCAAAAGCTTCTGGTCTTCAAATCTCCGATAAGACTCAACTAGTGTTCATTGAAACTCTGATGCAGGCTACCATCGAGAGCTTGAAAAATTTTGTTCTACTTATCAAGATTACCTTCATTAATATCCAAACTTTATTCGCTATGCATCAAGAATTAGCTTCACTGTCACATTAGCTGGATAAAGTATACGACTTGGTCTTTGTATGTAAACAAGTTTCACATACGTCATACGTCATAAGTCCGTTCGTCATTCATATTTTTTTTCTACTCTTCGTTGAGAAAGATCTCATTTAGAAACATCGACGTTTCGACAATTTTGAATTTCCTTAGTGTATTATTGTCTACTATTTCTCATGCTGGCAGTACGATGCAATACTGATAATTAGCCAATCTTTCTGTACAGTGTACAATGGGTCTGCACGTGCAGAGCTCCATACAGGACGCATGTAGACGCGATATGGGATTAGATTGAACCTTTGTTCAAAGTTCTGCCGTATATATACACTGACGAATGCACAAGAGTATCAGAGTCACGTGTCTATTTGACTCGACGCAAACAGTTTGTAAATCCTTGTGCGTGTGTCGCCGGGAAAAAGGAACTTAAACTAGAACATGCGTTTTGCTTCACGTTTGCCGCATGTTCTATATGTTGTTTATCCGTGTAAATCCCGTCCTAGCACATATTCCTTGTTTTATAGGATGGAATGTGGGCTGCGATACACATGTGCTGGGAGATCTTCGACATGATGCGACTATTCTCGTGCGATCAATTCCGTATCGCATAGTATATTTCGCCATAAACTGCAGAGGGCTTTGGTGTGCTTTCCTATTTGATGAATGGGTAGGCATACCAAGTAGGCGCGATTATCGTCACTGACCACGTCTCGCTCTCTCATCAGCATCATATTAAAGCCATATGTATTGCGACGTATGCCACGTGCTAGCTCCATTTACATTGGAGCTGCACTACTACTGTCGCGTTATTTGTATCAAGTTAACGACCCATTGTAAACTCCCTCGTGCTCGTAAATATTCATTGTATAAAAATCGCTAGATGTAATAGAGTTTCTGCAATAAAAAGTCATCCAATGGTTACGACGTTTTTTTCCCATATTTATCCGTCACAAAGTCACGGAGCTTGTGAACATTATTATTTTATTTTATAGGCTCTGTTGTATCTTACAGTGTACGAATAAGTATTTTTTGCAGATCGCATTAGTTGCTGGTAGGCATATGTACGATTTCGTGGAGTTGGCAGCTGTACACACATATTCATTATTCTCCTATAATAGGCAGGTGGTAGAGGTTGCATACGTGTGCAAATGGAGACTGGGACCGTCGCCAATATGTGCGAGCATGCTTGCATCCAAAGATAACCAAGGTTGGTGCGTGCCTCCAGCTAGCCCAGTCACGAATGAGTTTAAGCCCAATGTATTTCATAGCCCATTTATCGGATCATTCTGGGAGATACCAAGTGTGCTGTTCTACGCAAGCAAAGATTAGGAAATGCCGATCATTCAATATTTCAATGAGGATTACCATTAAGGAATAACCAGCCCCGAGAAATACCGATGCCTTTGTTTTGTTCAATACCGCCACAGAGTCTCAACTGAATGGTAATTGAAAAGGCTTCTTATGAACGAAGATATGTTCATTAGCCCTGCTGATGCTTTGAACTGAATCAAAATAAATCCAAACTCAAAATTGTAATTCGATTTTGTTTCATTCATGTCTGTAGAACACTTATGAGCACGTATTGATAGGAAATAAAGACCAAGCATGTATATCTCAATAACGTTTGAAAATTTGCAACAATCAACAGCTCCTTGTGCTCCTATCGAGAACGTTCGAAGACTCTACGACAATCGAGTTAGTAACTGAACCTTCCACAGCATCGAGATTTTCCAGTCGCCACGAGCGCCGCGGTTCAGTCCGCAACATAACTTCGTTTTCCATACTATCGTAGTTTCGCTATGTGCGAACGATGGGACAGTTTCTGCAAGCGATATAAAAACGCATCACCTAACAAAACTCAGCAAACCTCACGGCGGTCAATATTTCATACTCGGTCATGGTTGCGAGCAAATGGGAGAACTTTTCACTAAAAGTTTCTAACAAAGCGGTATACATAGAAATATTTAGGCCGAAGTTGAATAGGGGCACCTCGTCTTATCGGATCGATTCTCTATCTCTGCCTTACTTATTATAAATAACAAATCTTAATAATTCTATTTGCGTGTTATCCTCGTAATTCTTCTCTCAATGTTTATTATTTCCTCGTCAAAAAAAATTAAAAGAAGCACTGTGCAGTTAGTAAAGCTCTACACAGTGCTATTTTCTGTGAATGTGTGATGTACTTTCGCCAGTATACGTAATATGCTTTCCAGCACGGAAAAGAGGCTACTTGTGCGAAGGGTTCGAGCTCCCAACGAAATCGTCAACTTATCCGTTTTACATAAAACTATAGTTCAAGTTGGAATGTTAGAAAGTAAAAAATGGACAAACCTGAATGTTCTTGACATTCTTTAGACTATCGCGCGAATCCTACAGAATGAAGATTAGCGGTTCTCTATCGTGAAGAGTTTTTTTTATATCCGGATCATTTCATTGCTGAGTTTGATCACAATATTTCCGAGCTTGTTTTACACACGGAGTCGTGAGTGCATTCCCCAAGGATACAGTTCTATGTTTTCCATCGGCTAAAGCGAATCAAGTTCTTGCAACACCACCGAGAATGCGTGCCTGTGAATTTCAGGGTAATCCCTTGCCGCCCAACGGGATCCCGAGAGAGCGAGGGTGAGAACGCAGCATCACGAAATTGGGAAGAGAAATTGCTGACCGAGTCGTGTAAACCGTAGCGTGGATGTTTGCAGTGCATGTTGTAGTGTATGACTAAGAGAAAGAATCAAGAGGAGGGGGTGAGAGTCTAAAAGCACGATGAAATGCAATGAGAGAAAAAGAGAGACAGAGAAATGAAAGAAAACGGAAATCGGTGTTTGTATTCTAGCGATTAGAAATCGCGTGACGAAAAGAGGGTTGGTTCGCTTTCTTGCCCCCTTTCATCATTAGCAGTTTCCGTTTCTTCGTAACGCTCCGCGTCTAAAGCCGGTAGCTCGATTTATCCTCCCGCCGCCACCCTCGATAGAATAAGGGCGTCCAAATGAAAGGGTGGCGAAGAAAGAGTCGGACAGCACTGGGGCCGAGAATAAAAGAGGCGGAAATGTACTCTAGAAAGTGTGGTCTCGGTTATTATTGTACGATTCCGCACGTTCACTCTCTCTCGACTATACCATCTACGCTTTAATTAACAGAGATAAGCGAATTAAAATTCAATTTAAGATGCAAAACTTTCTACTCTCTGCTCCCTCCTTCCTATCTTAACCTGATAATATTGTAAGCGGATAAATAATTCATGGAGGATTAAATACACCAGGGTAAACTTATTTGCGAATCTCGAAAATTATTCGATTCCCTAGCACTCGGATACGGAAGAACAATGCTTTTTCAATTTACCAAAGTTTTAGTTGTAAATATATATTTTTCGTTTTTAAAATTTGATGAATTTATACCAACGCCATTTTTCTACGCAGCAATAAAAAAGATCAAACTTTTCTACATTTCGTTAGTTCAATTGTTTCTTATTCGTACCACCGTCTCAATCGTTTCTGAAGTTTTAGTTCTTACGTTCCAAATAAATACCGTCGTCGCATTTTTGTACCGTTTTACATAATTTTTCGTAAAATTTTGTAAAAATGAGGAATTAGGTCATTTTCCAACGAGACAAACTTTAAAATTCTACAATTTTCTGGACTATGATGAAGATCTCTGTCTTTTTTACTTTTTAACGATCTTCCAGCACCCGAAGTGAGGTATTTTGTTTAACGTATTCCATGTGTGTCAAACAGCACGATTTGAAAACGATTGTAGTGCACATTTTTTCCGTGTCCTTTGATGAACACTATAAATACAAGAATGATCCTTGTCTTTGTACACGTTCAAGATTCCTGCATAATCATCTATGACTAAGAAACGACAGTTTGAACCCGACATCCGTGATGGTATTTTCGCGATAGTGATACCGGAAGGCAATCATACTGGAGATTAGAGTCCCGATGCCATCGCCCTTCATGTCGACAGCAGGGCATTCCCGTACTTTGGACGCTTAGCTTTAATTCCCGGTGAAAGAGCTTGTCTTCCTTTTCCTCTTTCATTCTCTTTTTCCAACTGTGCCCCGGCTGTGCTGCACTGCTTTTGCTTTGGAGGTTTCATCTATGTGAGAGCTTAATGTAATGTAGAGTACCACGGATGAAAAAAAAAAAAACAGAGATACGATAGCGAATCATGACGCGATGCACTTTGCACGGTGCAAATTAGAAATTTTCCAGCACTGCGATATGAAAATAATACAACAAAATAAATATATATACGGAATGAGCTTAGCAATGTTATTTACATCAAATCACCAAACAAATGTAGAAAAACTAGAGTTCATAAATAAAGTTGAAAATCAAAGATTATTTATCATATCTACGAATCAATAATATTTTTGGCAATAATGTTAGTCAGGAGGTTAGGCGCACATGAAATTTTTGAAAAAGAATTTTCCATACATTTTTATTTTTATTTTTTTTAATTCTGGGAATAAGCTTTCAGAGGCCACCATTCAGTCAATTATCCTTTCTTTTTAAAAAATAACGAAATTTCACTGGTTTGTTGATTTTAGATAAACAAGACAATTTTTTGAGAAATTGATATTTTTATCAAGTATCCTTCGAATATCATATAATTTCTGGGCAAAATATTGAGCGATCGAAAAATATACAAATGGTACATGAAAAAATCAAAGTAAAATTCTTCCTGTGACCCTCTGACAGCTAGCCCGTTAACCCTTAAATAGCGTTTAAAAACAATCCGACGCGTTTCATAAGTAGGGATCCATACATAACCTAGTTCTTGCAATTTTTCATAAAAATAAGATAAAAATTTTCATGTTCTCCCGAACCCTCAGAGTGTTGATGTTGAGTATTGATGTTGTGCTCGCATTACTCTAATTTGAGATCACAGGAATTTATGCGTCTGTGTTGGAAGTGCATAATTTAATAGCCCAATAATCGTACAGATAATTATTCGAATTGCCCTGTAATTGAATGAATATTTGTTCAGCCTAAATAAGGTACATGTTCATGCGGATATTATAAACCCTAACGTGTTTGAGTCAAAACAATTTGCCATCGGTCAAATAGTAAAGTATATATGAAATCAAAGGATATCATCGGTTTCGAAATATTAAAATTTATCGCTTCCCGATTACATTGCCAATGGCGCCTAAATACAAAATTGTGTATAATCTGGTGAACCTCATCACACCACCATGGACAGAGTAATTGATGAAAATATCTTTAATCAATGCCCTATCGATTATGCATACAATTTTGATTGATCTTCCTCCAAATTGCAATATTTCCTCGAATTTACTTCAATGAATGGGCTCGATTATGTAGCAGAGTAAGATAACTTGTACTTTGTACGCGCGTTAATACAAATTTTTCCACAGGCATGATATACGTTCACAAAGCCTTGCATTGATGGTTACATCGATGTTATAAAAAATAATGAATATTCAATTAATAAGTATGTATTTCATAATTTAACTTTTCCTGCAAGAGAGCAGGTCCGATTGAACTTTCGATTAGAAATATCACGTGAAAATATTTTGTCCTAATCAATATATTCATCAAATTAAATTCTATGACCTGTATTTTTTTTTTTTTTTTTTTACATAATACACGAAATACTTTGTACGGTTACGGACACTCTGTTTCATTTTTTTTTAAATCTAATATGAAGAGATAAGAAAGAGAAATAAAAAATCACTAAAAGGAGAAAAATGGTATGAAACTATAAACCAAATTATACTACCCTAGATCTTGATAATTGGCAGGACAACAGTAAGTTTCGTGATTAATGCATCGATGATAACGTCTTCGTTGATGGACCGGATAAAGGGAATGTGAAATCTATGATGCTTATCTCACGATATACACATAATATATTTGTTCATAAACGATATATATATCTGTATGTATGAGTTTGGTTTTGAGCACGTCAAAACAACGTCACAGCTTTGCTCTTCTCTTATTATATTGCCGCTTCTCCCTCGATGCTGCTTGTCTTGTGAAAAACAGTTTCAATCTCGGAGAGTAGGAAGTTCGAACAGCGCGAGAATACTCCATCGAGCTGAGAGCGGGTATTATAATGTTTCGGGCTCACTTTTCTATAGTGTCCCCCTCACCCTGTACTAAGTTGATGGTTCCTCATCGTTTACGATGAATCTTCACTCCATCATTGCCTCTCTTTTTATCCTCATTTCCGCTCACTACTTGGATTTTTCGCAAATCAACGTACATCTGTTCGTGTACGTGTGTCTTTATTAAAAATATATTTTATGGGAAAAAAGCGCAATTTAGTATATTAAATGAAGTAATATAAATACAGCTGTTTATTCGCACGTAATATTAAAAATGTTAATAATGTTGATTATGGTGTGTATATTTCTTGTTGTATATTCACGGAACCTTCTTATGATTTTCTTTTCAATGAATTTCAATGAATTTCAACGAGTAAAATCCGACAACCGTACCGATTTTTTTTTCGTTTAAATGTTGAACTTTCGTTTTTTTATAATAATTTGAGGTCCACTCCGAAAAAAAATAGCACTTGACGGTGGACTGTTCTGACGATTCGAGAAAAACTCGTTCAAAGTTGTTTCTACGGTCTCCACACAGCCGCTCGTATTTTTTTTTTTATAAGCAAGACTGTAACGATCACAAGATTGTGAATCTCGCGATAAAAAATCAACGGGATGCTTATGAGAATCTAGATTTTATATATTTTACACTGAGAAATTCCCTTAAATGCAACGATCGTAAGTTGTTAATATATCAAAGTTCCTCCACCCTTATAACTCTTTAGACAGTTTCAATATCAATTTAGAGCGTAGTCGCATATTGAAGTTTTATATTCAACAAACCAACACTTTTGACAAGAACATAACATTACATAAGCGTTACTTATATATAAGAGACATTGCATTTTCAACGGGTCGTCGAACAAAAAAAAAAATATGTGTTCGAAACTGTCAACTGTTTGAAAGCTTCTATGCAATTTTTGGATGAGCATGAAAATTTTTACGTATATAGTGCACAAGATACATGCAATATAGGCGAAGAAAAAAAAAAAAAAAAAGATCCGTTTATTGAATCATTGACTAATGTTAGTTGTCTGTCGTATAAATCTCTGGATGATTGGCACCGCGACAGCGCAAGAGGGACCTTTAAGGGACAAAGCCTTCGTTGTCAGTACGTGTTATATCTATAATATTTTCACATACATGACTATGTATACCATAATATATTCGGTAGAAGCTCAAACGTCATTTTCCTCGTGACGCGTGGTTCACAACGACACAAAGGAGGAGAAGGGTTGGCGAGGGGGCTGGATCGACGAAACGGATGGTCCCGCGGTTGACAGACCACTGGAAAGCGCGGCGGCGATTCGAATTGACAGGGGCACCGGGATTCCGTCTAATAAATCACGAACGAATATATATAGACGTATATGAAAGTACCAAGAGTCAAAAGGACAGTAGTTGAGCAATGCACATATTTGAAAGCGTTAAATTTACGCCCTTATAATATTTATGAATACACGATGCACATAGACATTGCACTTGTATCAAGCTTGGACAGTAGACTACACACGCACTTCGCCGGACGCAGTTCGCGGATCCAGCGTCCACAGCTAAAGCGAATACCACAGCGTGGTGACGCCTCGTTAATATAAAGCGAGGCAGGGTCAAGCAAGTTGGAAATATTTTTCACATAAAATGGGGTGACACGCTTTTTGCTCGTGAATCAGGAAATTTCGATGCTCCTATAAAATTAACTCACCCCTTTATTATATAATTAATCTCGCGCCAACTCGTCCATAGTCACTTTGTCTGATAATTGGGATTATGTAAATTTTACGTATTCCAGTATTATTTATACTACGGGGTACCTTTCCTACGACGCATACAATCTGGCAATGGAGAAAATTTTGATTGGATCAATTGGTGATCTGGAGGTTACTCGAATATGAAAAACAAATTTGTGAGTGGCCAAAATATAGAAGTGAAAAAAAATCATATTTTTTTTTTTTTTCATTAAGCAGCTTTCCCCGATGTATTTCGATCCGAGAACACCGATCATTTTTCTGCCTACTCCGAAATTTTATATAAAATAAATATATCCCAGAAATATATCCAAATTTTCAAGAACTGAAATTCTAAAATTTCACGTATTCATAACTAAATAGCGATGTACAAATTGATATTTGGATATCGAAGAGAATATTGGTGTATAGACTTTGAGATCAGTTTGGACTTCATCCCAATATTTTTCCTGAGCCGAGTGAACGTTCGACTACGAAATAATATTTTTTACTTTGTCGTTATTAGAATGAAATTCGAGCAAATGCGAACGGCACAGCAATATATAATATATATTCTGGAGGGCATTGTGGGTATTTCGATGTAAATACTAATCAATATTGTGGGACAATATCTTCAGTCAATATTGCACTGGTACAGCAATTGTCTAATACCGCATCACAGTGTAATGAAGATTGCCGGAACCAATGATATCTCGTACGATTCACTGGTGCTTGAGAGATAGACGCAAGGAGAAGGGTTTGGGGAAACGATAATGATCGTGAGTATGGAGCATTCACCAGGGATTTATATGTTGTACAGCGATATGCCAATCGTATTAGGTATCGTACACGCTGACCATTAGAATTTCTGAAAGGAGCACATATATGTTAGAATAGGAAGAAAAAGGACAGCAGATATTTCGTAATGGCGATCAAAGTTTCTTTTAACGATGATACATGTATATTACATATTATACATGCATGTGTGCATAATATTCCTCGTTATTTGAATGTAATTATCGAGCTTTATAGTATAGTCCTTCATATGCACGTAGATCGATACATCATGTTCGATAGGTGTATGCGAATTCTCGATTACTCAATTTCATGTTATATGAATTCTGTTGATCTCTACGATTTCCCTCGTCAACGTAATAGGTTTGGGGTTGGTGTGTGGGAGCGATCACAAGTTAAATAGCCTGAGGTGAGGTCAGTAGTTGGTTAGGTGACCGCTTAGCTATGCGCCGGCTTCCGTATAAGTATAAGCCGAACGAGAGAGAGAGAGTTTTCGCGTAAGATTTTGATGATGTTAATCAACTGAAACTCAGTCAAATGTAGTCACCTGAATCGTCTGGGTCTCTAACTGCAGCTTCCCTCAAGCCTTATGGAAATGCGATACACGGAGAGAATTCAATACGAAACATTACTGTGTTCTTATTGCAGTGCAGAACCATGTTGACCGTCGGTAGAAAATTCGTTGTTTTTCTATATTTGAAACATTGAAAATGTTCCCTAACCCTCCCTCGGATGGTCCTATTGGCCGTCGCGGATATGTCGCGTGTTTGCGACCCGTCCTTGCTACTCTCATTTCTTTTCATTGCATCAGATTGGATATCTACTTTTAATATTGAATGTCTCCTTAACGATACATCTGGAAAAAAATGTTAAAAGACATTTCTCTTCAAGGTTTTGCCCCTTCTACTCATTAATTGTGTCGTGTACGAAATGAGCACGTGGTTTTGGACCACCTTGTATGTAACAGCTAATAGTCAAACCAAAATCTCATCTTGAGAAGTACCAATAGCTTTGGAATGGCCAGTATATAGAGCACAACTCTCATGCACGGAGAGCCACATCAGCTGCACCCGGGCAGTACAGCGATAGCTGTATTCACTACCCACGGGAATGGATCCTAATTCGTCGTTCAAACGCCGAGAGCCTCTCAAAGTTTCTTGTCCTCAGTGGTGACGGTCTAATATATGTGTGCTATAGTTACCGTAACCCTGTACCGAGTCTTGCATACACGGTTCAGTACGTACGTATCCGTGCGGCTATATACAAGTGTGTAATATATATTATGAGGGCTATCGTAGGGCCAATTTTGCTGTACAGAGGCACGTCGAGCAAACCCGTTAGCTTTTCGAGCAAAAGTCCACCAAACTATGAAAACCGTTATATCGGTGTAAACGATATTATTTATTCATGACTATTGAGAAGAGAAACTCAGCATACCTTGAAGGAATTCGTTCGGGTTAAAAAAAATGCGATATTTTTCTGTTCAGCCGGTGGACTTATTAATTCTTGCTTATTCGCATACCAGGCTATGAATATCCTACGATTTATAAAATATTCATATTTATCAGTATAATAATTTTTTTTTTAAATACTTTTTGAGATCGAAGACGCAGCTTTAGAGTGAAATTAATTAATAGGCCATCGCGTAAGCACCAATAATAATGAAAGTGATGATAAAAATTATTGAAATTGAACAACATTCAATTATCAACCTTACTTTTATTTTTATTCCTGCGTGGTATAAGTTCCTTTACGAATCATTCACCGGTGAATGTATACTGTGACAGGAAAAGTGGTGTTGTTGCCCTCGACATTATAACGCTCGACCGACTCCTCGGGTAGTACCGAAAGTTAGGAACTTGTTTCGTCATTCATGTAAGTCCTTGCCGCATAGTCTTTATAGCGGTAGGGGATGATGTTATAATTTATTCAACATTACTTGTTATTTGGTGCGAAATTTATCAGGTGTCGTAAGACTGCATTATCGTGGGTGATGATCATCAAGGATTGCTTCAGGAAATCACTCGGGACTACAGTATATCGATGATTGATGCTGATTCTATTCTAAAATCATTCAACAATTTGTTATCTGTTTCTCGAGCATCGCATATCTCACCTGTCCTATTTGCTACATTTATTAATTTAGCATTATGAGTATGTTTCGTACTCTTTTATTTCTGTACTCACTTTGAGCTGAGTTCATTGTCTTATTATCATTAATATCTTGTCCAAAAACAATTGTTGTTATAGTTTCGTCAATTAACTGACACCCACCGACAATTTAAGTTTTGCTAGATGACATCATATAAAAGTTTCGACAACAATTGAACCCTTTAGCCGCTACTAGTACATTTCAGTGTGGTGAAAATATAATGATCTGTATCAGCACAAGTTTTCTACGCTTTGTTCCCCTCACATCCTCGTGCAAGTGTGATACAGTTCTGCTAACGGCTGAGAGCACCGCTGTTGGTGGGTGCAGACGAAGAAGAATGTGAAATTGGTGAACTAGAGCATTGGTGAAGTGGGAAAAAAATGATAGGATCGTAAAAATCCGGAAGTTTGCACGAAAAAATAAGTTTGAAGATAATAGAAGAAAAGAAATAGATGTTTGTGGTGAAAAAAAAAAAAAAACGAATAAAAATATTGATATCAACAAAACATGATGCGATTGGGTTCAGGTGAAAAAAAATAATGAAAATCTAATAGTAGCGTTATTTTATGAGTCAATATAATTCGCCAGGCAAGCAAATGCACTTCACAGGTCACCCATTTCAATGAATCAAAATGCAATTTGACTACTTCTTTGAATCGATTGACATTAACGATAGGTCTGCGAGACGAACAACATATATTTTTTGGAAGCTAATGGAAAGTTCGATGTAAATCTTGGGTTGACAAAAAAAAGAAAATAACGAATTCTTCGTTTTTCGCATTTCATTGTATTGAAAAATATGTTGTTCTCTCGTTATTGTATTTATACGTTGAAATATTGGGGAGAATGAAAACACCAACACGTATTCAGAGCTTGATACGGAATATTGATATTCCAGTGTGGCGTTTGGCCGAATTCTTTGATCTGCGGTAACGGATAGCCCCGAAATACGTGCTTTCTCTAGTCTGTGAGCATATCCTTTTTATTTCCTAACACGTAATACCCGTGGATATCAACTTGAGGGGTGTGAAAACGAGAGAAAGAAAAAGGGGGAAGGGTGGCTCCGATCGTGCGAAAATTCGGTAGGAGTACACCGCACGAGTGTTGTCAGCGTATATTTTTTTGTTTGTTTGTGTCTGTATGCATTATTACTCCTACGTAGTGAATAAAAGTTTTACGATGACCTACGAAAGCTATGTGGGCGATTTCATTTCTGATACAATTCCTTTTTGATAGCCAACCTTTTTCAAAAACTTTCAGGTTAAAAATTCAATGAAATTATTTTGAATAAAATTGACACAGAAAAAGTGTTTGAAACATTCCATACAGCGAAAGAAAAAATTATTCATCTCGAACTTTAATGAAACTTCAGGTACTTGAAAAACAAAAAAAAATTCCTTAGAAAAAAAAAATCATGTTGGTCCAGTTCCCAAAAGTGTAGAATGTAACGAAGTTATGGGAAGACTGAACACACATCGACACATTTATGTGAAGCGTCGATCGGCATTACTTCGGAATATGGTTTGGGAATAACTTTCGCGATTGACGTGGGATCAAATTGTTCGATTTAACAGGTTTGGCCTCATTACGTCCATGTCTTGGCTGTCGATAGGAATATCGAGGAAATCGAGGAAAGAACTATCCGGCGAGTCATTCTTGGTTGCAGGGGCAGGGGGTTTCGAACAATCGACAGAATTCAACCGTCACTGGAAGAGACCAAGAATTGTATAATTGACAGTGTTGCCTCAGAACGCGATGAAAGAGAGCGATAAGTGACAGTGATAAATTGAGACGTGATGTCGTTTTACCGTTTGATGTTCATGGTTAGGAATATCGACTGGATTATTGAGACATAATGATATATCGTTGTTTTTTTTTTACTACTGCTCTCAAATTTGTCGTTGATATTGCGAAAAATATTGTTTCATAAGCTCTTGAAAAATAAACCTTCAACTTGAACAGCCATTAATAATTTTTCTCGACGAAACAATTGAGTGCATCTGATATCATAAAATTTACCAAGAAAATAGGTTACGGTAGAATTTTTCTGAGGGTTTAAATTTTCCTTAGGTTTTTATTGCAGCGAGTTTTCTTGCAGTGGCTACGGTTAAATATATAGCAATGTTGTACATCCGGTATTGTGTATACGTGTAGTGTACACGTTGCAGATAATAGAGTAGATCCAAGGAGCTAAAAAACTGTATTAAACTTGGTGAGAGTAAGAAAGATGGAGGGTCGTATATTAGAAAAATGTATGGAGAAGTTATGGAGCTCGAACCCTGTAGCTGATCGGAGGATGAGCGCGAGTTAAATAAAAACAAAAATATAATGAAAAAAATAAATAAAAATAAAAATAGTGTTTGTGGCGTTCTACTCTTTTGCGACATGAGAAAATCATACCTCATGGATCCTTGGTAGAAAATCTGCATTTTCGAGAGTCAAGAACGTAATGCCCTCGTCGCGATCCTCACACGAGGATCGCGACGAGAAATGCTCCAAAATTAACATGATTCGAATTTTTAAAAAACCTGCTTCTTCGATACATCAATTGATGAACACGATTGGCAGGATTTTTCCGTTTATTTTGTTTTTCGAATTATAATAATCAGAGAATATGTATAACAACAAATAAATGAATTCAGAAAATGATTGCCACTGAAATAAACTACTCCTTCGGCCCGAAAAGATGAATGATCGATTTTTCGAATAGGGTGTTATTTTCAAAAGACAAGTGCACTCGACGTGACTCATACGTTGAGTGTGTACGGCTTGGGCAAGTTTGCGGACCGAGGTTGAGCATCGTAGAACGTCAATTCGTTGAGAAGTTTTCTACAAGGACCCTTGATGCAGGAGAAAAAGTGAGAAGGGAGAATCAAGTTAATTGACAGACTAAGAGCGAGAGGGAGAGAGAGAGAGAGAGAAAGACAAAGGAGATGAGAGAGCGACGTTTGGATGAGCGAAATAGCATGTCGCGCGTAATTACGACCGGGGTAAAAACGCATTGGTGGCTGCTTTTTCTCTTTCTCCGTAGCCTTTTCACTCTTACATGTGTGCTATATTTCGTACTACTTCTATAGCTCTTCTATATAAAGCTTACTAGCAATGCCTTCTACGAACGTTGTTTCTACTATTTTGCCACTCGTTGCTTTTAGCGTAACAGCAGCAGTTTTCGAAGAGTGAAGGGTGTGTCAGATCGTTGAAGTGATGATTCAAAAAGAGGAATCGAGGCAATCGTTTCAAAATGGAAATAAAGATGTTAGATTGGTACTGGTAAACGGGGCAATAATAATATGGAAAATATTTATATATATAACCAAATACCCAACTCAATAGGGGTGTTGCAAATTGTTGCAAAAAGGAAGAGTTAAATTTGTGCCAAAATAGATTATTCAGTACGTCGCGGTACCGAAAATGTGTGACATTTTTCAACAATAAGATCGGAGCTGTTATGTTAACTGCAATTATTATGTGCAACCAAATTATTAATAATAATTGATAGCAATTGATAGAATGACGAGCACATCATACACATTGTTCCTTGTAACGATATATATATCGCGATACATAATTTTGAGTACATTTCGCACCTATAGTTCTTCCGAATACATATTGAGTATAATATTTATCGACGAAATATCATATATATTCGAACATAGCACGTATATTCATTTCTTTCGAAATGCGGCAAGGGGACAGGGCGACAACATCGAGGGGCATGATGCACAACAAGCCCCTCTATCGGTTCTTGTTTGCCTTTATTTTTGCAACGATATAGTTCTGCTCGTATATCTTCTCTTTTCGTACTTTGGTATATACGTACACCCCATACACCCTCTGTCCGCATCCCCAGTTCCCATATATCTCGCACGGTTCTCTCGCCCGCCACACACGTGCTTCGTCTCTCTTTACCGCACAGAGTTCATTCTTCTCGACTCCCTTCTTCCTGCTGGTCCACTCTGGCTCCCAACCCCGTCACACTCTCAACCATCGAGAGGGTATACACACCGTTTACGATCTTGTGTACTACGTAAACATATATACATATACATTTTCACCCAAAGTCTGTTTCGTGGAAGTGACTCAGTTATTACAAGTCGTATGTGAAATACTTCGCAAGAGGCATGTATCGGGATAGTCAGTTTCACGGAAAAGAGCCTTCGGAAGAACGCTACGTGGATGTAGGTCTACACGAAGTCGTCGATGACTCATAGATTGAGAATCCACTTTGTTCGATATTCTGCATCAGCAGACTGCTCCCCCCCCCCCCTTCTCCATTATTTAAACCTACAAACTCCGTATTATGTATCAAAAGGAAGAGAAAAATGGGCATTATACCGGTTACGTTTTGGTCGTGAACTTATGTGTTCCCGATTATCTGGCTTTTCATATACATATGGTGAACATTGAATGCACTACGATCGTTATTTCGTTCGGTTTCTCTCTCCCTCTCTCTCTCTCTCTCTCGGTCTTCCTCTTCCATTTCATAATTGTAAAATATACTGAAGAGCACCTGGGTAACCAGCACCAAAAGGTAAAGTCGATCTCGGGGGTATCCATGTGGTAAATATTTAAAATGTTATATATGTGATCGTGGACTACCGCGAAGTGAACAGATTGCCACGATATTAGTTTTCAGGCTGCAATAATGAACGGTCGGTTGTCATGAAATGGCGAAATATTTTTGACAAGATATTTAAAAAAAATGAGACTTTTGTTTTTGTGAAACTGTTTACTAGAGTTATGCTCATTTCTGTTGGAGAAAGAAAAAAATAAATAGGAATCGCAGTTAAGAATTTACGTAAATATCAGTGAGATTCGTCGTCCGAGAATATTTTTATAAATGTATTTATATGCGTGGGTGTGTTTTGATGCCCGAAAAACTCGAACGGTTATATCCTCGAGATAACTTCATCGATTACCTTCGCAAAAACTTCCCTTACATTTGGAGCATAGAGCAAAAACCTTTTTTGTCTCGACACTGTTCTCGCATCTGAATTGCCTGAGAGTTTTGCGTTTTATGATTCAGTTTGTGCTATCTTCTTCCGAAATTTTTCGGCCTCGATGTTTCCAATAACTGTAACCGTTACTTTTCAGATGTATTAAAGTCGAAAACTTATCACAGTACTTTGCACACCCGATAAAAACACTTTGGAAAACATTTATGAATCGTAATGTAAATGTATATAAATATGAATATTAAAAAAATAAAAAAATCCCAGTGATATATGGCACGCTTGCGGTTTTTTTTTTTTTTTTATAATCTATTAGTATTGCCAAAGATTCATATATAAATTCCATTTCGAAATACGTACTGAAAATATGCTCAGCCATAAAACGATTACGCATTAATTCGAACACGAATAAATACAATAACAATTATGAACTGAAAGAATTCCAAATATTCGTGTTTCACATAGATATGCACGCGGTTAAGCGTGAACAATGAAATCAATGTTGCATAGAGGATGAAGCAAGAGTTTGGGAAAAGAGCCATGAGATAAGTCGAGTTGTTAAATGACCGAGGGCAAGGGGTTGGTTATGATGGCGTTTATACATGCGGTAGCGTTAATATCGGTATTTTGGTTGCGTTGCTGCAGTAGTAAAGAGGTGCCAGAGGCTGCGGTTTCTAAGCACGTATGCAAAAGGAACGAATAAGGAAAGATGTAGGAGTTCGAAAAGAGTGAGAATATGGTGTAGAAGAACGAGGGTTATATGTATGGACATTATACAGAGTTGGTATTACCATAAGACGCGCCATAGTAAAAGCCGTACAATGTACACGTATGGGAAAAGGAGTTTTCGAACGACGATTAGATTTTCCAGGTCGTTGGTTAACCAGATGTTGCGAAATCTCAGGATCTCATTCACGATCATTCCTCTTTCACTTTCTCATACCATCGCAGTGTCCTGACTTGTTATATATTTTCGAGGAAGAAGTCGTTCTATTGCTGAGATTCACAGAGCTATCGTTTTACAGTCCATTCCAAACAGTTCGTAGAGTTGGTTTACCACTTTGTGCGGGTGAATTCAAGCAGTGGTTCCTTCTCTCCCTCTATTTCTCTTATTCTCGTCTTTCTCTCTCGCCCTCTCTTTCATTCTCTCCCATGAACCTCGGTATAATAGCTTGGGGAAACGACATTGGTGCAGGCGACGTCTGAAAGTCCGTGACTTCGAAGGCGGGCTGTTAATGGCCAAGGCGTGTGCATTGGATCCCAAACATTACGTATATATTTCTATAGTTATACATATATACATATATATATATATATATGTGATGGCACGACTTCACTCCCTTATTCCCTCCTGGGGAAAGGAGTTTGGAGGCGCATCGTGAGATTCTCTCTCGTGTATTGCCAATAACGATCACCACGGGGATGTTCGCGCCTCTGCAGTATTCCCTTTGCGAAACAACCAATGTTCGGCCCCATCGAGACTCTCTCTGCTGTATCACACATACACCCCCCCCCCCCTCCTATTACTTCCGTATTCGCCAATTTCGACAGTATACGCATATAGACATGAGTGTATACACGTACCTAACCGGAGGAGAGTATAATATATAATGAAGTGTCCATGAGGGAACGAAGCAACATCCCTCTTACCTAAAGCTGAGTACAACAGCCGTGAGGAACAATGAGTCGATGTTCCGTTTCGCAAGCTCAGCATCCCAAATAAATGAAGACAATCTATACCGTTAATATTATATCAACACGGTATACGTATAACTATTGGTGCTGGAATGACAATATCATAGGGATTACGTATGCATGACTATATGCATGTTCTATAGACGATCATTATAGCATGTTGTTGATGCATGTTAATGCGTCACCTTAGAGCTTTTTCTTCCACGTGTTGGTCTAATTAACAAAATAGAATACTTTAATCTCGTAGTATTGAAAGTATTATTGAAAGTTCAGGATCACAAGTAATCCTTTGGATCACATCGCGATAGAAATTCTGAGAAAAAATGTCCTACTTATGATGGAACATTGTGGAGTAAGAACATGAGGAGAGAAAACTTGGAAGAAAAGTTCGAAGGAAAGAAAAATAGAACTGTTGGATGAGACGGAGTGAGATTGGAGGATAGAAGAAAAAAAAAGAAGAAAAAGAAAAAAAAACCCTCGTCGTTCTACGGATCTCGGTCAAACTGAAATCTGACACTTCGAAAACTTCGCCATCAAACGCTCTGGAACTCCACTTATCTATTTATGAATATGCATACATATATATATATTCAAATTCATAGTTTTATATGTGTCTGTGTATGCGAAAGTTGCAGAAAGTGCCCAAGGTGTATTCTTCGGGTGGTTGAAAAATTCTTTGAAATAGGAAATGTCAGGGTAATAAAAATCTATACTATGCTAAGTTTGGAGCAGCTATTTGAGTACTCTACATATATATATATATATATATAAACAGAATGGACGTCCCACGCAGGTTCTAACAGTCGTGGAAACGATTGCTCTCATTGGTTGATGTCGGAGGTCATGCAGAGCTGGTCATTTCTTGCTCGAGCTCAAGGTACTTGCAAGTACTGCATAAGGGTCCATGTGTGCGGTCACGTTTGATTGTGAGTGTACAAAGTTGCATTATTGCTTTGATACAATCTGTCTGTGTCCTCGGTACAGAAGTATGTCGTAAAGAGGGAGAGTGCCGTTCTCTCGATCGCAATAGCTAAACAGCAGAGAGCATATAACAGTGAAGCAGCTCGCAGAACAATTCGACGTGCATTCCTCTTGAACGCGTGGCTCAGTAGGGCTCTCCTCGTTTGTGAATCAGCCGCATGCTTCTCTCGTGGCGTTACATCAGCCGTTACAGTGGGTTTCAATGTCCGAGCACAGCGGGAATATTGCTTGTATGTACTTTTGTCTACATGTCACGTGACAGCGGACCGTTCGTGCCCTATTACTACAGGTCTTCCAGAATAATTGTTTCAAAGGGGAGGATGATCGTAGTCAGACAGAGAAAGCAAAAGGGAGAGAGCGAGAGGGGGGGGGGGGAAGAGTGAAATGATTGAGGGAGACAAAGCAAGAGACATCTGACAGTAAGACTTTTGGATCTGTATTCATACAGCCCCTCTGTGATTATTGTAGGACAAGAATGTGTAGAATTCTTGCCACTTCTGTACGTTATTCAACAGGCATGCATAACTTTTGATTGGAGAGATCGTTCGTACTGAATACTCTGCGTTGAACTTTCAGATCGAAGACACTTGGAATTTACGGTGCACTGATTATACGACAATTAAATTACAATATGACATGAAATCCTTACATAACTTGACCAGTTTACACCACGTGGTTACCCTTGACATACGTTAAATGCGATTCACAAGTGTGTCACCTACCGGCAACGAACCGGAGACACTTCGCCCAATCAATTTAATGACTCACACCTAATTATTCGAAATTTATGGTAATGAAATTTCCAACGTTGAAACGTTTGTCCCTATATTTCTCGAAGATACAATTAATACGTTACGTGGATCATTTTTAAGCTCTGATAAAGAGAGAAAAGGAATTCTGTTGCGTTCCAATGATGCAGCTTTGGCTTACGTTCGTTCATTTGGTAAATATCCTGCTATTCATTGTTCATTTACTCAGTTGCCTTTTCGAGACAAACAAAAGTAAATAACTCATTTTTTCATTAAATTATTAAGCGTTTGAGACAAATAGCAATCTGCTCTTCAGCTGTCTTTCTCGCGCTCGTTCAACTGATAGAACGTGTCTTAATTACTCGAAAAAGTCGATTAATCGAAGGAAGATAAAACGATGTTTCCGTATACCCGTGAATAATAAATATACCGAATCGTTGATCGAACCTATGTTGGAATTATTTCTTTAAGTATTCCGACTCATTATTCGTCTCGTTGGTTTGTTTATGTGTTTCCGGCTTAAAATGTTAATATGGCTTAAATTAAACTCACGGTTTCAGTACTTCGACTCGCCGTTTTGATTGTTCGTGTAAGAAACAATTCGTGTACTCACCTGCAACAGAAATGGAAGAAAAAAACATAAGTCAATCATTGTATGAATGCAAAAGTATTGAAAGCGCAATTTTTTTTTGTTTCGTATCTTATCTACGTTATTAGAAATCAGACAGCGTGTCAAATTCATTTGAAACAACGTCCTGCATTTGTTTTTTGAAACCTCGACATTTGTCTTTTTAATTTTGCATAGAACGTCATTTATCTAGAACTCGGTCGTCAAATTTCTTAGTACGACCCAGTTTCATATATTTTGGGATTTCTCGGTTCGTAAGAGGTTCAACAATACCGCGATTATCCGTGTTTAGACCTCAAAAACTCAATCACATTAAATTCCGACAAAGTGTGCACGTTCGAAACGGATAGCAGTTACGGTAAATGTATTATTACAATTTTATTAGTATGTGATGTGCGCGAGTATGCGTCGTTTCTATATTTACCAACAGGTGAGAAAAGTATATCATGAGGTTTAATAAGTTACAATAACGCAAACGTTATATATAATTTCAATTGACCCGTAACGTAACGTAAGTGAGCCGCGACCACCTCCCGTTTTCAAACACCGCTATACTATCAAAATTCTCACTTGAAAATTTACGCAAAGCACTCAGGAAAATGTTTCAACGTGACCGCAACTTCAAAGGTAAAGATAGTCAGTTCATTCCAAAGTTTTAAAAATGAGATATTTTATCATGAATAAAGCATGGAATTGGTTGACGTTAACATGCGAGAGCGTTTCTACCAATTTACTTTTATATCTTAGCGAAAATACAGTTGAGTTAATATATACGTATAAGAGTTGGCATCCAAAAGATTTATTTTCTGCAAACTGTAATTGCATCTGGGAGACTGGCAATTGCGAATTAAAATCTGAATGGTCCGCAACTTTGTCACAAAGGGTTTTCAAACGACTTTGCTAATGTGCAGAACCTTATTTACTATTTTTAAAGGGTTTATATAACGTTTTAGAATTTCTCAAGTTATTTCTGCAGTTTGACGATCATCATGAAGATGGATATCAGTGGCTTATGCTTTAACCCTTTGAGGCATATATATTTTCTTTACGTGTACAAATAACATGAAAGTCTGCCTGCAAAGATATTTGAGATCACTAATTACACAAGATTTTAAAAGAAAATTCCGGTATATTTTGCGGTCAGTCACCAAAAAAAAAAAATCAAAAATCACCTCTGTTTCAAAAGCCTGTACTGTGAGCACTAGCGAACATAGATATCGCGATGGAGATAAGTTACAGATATACATTCTAGCAGACACAGCATGACTAAGACATCCAAAGAGTATAATTGCAGCTAAAGTCATGTCGATTGTTGCCATTAAGGCTTCCCCTTTCGTTACAGCCTACTTTGACTTTACGTCAATATCGTACCATGGTCACTCTTCTGCGAGCTCTTCCGGTTCAACCAAACGTTCAATCAAATGAAGTGTTATTCGTCATCAATCGTATAACTTGAACAATTGCGCATAGTATCGCTAATAAAAATCGACACAAAGTAATGACGACCGTTTTGGTCTAAGCTATGACTATAATATGGCGAACGTTCAAAAAGGCATTTGGTGTTCGACACTGATTGGAAAAAAAGCGTAATTTTTTTCGCGATCACAAAGTATGAATCATTGGTCAAAGTCACAAAATATTTGCTACGTTAGGAAAAGCAATTATTTCAAGTACAATACGTTCTCATAGACGGCATTCGTTCATGAACTTTGATGTTTGTCGATTGCAACCAATCAAGATGACGAAGATCTTTCGTTTGTGGCAACAATTTTAATAGCATGCACCAAAACTATATGACGATCGTGAGAGCATAAAAAAAGCACGAGACTCGATTGTCAGAGTATGCGTGTCCATGAGGTATCAGTGTATGGCTTCCTTATAACGAGATAACGATCGTGAGCGTTGAGTGTACTATGTCGATAAAGCGAACGTTAGGAACATCAGAGCCGAAAGACTTTGCTGGGTTCATCTTCCGTCTTCCTCGGTAATCGACGGCGTCGTCCCTCTCATTGCGGTCGTTACTTTCGTCATCGTCAGCGTCGTCTCCGACGACTTAGTCTTGGCCAGCTTTGCCGGTGGCCTCACTTGAGGCAACATATTGCTTTAGGTGACCCTCTTGAAAGTGCAATCAAGGAGAGGATGCACACGAGTTATCCGATGCTAAAGCTAAACCTGACACTCTTAGGAATGATGGTATACACTTCTGTTGCTGCAGTACCAGAAAACCAGATTTAATCTATTAGCCGACTTAAAAAAAAAAAAAAATTTGTTGCTTTTCGTTTATGGACGAGCAAAACTCATTAGATATTAACTGCTAAAAAAAGTCGCAATATTTAAAAAACGTAAATTTTATTATTAGTTTGAGTTACCATCAACTAGTTCCTTAAATATTGGAGAGTTAAGTATGCCTACGAGTTAATCCTCGATAAATCAAGTTTGTCGATAAACCAATATGGATGTGTTTCGCGCAAAGCGAGATAAACGATCTTCTTCAAGCTAATTATCATACCGATAAAGCCTCGTATAAACAGAGCAAGAGAGAAGAAGATCAGGTTGTGCTTGTTTTCTTCACACGGATATACGACGAGCTACTATATGAGATAATAGCTCGAGGTGGGTAAATATTTAAATGAGCATTTCCGCTTGCCCGAACCGTTCTCTTGGTCGGTTCTTCCGTCACTCAAGCCCACTGATATGCTCTTTGTTCCGAGCTTCTCTCGATCCTTTTCTCGGATGCCACACGAGCCACTCGGGCGCTAAAGGAAGACGCTTTGCTCGACGCTTTGTTTGAAATTCTCGACACGAAGACGATAAGGGCTTTGTATAGATATATGCTCACAAGCTAGAGGGGTTGAAGGGCACAACCCCATCGACGAGATGATGAGTTCCATCGTGTTTCTCCAGACAACATCCCCAAGATTAAGTCGTTCATTTTATTTTTTCAAATAATTCTTGAACCTGTCTCTTCAACCCTATCTAGATAAATCGTTCCAATCTTTTTTCTTCCGTATCTGTTGTCGCATCAGGAGGGAATAATTTGAAAAATCGAAGTTGAATGCCTTGATTCTTAAGCGATACATTATTCATTCAATGAATCATCGTCAGCTGAGATTTCAATTGAATTGATCTGATAACAGGATTGTTTCTGATTTTTCAAGTGTACATGATGAAAAAATTTGATCATTAATATTGTATTCTTTCATTGCAACAATAGAAACGAGGGAGTAACAAAAAAATTATCAAAAATTACGTGATAAAATTTGATATTCTGACAATTGATATTCAATTGCTGGCATTTAAATTGTTTTTCAATGATCTCAACATGGAGCAAATGTTAGTTCATGTAAAACATCGGATAATTTAATGACAAAGGCCATTCAAGTTTTGTGCTTGTATGTTACGTGTCTGTACCAACCACGTCGAGCCAAACGATAATAAACTTTGTATAAGTAAATATTCAATGTGGTACACCGAATGAAGGTTAAAACGTTAAATTTCGCGTTGCACCGTGAGTAAAACTTTTGTGTAGTTTTCAGCGAATAAGCGGAATAGGAGAGAGAAAGAAAGGGGGATGAGTATAGAGTGAGAAAATGTGGGTGCAGTGTCGTGTTCGTGAAGGGAGTGCACTCGTGCAGTCGGCCAAACGTAACTATACAGATCGTGAGTGAAAGTACAAATGTATATCTATGTGTACATACACTCGCGTTGGTGTACCAAGACCTAATTAGATTCGAGTCGAATTTCGCGACCCACATTGGGGGAAGATGAGAGAGAGAGAGAAAGAGAGGGAGAGGGAGAGGATCGAGGGTTGTAACGTGACCGGAAATGGCCCGGTAATCGGGCTCTGCACTGTCCTCGTGGGGGTTTCATCGATCTACTACAACTGCCGAGAGCGGATCTCTGCACGCGTAGCATGTAGTATATAGAAAGGTAGACAACATACGTTGGTTCCTGTGCCCATGTGTTTGGATACAAGTTGGTGAAAATTTGGACCATTATCTTAACTTTTATGATTTTCCTCAATCTCAGTGACTTTTATCGATTTTCCCTCAAAATGAGGAAAAATTAGAAGTGGAATATGAGGTTCTGAAAGCTCTACGTAGATCTCAAATTAAGCGCGTTTGCTTCAAAATGTTCCAGGCGCCAAATCGTCCCGGCGTTGAAATATTTGGCGTCGAATCGTCGGCGCCGTAACTACCCGCGAAACAACTGACCAAGTGTACAAAGTAATGATTCAGTGTGTGCACAACGATACTACTTAGTATCATTGACAAAAGGTTAGGTATCTTTTCAACATTTATAATAGTCAGGAAATGCATGCTGCCAGATACGAATTCACTTCATGGTCCAAATTTACACCAATGGCTACGTATTAAGTACTTACGTGTATGTCAAACCGGATTGTCCTACGCTTGTGTCACCGTTCCGCGCGACTAGAAACGCATTGAGAGAGAGAGACAGAGACGATTACAGTGTGTTGTTGTAAATGCGCTGACGATTTGTCGATCAACAGAACAAGGCAAATTAGCAGACGTAAACTTGCTGCAGGGTAAAACCCTTGAACCTTAAGTGTGCACGTCAGGCAAGAAAAAAAGTTCCGATGAATTGTTAAAGAGAAAAAAAAACGGTAAAAAAATACTACCAGTCGGGTTTGTGAACTTGCACAGAGTCATCAGATTCAGAGTCATCTATATATATATATATATATATATATGTGTGTGTGCACGAAAATTCTGATATTATGAGAGAAAAACAAGTATAAACGACCAGAATACCCGTAGGAGCGAATGAAAGATGAAAATGTGAGCTTCGGAAAGAAGTACGCTTGTGCGATGAGTCAGAAAGAGAGAAGTGGCAAGTGAAAAAAAGGTTTGAGTGTGACCGATTGGAGACCTAGCGATTATATGGAGCCTCTATTCCAAGCGAACGCCTTTACGTGAATCGGATTACAGAAATTCAATTAGAAGTCAAAGAATTTCCACGAGGCATTTCCACGGGCCCTTACGAATATGACAAAAAAAAATGGAGTTAGGCGTGTACGCGTGTGCAACAGAGAGAGGAAGAGAACGGAGCTCGGAAGCCAACGATTTGAAAGTGAAAGAGAAGAAAAAGAAGAATAATGTGAGGTCAGAATCACGATCAGCACAGTCGTGACGAAGACAGCGATCGATATCGAAGAGAGCGTTTTAACGTTTCCAATTAAAAATCGCACAGTCGACCAGCGAAAATTTGAGCTTGTCGCTGACGAACTATGGCTTTTTACGACTGCTTCAAGCATACCTCACCCAAATGGGTAAAAGCGGAATATGAAGAATCAGTCACTTTCTCACTTCGTTAGACAATTAATGCGTCGATCAATGCACCGAATTCACAGAATTGGAGATATTTCATATCGATTCTGGACGTTTCATTAGCCCACGATGAGAAATCAGGAGTCTAGAAATCATGAGCGCTATAAGTTGAGGGAGCCGTGATTAAGAAACCAGAGAATTTTGGCAAATAAGTCAATGACATCATGCAGGCTTGTATAATGCGCTTCAGTCGAGTCCAAGCAATGTTCCACCAATATGTCTTGCATATGCTCAAACTATTGCTCTACTAACAATTCTAGCTTTAAACTTAAGTTCTGAAATGCAGTACGACTCCTGTCTGGTCTAATATTCCTCACTTCTGCACCATCGTACATATCTCTCATCACAACACGCAAAATTCTCCAATTTCAAACTTCCATCAGCATGAACGTGATCTTCATCAGCTCAAACTTTAACAGCCAAGATTGTAGCATTCCTTGGAGGTTATCACATACATTGCATCATGATCATATGATCTCAGACTCCATCATCATGGTGCCAAATGAGAGAGTGATTCTTCTAAAAAGGTAATCAAGATACACGTTGCCTTAAATAGTGGGCAACACAATGGGGATCAATTTTCGAAGCATATCCTGTCTATATTTCAATCAACCGGTTATATCCCTCTTGCTTTTGAGGGAGTAATGTCATGTTAAGCCTATTCCAGCGACTTATCTTCACATATCAATAAGCCAATAGTGACAGTGAGAAAATAAGTTTGAACATTGATCCACGTGTGTTTTTCCCGAGGTTCTTTCTTGCAGGATAGTTATCAGGCAAGCTATAGCAAAATCCAGCTATTATCACATCAAGGAACAGCTCAATCTTCTTCTTTATCCATCATCTTCATATTTTCTCTGAAGTTTCAAGTTATCACCAACGTTTTTTTTTTTATTCTTTCCGAACTCCACTCTAGTTTCCGCACCTTTTCATCATGATAAGATCCATCCATCATGAAAAATCTAAGCCCTGTGCATGCAAACTTTTATTTCCACAATCAGTATAGCTCTTAACAGAGCATAATGTTGCCAAAAGTAATACTCTTTTCTCTTTCTTCTCTCTACGTATATTTTCGTAGTCCAATTTACACACAAAATGCAATTGGAAGTTGAGCACTCGCAAGTTGAAATTTTCACTTGGACGGAAAGGTGGATCAACGTAATGTCTCGTTACGTCTATACAAGCGTTTACTCGGACGTATTTCGTATGGCGCAATGTATCTAGAAACCACCAGGAGACAAACAAGCAAGCAACTCTCCGCGGTCCTTGGTTATCACTGTTTCTCGCCTGTGACTCATATATGCCACTGAAACGAGGCTAGCAAGAGGAAAGAGGTTGTCGCAAAAGCCAACGGCCAAACAGATCTTGGAAGTTGGTTGCAGTGAGCACCAATCTCCATTACTTTAGCTCATTACTGCTCGCACCGCTGATTCTCTTACTCTATATCTCTCTACATCTCTTTCTCTTTCTCGCTTCTGGCAAGCATGAGGAAAACGAGGAACTCAACCACTCCGTCTTCTCGCACACATTTTCTACTTCGGTATGTGCATGTGAGTGTTTAACTGCCATTTCCGCGGTGTGAAAATGACCTCCTCCCGGCAAAGACACTGCTAGGAGATTCGTTGCAGTCGCGCGACATTGCAACTTCGCCAGCTTCGCTTGTGTAGCATGATGGTTTTGTGTAATATTCATATATATATATAGGATGTAACGTATATAGTCGTTGTTGGAAACACGAGTATAGCAGAGTGTAACCTTCTCAAGCTACCGCGTATCAACTTTCGCAGTTCCGGCACATCCTTTAAGCTCATCGTGCTTTTCTCCCTGGCTGTACGTCATCGCGAGGTACTGTGAGGACAGCCAACGCTCTGTGACATCTTAAAAGTTGCCGTTTCTAGCACCTAAGGTTGTTTACGTTGGGAGCGCGTTAACTTAAAGTGTTAATGAACATGAATACTTAGTTTCCTTTTCTGTCTTTACTATCATTACTTTCCTTTTATTTTCAACTTACTGCAAATTCGTTTTACTGATCATGCTATTTCAACAACAAAAACCTCTTAATCTTGGGAGCCTTTTGCATGGTAACAGAATACAAAGTACTTATTCCAGACGACAGTTTTTCTTTGAACAATAACGTACACTCTACTTCATAAAGTGAGCAGCCATTGCAAATTTTTATGTTAAATGTAACAACAGACATAAAGAAACGGATTTAAGAGACAACTCACAGTCAGGTCAAACAAATCGAACAGCTAATCTGTGAGAAAGCTCTTAAAAATTGCACTGAGACTTTGTAAAAAATCTTTTGAGAATAATGTTGGACATTTGTGCGGACGCGTGCAACGTCAGCATCGGCAACGACTTCAAAATCTTTCTTTTATGATGTACTTTTCTTCAGATATAGTATAGCAAATGTATTGCAGTATACTCAAGTATCTGAGGTAAGTGTATTGCCCTTTGAGAATTCAAGATGGTAAAAGTGTAGAAAAAATTGAAAGATGTAGAGAGAGAGAGGCGGGAGAGGGAGGAACGGTTACATTATTACACTTGACGAATCTTCTGATATACACGTAAAGACTCGATGCAATGCTTACACGAACGTGAAAGAGAGTTACGAAGAAAATTTCAAGTCAGCGAACTGCTCTTGGTCGCAGCAGCTACTTTGACTTTTATCCTTTGAACTTTTTCCTTCTGCTAAAAAACCAAGTGGCTCTGATCCGCTGTATAACGAACACACAGCTTCCATTGATCATACATGCACCAGATTTCAAATGAAAAAAATCATTCCTCATGTTTCTATAAGTTTCATATGAGAGGATAAAAACTCGTTAATATATATTATCAATATTTATTATACGGTTACTGAATTGTTCCAACATTCACGTTCGAGCATTTGCCGGAATAAAAGTCGAGTATTTCGCGAGGTATTTCTAATCGTCATATCGGCTTCGATTCACCGTGTTACTGCAAAGCAACTATAGGATCGAGCGGTACGCTGACCTAGTTTTCAATAAAACTGCATATTACTTTTATAGCAATTAAAAGATTGATAGAATTTGCGTTGTCGATAAACGAGCTGAGAATCTTGTCTTATATACAGTTTTTCTAAACCGGTTACTTGTCACCTTTATACAGATTAGACCAAGGAGATACCACTGAAATAATCCGGAATCTACAAAATTTACTGTGTGACTTTAATGTTCTTCTTTCGAATAATTAATCACTGTATGCCGATGGAAGATTAAAAAAAAATGATTTCAATAGTTAAGCAATCTCTTAACCGTTGGCCTCTGAATCAAAATGAATAAACAAAAGAATAATTAATTGAAAAAAAAAAAAAAAAACTTGGTTATTTTAAATACGCTCCGATAATGGAAAAAATGAATAGGAAATTATACTATTGGATGAAGTTGTGTCGATGACCTAGAGTACAAGAGAAACCAGAACAGTATGAAAAGATTTCGATTTAAATATTATTTTCAGCCGGATTCGAACACGGTTGAGAGATTCGAGGTGAACGATAACGGAGAAATTCCGTGATGGGATTCGTTCAGTTCTCCATCATCGGCTCTATGTGAATACATATCAAGTAAGGCGAGCTCAACCCCAAGCATTAAGACAGAGATGTTTAAAGTCAAGACCCGACATGGCTTTCTATACCGCAAGAAAACTCTTTTCCTTTAATTTCGACATCCAACTCAACGACACATGAAAAATGTGCCGGTAATCGAAAAAATATATAAGAAGCACAATAGCTCTTCCCGCGGTTTCACATTTTTAAACGTTAAAAAGACTAAATCTTGCAACAATTTTGTTAGAACGCATCAGACACGTAAATAATTCGAAAGATATTCAAACGAGGAGAAAAATGACACGATTTTCATTGCGCATTATGGTCCCAAAAAAGAAAGTAATTAATAAACCGAATAAACTGTGTGCTCTATTGAAAAATACACAAACTACTGTATCAGCAAACAAAATGTAGATTGCAGACCGATCCTTTTCGTCAATTTATAAATATCCAACAAATCATATTTGCGTAATAATAATAATGAAGACTCGATACAATAAGTATTCTCGTTAAATATGCAAACACGCAACTACATCAGAAAATGAGTGGAAGAATGAAAAGCGCATTGTTTATGCCTGTAGAAGAGAGATAGGTACGTCGAATTAAATTTCCTCATGCAACAGCAACGCATTGATAATTCCCAACGGTACAAACTATTGGATAATCTGAATACGAGAATTCGACTGCGTCAACATTTTCTTCGTTGAGATCTATGGATCAACATTCTAGCCAACATCGAATAGGATTCCCGTGAAAACATACTGAGGAAATATGCGAAAACTGAATGTGGAAACAGAAACAGAGCACGAAGGGAGAGGCCGAGGGAGGAAGAGAATTGGTGAGCCTGAATAGTTCATGAGTCTACATGTTCCTAATGATGGCCCCCGAAAGCTTATGTACAAAAGAGCCAAGTAATATCGTACTGAGCTTTGAACTATCGCTTGCACATACACCTTCGTGCGATATTATCAGTATATCGAATGCTGGCATTATCAAAAGCTAGGTTACACAACGAGAGTGCTCGATCAGAGTAACTCAGCCCATTGAGTAGTGGCGAGTACGTCGATATGGTACCGAACACGTACTCCAACGTCCATTTCGAGCCTTTAGAGAACATGGTTCAAGGTACTTAACCGTTTCTTTACTGAATACCATATGTTCCGAATGACTAATCTTGTAATAATTCTACACGGAGAAAACGGATCTGTTTCGTCAAGAAATATTTGAAATGTTCTTTATGAGAAATATGAGAATTGAGACAAAATTTACCATAAGGCATAGTAATTTCTGGGAAAGTTGCAAAAATCACTATGCCTCACAGTAAATTTTACCTGAATTCTCATATTATGTACAAAATTTAAAGGATATTTCAAAACGAAATTTTAATTTTTACTTGACGAAACAGATCCGTTTTTTCCGTGTAGAGTCCTCGAAACCAGTGGTATGAACAAACAGTATATTACCGAATAATCGCGTAACCCACCAAAATGTGTTGTAATATAGTTACAACAACGCGATACATTTATAGGTGGATATAAATTCTACAGAAGCATCAATACTGTTGACCCTCGGGCGAAAAAAATTGTAACATACACTTCACGCGAAAAGCCCCACATAAATGCCGTTCATATGCATTTGCCACAGTTGGGGGCATTTACTTGTGTCGATGAGACTCCTAGATTCTCACGAATGTGGTAGCCCCTCGATGCGGCACCTCTCCATTCCCACATTATGGTTGAGAGGTATGGGCAATTAAGTGTGGTTGCTTTGCCCTTCCTCTGGAAACGATTCTTGCACATTATTGCGCCCCACAATATCCAGAAAAGGGGGAAAAGTAAATTGTTTGGTCGTGTGTATCCATTTTGTGGTTGAACACACTTACACATAAACATATACTTACACTAATGTGCAACTATATGTCCATATGGATGATGAGCACGTATTCACAAGTGCTCCCTTTATACGTGCCAGACTCACTGCTCTTGGCGGTTCGTATTCCCTAGTAAATTCCTTTATTTCTTACGCCGACAAATGTATGACCGTGTTCAACCGAAAAGAGAATAAAAAGTTCACTGCCATCCATCCATCAATGAGAATGATGTGGGTAAAAAGGATGGTGGATCAAGAGGACGAAAGTACGAGATTGGAAATTGAACCGGTGAAGTACCCATCAATTCACAATGGTGAATCGACAACTATAGCCTGTCCTATTCCTATTGTACCTTCCTAGATAAAACAGACAAAGCGAGCACAGTGGGAAAGAGAAAAACGAAAGATTTAATACCGCAGAGAATCCTTGCAATTGCGAAATTCTCTTGATGGAACTTTCATAGTCGAAGTATTGGTAACTATGGCCTAGAACAGAAATTTAAAATGAAAATGCACATGCACTTGAAAGATTATGTTTAATCAAATGTGGATTTGAATGTTGTAAATTTTTTTTAATATAAAATTGAGCTTAAACACTATTTTGAGTATTTTCCTTAGACTTAGACTCGGAAAGACTATATACGAATTCGTGTTTCACGTTACCATCAATCAGGTTCAATCAAAGTTTGGCCATTTGTGAAAAAGTATATGTATTCGTTGAATCTTGAATGAATGGCTTTTCGTTCTGGCTCAAATCAACTCATTTGACTATAAAGTAGTTGAAGTAGAGTAGACAAAGGGGGGGTCAAGCTACACCACTTAGTCTAATAAATCCACTGCGGTTATTTTGACGGATCTCTGTTGGTCAGGGCCATACATTCTTTGACGTTTAAACAAAGCTTCATTTTCACTGAATCCATGTTTGTAGGAGTTCTGG
The DNA here is from genome assembly GCA_948107755.1 of Campoletis raptor. Taxonomy (NCBI): domain Eukaryota; kingdom Metazoa; phylum Arthropoda; class Insecta; order Hymenoptera; family Ichneumonidae; genus Campoletis; species Campoletis raptor. The sequence continues at coordinate 5,850,424 of OX403622.1, read as the reverse complement.
TTATACGGAAATAGCCCTTGAGAATGTGTACGAAATTGATTGGCCATATGAAGTAATCCAGGTCAAATATTGCTCGCCTTGAATTTTCCGTCTGCAGTAATTGAAGAGCTTCTTATAATAGTGAGATTCCGGTACAGAAACACGAAAATGTTTACATGAACTCTAGCAAAAATTAATTAAATACGGAGGAAGACGCTTTTTACTTGACGCAATTTTGGTGAACAAAAATACATCAATTATTCTGCGGTTAATCTGAATTCATTAAAAAAAAAAAAAAAAACTATGCCGCGGTGATTTAGTTTTTTTAAAGCCTCCGTGTGAGGGACATAATAAAACCTACATGTAAAATCCATCAATATGACATGGACGATAAGTGTAACGTCAGCTATAAATCTTACCACGCGAACCATGAATGCCGATGATAAAACTGTACGTAAGCCTCTATTTCTCATAGTTCCTTACTTTGGCGGTAGGTTTTCAGGCTCACGTGATGTCCAGTGAGCATAGCGTCGACGATATATATGCGAGCTACGTTTCGTTTTCCCACGTAATGCCTTACAACCCCATAAATAATACATTCAACTTCCTTTTTAGCGCCATATTCACCATGATTTCTACTTGCATACTATAGATTATAATGGCGAACAATTTAGCGTATAAAGCTTCGACCATGTAGATGAGATACACAGTATGACTACTGTTTTACAGAAACCGGACGTTTGATTTTCGAAGATTATTAATTACTCAATGAATTAAAGTTGTCCAATGTCATTCTGGTTGTGTGACAACGATGAGGGCTTTGTGCATTATGAAAATTAGTGATTGTGCGAACCTTCAGTACAGTCTTGTTTTTAAACAATCAATTTATCGTATTACATTTTGTGATCACCAGCAAAGTCAAACACATGGAAATACACATAACGATTTTTGCCAATCAATATCAATTTATTTATATCAACATTACTCCCCAGAAAAAATCGAGCTGAGAAGTGAAATTTCTCATAATTTTTCAAACGTTGATTACAAATACGAGCCCTTTAATGATAATTTTGATTAAAAAAAAAAAAAATGAAAATGAAATTAAAGAATCGAATGATTGCTTGATTGATCAACATTTAACCAACTTAAATCCCGATTAAATGCAACCAAAAGTTTTTGAATTAAAATCCATGTGTATTTATTCGAGTGATTCAAGTGATGGTATGAGCTGTGGATGTACATTAAAATAGCATAGTGCGTAAGAGGTATTCGTGACGATGCCAAGAGACGAGGACATTCATCGACAAAGTCCCGGAAGTTTCGCGAGAGCGTACTTAGTCACGTAGCACGTGACTTTAAGACCTCGAGGGGAGTTGCAATCACGCATACGACTTTTGCCTTGTCAGATTGAAATGGAGAGACGCGTATATTCAGAAGGCTTTGGGCTATTCGTTTGAAAGTTGAATCGACCGATCGGAGCAAAATATCGGTAACTGTCCAATTGGTAAATAAGAGACGACCTACATCCACTTTCGGAGGGTGTAATATTGACTGCAGGGGAAAACTCTTTGGTACCATCGAAACGACCCACATTCTTGCAGCACATGGACATGGATATCTTCTTCGTACTAATGCCCATACGCAACTTATTTTTCTATACACAAATATATTTCACAAAATATAAATTCATCAAAGTTGTAAATCCGTCAATCATACTCCTCTCTCTGTTTCTAATAAATATATGCATATGCACTTCATTGACAGTTGTCTTCGACGGTCTAAATGTGGAGTTCTCAATTTACAAAGTGAGAACTCGTACAACTGAGACGATGGCTGTAGGTTCTTACAAATACCCGTGAGTTGACGGTGAAGCCAAGAATGCATGACGTCATCGCCTATCGTTTCACTACATATCTTTTTTATTTTTCTTGTTCATTTTTCCCTCTCTTCTTTTCACGACTTCCACCACCACCGTTGAGTATGACAAAGCCAACGGTTTATATCTCTTTTTCTCTTTTTCTCGTGAGATTACCCATACCTGAGTCAGCCACGAACGAGGCTTCTACAGCAAGAGAGAGCGAGTTGCGTCACGATGCTTTATCAATTTCATGACTCGATTTCCAGACTCCCCTTACTCCACCAGTCTGCCATTGATTATACTCTTTCAGCTTCGTATGTATAATACGTATACATTATATACATGAAATTTAAAAGCTGCATTAAAATGAAGGGTTTCAATTGAAATTTCACGAAATTTCTATGCGAAAGAAACTTGACCTTGAGTTTGATCAAATTTATTTACATTTCGAGCGTTGCAACGATGCGAGTAATTGTTGAGTTTTCGTGAGCTACGCGATCAATAGAAGTTGCTCGTTTATTTTAATCCTATCAACCAAAATAAAAGGGAAACTTGAGAGCAAGCGATACTATAATGATTCGTGCATAATGCAGATCGCAGAATAACAAGCAAGCACTAAGTTTAACGATTATCATGTCATTATCGACTTAACTGGTGGAAAACCATGTTAAGTAGAAGTTTCTTGAAGCTTATGATTGAAGCTTCGTTGAAAACGTGTGTTCTTGTTTTCTATTAGTCGCCTCGAATGCTGAAAATCAAAAGTTTAGTATTATAAAAATAAAAAAATGATGCAACGAGCAGCCTGGAACCATGATACGCTTTACATGCGGAAACCATTGACAGATTTATGCATAAAACTTATAGTTATAATGCTTATGTCACATGAAACATGTTATACATTTCATCGAAACTGGAAATTGTAGCCGCGTTGTCTTGTTCAAGTATCGTTCTACTTAAAAAGTGTGTAACCTTTTGCTGCAGTATGAAAATAGTTTGAAACTTGATGAGATTTCATTGATCGAGTTTTCAACGACTCTTGTCTGTACTTCGAATATACAGATCATTGAAATTCACTCTTATATTTTTAATAAAAGTGCCAATAAATCGTGAGAACTCAGTCGAGGTTTTATTGTAGTATTCACAGAGTTCAAGTAGAGCTTCAATTATTTAGCCGAGTAGAAAACAAAGCGAAATATCGTCAAATGCATCAGCAACGATGTTATCAAATCATTTCTCTTCGATCGTACATTCCGTCCAACTTTGTTCACACAAGTAATTAAATTTAGTCTGCGAGATCGATTTTAGGCTCCAAAAGCATTATACTGAATTTCGATAAGGCATATTGCATCATCGGTACTTTGTTGTAGCACATCACTATGCGTACATATGTGCTATTGAAAGAAGGATTCATTTTGCTCCATTAGCACTGAAAGTCTCATGGAGCATTATAGATTCAAGATATGAATTTGAATACAGAAATGAAAGAACAGGAGGCTGTGCAGGGATGGCAAAATGGATTGTGACTCTTATATTAAGGGAATTCTGTGAATCCTATTATCGAACTAAATAGAAAATGTGTCATCATGGTTATCAAGAAATCAATTGATTATAGCTTCAATTAAAAGTCTATGCCGTGCATTTATAATCGAGCAACTATATATATGTGCAACGTTTCACTATTATACAGAAACCGTTTTTCCTACAAATTCATTAGCAACACACGCTAGTGAAAATTGTTAGCATTTGCTTTCAAATGAAAACGAGCAATAGTTATTTATTTTTAATATTTGCCGGATGGCAAAAAGACTTGAGAGTAATAAGCCGGCATTTATTTGAAATGCCACGGGTATGTGTAGGGCCTTGCCTGACGTATACTTTATATTCGAAGATCGATACAGGTTCGAAGAGAAAATTGGTCCATATTTAATCGGTATAATCCTATATCCGAGATTCCGTCTGGGTTTTTCTGCAAGTTTGCAGTGAGAGCCACGAATAACTCTCCAACGTCTATGTATATGGATTCATAGATGGTGTGAAATATTGCTGGAGTGCTATATAGAGACGTATAGTCATTCAACCTGTCGTCACTAACTTCTAACACTTGGTACTACGTATATTTATAATGCACAGGTTTCAACAATTTCCGAGGATTGTAAATAGCACATATCCGACAAGAAACTTCTTAATAATATAATGGGTAGTAGCGATCTGATATAAGATTTTCTACACGCACGTTTAATCAGATATACATATTATTTATGGATTAAAACATTTCGTGTGTATTTATAGGGTTTGGAGGATTATTCATTTGTTTTTTATTTATTTTTTATTATCTTTCGTCAGCTATCAGTTTAATAGCAGAATTCTCTTGTTGCGAAGGTGAGAAATGCATGAATTCGAGTTTAAAATGTCGAAAGATTCACATGAATATTTGGGCCTGATAATCGTTAAACTGCTGGATAATTTCAGAAGATATATCGAATTGATTGGAGACAAGCTTATTGGCTGCATAGAGGGTCTATAAGAATACAAGGATTTGTCGAGTGATAATAAAGTGTCACATTGAAAATATCTTAGAGAACTTTTCATCGAGACCGTGTCTCTTGTCAACTGTACAAAGATAATTAAAGCTCCGGCTGCGAGTCCTCGAGGACGTTCGCGTTCGGTTTAACAAAACTCCCGTAGGAAATATTTAATTCCTCATGGTTCTTTCTTCTCGTCGGTTCATGCCACGTTCGCGTTCTAAACACGCGGTACGTGTCATCACGTAGTGAAGAGGGAGGGAAGGGTATTCGGAGTTATACGTTAGAAGGGAAAAGGTGACTAGGTGTGGGAGCTCGTACAGGTGCTCGGGTTCAAGAGACATCTAACTCTGGACCTGGCCTCCAGCTATACAGAAATGGCATCTAATGTGATGTACGCGAAAGAGAGCGCGAGAAAGAGTTAGAGAAAGGAAGGAACAGTCGCTAACGACGACGAGGCCGAGGAGAACGAGACAAAGAAATAAAAAAAAGACCAACGGCAGGTTTCGTAGGTAGTACGAAAAGACGATTAAACGCGTCGAGCAACGAGAAAAGTGAAGAGCGCATAACCAGCTGAATTGAGCAGTGGCAAAAGCGTTAAAAGTCGGTTGGAAGAGGCAACGCAGTTCATAGGGATGCTAGGGGTAAAGATACGTGAAAGTTTACCAAAGCCATGCATTTCCCGCGGCTGCACAGTTACTTTCTCTTGCTTCCTTCTATTTCGAAATGGTCGTTCTGTCTACTATGTCTCTCGTCCTCTTAGATATATTATAAAACGTTGAATCCAGAAAAGAGGATGAAAACATAGGCGAATGAAAAATAGGAGACCGAGTCGAAGAAAGAAACGCAAGATAGTAGAAGACGGAGGGGAGACCGCGGAACGAGCGCAGAATTGCTGGCTATTCCTCGAGATTTTCACGACTCTCTATGAGGATGCCTCGACATGGAAAGAAAACTAAAAGAATGAGGGTGGAAAAATGTGAGCTCCTTTAGCCCGAGTGAGCCACTATGGCTTTGCGAATGACTATACGGGCGACGATGCCTTTGTGGATGGAATTCTTTCTGAGGGGAAAAAAGTACATTTTATACTATTCCAGAATTTGATAAGCTTAAACAGATTATTGTGTAATAAACTTGAAGTAAAACCATATGCATGTTAAGAAAGAAAACGCGATATGGGTTCAACCTTTTCGTTTCTATAATACCATCAAATTCTTATTCTTACATTTCATAATCAATGTTTTTTCAGTAACAAGATCAAGTGAGTATGCAGAATGGACAAAACGTCGACAGGAGCAAAAAAAAAAAGCCTTTGTTGATATTCATCTTAGCCGCACCAACGACGTAATTTTTCTTTTTTCCTTTTTTTTCCATGAGTTCCGTACTCCCCTGAGCAAAACGTGGAAACTCTGCGTACGAGGAGTAGTTAGTGCGAGAAAAGAGAGGAAAACTTGTCGGTGATACGGGGCCGGGATTCATAGGTGTGCAAATACCTCACGGGTGTTTCTTTGAGAAAAGAACATCGTCGAGGGTGAAATGTTGACGGTGTGTATTATTCTTTGTAGGAGGTTGGATAGAATCCGGGGAAAGTGGATGGAGAAAGACAAAGTGCAAAGGGTAGAAGAAAAGCTCAACGAGATGCCGATGCTTGGAACACGATGGGGCAGTAAAAACATGGTGAAAAGAAGTCACCGATGTGCACACGAAGTTGAAGAAGAACAAGAAGTACGTTGGCGACAGCGTGAGGATAAGAGAGACCTTAAGGAAGGCGACTGTATGCGAGTTTGACAAGCGAATCTCGGAATGACGACAAAGACAACGAGCTGTTGAAGCCGAAGCCGAGGCACAGGAATGATAAAGCTAAAATGAAAGGTGAAAAAGGAGGGTCGAGAAAAAACAAACAAAAAAAAATAAAAAAAAAAAAAACAGTGACGGTGGTACAAAAAAATGTTGGATAAAAGGAGACTTCCATGAGAGCTTTAGAAAGTAGTATACAGCTCGAATATACCGTGAGCAGGAACAACAGTAATGGAGTAGTTGGCCACAGTCGTCAAAAGAACTTGCTCGCTTCGTGTACAACTTTGATTGGACGGAGAGGCGATAAAACGGGCCAACGACTGTCATAGAGCACGATCAATCGTTGTGCTTTACAACATTCTTTGGCTCTTTGAGATCAGATACACAATAATGTTTTTTTCACAATAATTGTGCTGCGGAAAGTGATATAGCGATAGAAAAATAAGAAAAAGAAGATTCCAAAAGTGTGTTGAGCAGAATTTCGTGAGCGCGCATGCAGCAGGATGAAAAAAAAAAGCAATACAATCACGGCGCCAGGATATAAAAAACAATTGACCGTTCAGAAATTCCCAACACGTCAACGGGTAAAATTGGTATCCGTATCCGTACATCGCGAACCATATAGAGGCGTACAAATACAGGGCATCTATAGAACTCACTGAATCTCGTCTTCTCAGTAAAACCATTCAAGGAATAAGGCGAAGGGAAGAAGAACACGAAATCCTATAACCCACTTTTGTGAATAACACCCCGGAGGATCGGAAGGTCGGAGAACTCAACGCGATGAAAATGGTGGATACGTGTATATAACCGGAAAACCGGCACTGACGATGATCATTACCTCCTCATGTTGTTGGACTTTTTTTTTTCTTCAACTTCATGTATTGTACGAGATTCCAGCACATCGAAAAACAAAATTTGACCGGAAAATATAAACGTCAAATGCCACATGCAATAATAATACATTGAGAAAAGTAAACTTCACACTGAGAGGAGTGGAAACACAGAGTGTTCTTCTGATAACAGATTTTGTCATATCTAATAAAATTTTGAGTCTCCAAAATGTTAATTTCATCGACCATCGAAAAGTGCCAGAAATTGGGAATAAAAAATGAGAATTAATGCGAATTTTCATTAAAGTGAGGTGTATATGTCTGAAATAAATAACCTAGTGAATATTGTGACTTGGCCCGATAGTGTGAAAGAAACATTGTCTATGTATATATTTAAGGATGGTCGTCGTTCGACAGAGAAAAGTACAATCTGTCACAGGTACCCTTTCGTGTGTCCCATCGGTCGACAAGCGCTAATGACAAACCACCATCAGAGCCTTTGTACTTCTCTTGTTCACCGGATCTTGCCATTGTGACGCGGGATATTAAGCACTGGTATCCGCAGGGCCATGCGTGTCATTCGATCCAATGTAGTACGAGTGTACTATTCGTCCAAATAGGACAACTGTTGGCAACGAAGTTGAACCACAGAAAGAGAATCAGTTAGGAAACCGGACCCGAAATGAAGCCTCTTCACCGGAGTCTACGAGATCCTCTAATAACAGCGTTCCTTTATGCGTTTGTTCAGCACTGATTAAATGAGAGCCAACGAGGCTCTCCACAGTAGTCATCACAAATCACAAAGTTCCAGAAGTTCGATAGGATTTAATAAGGAGAAGATAATAAAAAAGCAACGAGGCTAATTGATGGAGCGAGTTGGAGGATTTAGTGATAACCGAAGCAAAGAGGAAGTACTGACGAGGAATATTCAGGTGGTGTGCACAGAATTTTTGTTCCAGTCTGTCGTTACTTCGTTGCGAAGTAATGGGAATGAAAGGGTGTCCCCGGTAGTCTGATGAGAAAGACAAGAGTGAATAAAAAGCCGAGTGTAAGTGAAAATTAGTGATTTAGTTCAAATGGTTTTGCCTAATAATACTCAAATATATGTCTATAAAAAAGTAACACAAATGTGAGCATTATAGAGCAAAATTATAGAGATCACTCGAGTGGTTTATGATGATTCGAGTGGTTCAAGTTTATGATTAACCCAGTATTATAAAGATAACACGGAAGGACCGAGAAAAAATCTTGGGGAAAACCAGCATAAGCGACGAAAGATTGGATCCTCAGGTTCAACAATGAGTGATGCATGGCATGTCCTGATTGCTAAGGTTATGCACGGCAAGAACATGGTTTACAGTATTCCCTTGTGTGCGGGCTGCAGTGGTGTTAATAGTATGCATGTTTTACTGGTTTTGCTATTATCTTGGCGACATCTATATAAGTGTAACGTCAACGTGTAGCCGATGAAGAGCATCTCGAATAAAGAGAGAAAAGAGGGTCCAGCAGAGTGTGTGTGACTAAAACGAATGGGTAGCGGATTAGAGTCATGTCGTGTGAAGAGAATATGGCAAGAGTTCTTCAGCAAGCCTTCAGTGCACGTTTGTATGCATGTTCACGACGTATTGTACCATTTGTGAACCGGGTGGACCACGAGAACATCGAGGACATGATGCGGGCTTTCTCAACACTAAAGCGGCAACGTTGGCTCCACCGTTGCTATAATATCTGCCGTAATGAAGTAGTATAGAGAAGCAAGACCAGGACATGAGATGGAGGTAATGGTTGCAACGATACAGCAAAGACTACAGCCGCAAGCTTATATTCCAGTTACACGAGGCCGTCAACACAAGCGTAGCTATACCAACAGTGCACAAACTCGTGCCGCGCCGAATATCCAAGTTTTCGCCATCATGCGGGAGAAACACAATCGTGTATTCAGACTCCAATGTTCCCGCAGTCCCGACATTACCAACTGCGGCGAGATTTACGATACGGCGATTAAGATCCGCATTCGTGTTGCATTGAGTTTATAATTGTTGCGGATGCCATCAAGCTTATTGCAGTCTCAACAAAACTTTTAACAAATATTCCGAAATTCAATTGAAATACCAGAAAATCGTGTTAATTTTATCCATGAACCCAAAATGAGGATTTTCGGGTGCAAAATTTTGACGCCGTGATTAATAAGTTTTATACAGTAACTCACGATTCAATTGAACGTTTCTTACGACAGTGACATTCCAATAAACGGCTTTCGGGACCTGAGTGACGGCTGTTAATGAATAATCCTCAAGTTCACTTGTTTTCTTCTTCAGTGGAGAATATCCTCCGCTGAGAATATAAATGAAAATTAACGCGTTATTCAAATTGTTCCGCCGTTCAGCGTGATCGGTTTAACGCATTCGAAAAAATCTTTCGAATATTAAAACACATCTTACGGTTTGTTTCCTGTATATAGTATTGCTATGCTGCCCAAACCATCTATACGTATGTTTCATGAAGTATTTCTACTACGGTCTTACCTGACCGAACCAACTTCTCTCATCAAGAACCCACGACTTGCTGAACAGTTTCTCTCAGAACGAAGTAACCCATGATATAGCTTTATAGAAGAGCCTGAGGACGAGCATCAATCGCTAACGATCCGCTTTTCCCTTCGGTCTGCTCTTTCGCAGACATCGTGATCTCGAACTAACAGCTTCTACGCTTGCTTCGTGAGAAAAAGGGAGAGAATGGGAGAGATAGACAGGAATGGGATATGCTCTGGTCGTGTGGTTGTACATGGTGCTTTGGTAGTAGGACCGAATTAAAATCGCCGGAGCAGCAATATTCCATGACACGGCCTTCAGCAAAACTTTGCGAGATGCTTTGAGAGAACAGTGAAATTGTATCGTGACCGAGCTCTTCGAATATGAATTTTGAAAGGACTAAAGGATTCGGTCTATACGTAAGTATAATCTTTAATGCAAAACTTTTGATAATCGTTGAGCAAACTAGAGTTTCCAGAAAAAAAAAAAAACATCCAGAAATTAACAACATCTTTTCATTTTGCTTTTTGTATTGTGAAGACATTTAAACCAGAGATCTGGATCTCACGAAATTAGCACGTTGTATCAAAAATTGGCTCCCAAAAAAATAAAAATAGTAAAAATACGCAACTATGGAAAGAATGAAAAGAAGGAAGCATCAGTAGGATCTTTGCAATATTCGTGGTGATATTTCACTTTTAGCTTTTGAATATGCTGGAGGAAAGTTTCTGTGGGTTGATATATATGTGTCTTGTGGTAATCTCGGCGGTATATTCACCGTAGTGTCTCGGGAGCGAATCTTTTGAGGCTCCAAGCCGGACAAAAATGAGCGACCGAGTTTTTCATTGTTAATGCGACGAATACCGAGAAAGCTCTAGGGTCGGTGGTGATATAACGACTAAAAGTGACCTGTGCCATGCAACTCTTTCGTTTTCATGCAAGCTTGTACATCAAGAGTAGCGCTGTGTACACCAAGTGGCGAAAGAGTTTTTCCGCAAAGTAAATCCGAGCCTTGTGGACCAAATTTCCATGCAGACTGCATTTTTAGCTTGTCTAAAGGCATTCTTGATCGTGAGTTTGAAAAAGTTTCGCCATTTTTATCACGACAGTGAAAAATTATCAATAAACATTTGCTGAGTCATGGGACATTAACAAAGAAGCGCATGTTTATGGTCATGATTGGATAGTCATTATGATCATCAACCATTCAGTAGGAAAGAAAAAAAAAACAAATTTATAAATACAGTACCAGCAGATAAACACAATGCGTTGAAAGAAATCGACCAGGCGCGCAGAGGGCGCTTATCAAAACGTGACGCGGCAATGTTTTTTTGAAATATATCCAAATCGCGAGCGCACATGGATAACGATGTTGTGATCTACATACGTAGAGTGTGGGTGTCGCGAATCGAGGCGACAAACGAGAATGATCGAGGCAGCTGCACACCTGTCACATTCAAAAATGACTAATCGTCCGATGTTTCCAGCTGACGAGCACGCACAACCGTGGCTCGAGGGGATGAATGTAACGAAACGAGAATAAGCGAGAAAAAAGAGAAGACAATGTGCAAAAAAGCGGAAGACGAGAAAAGGGGGGGGGGAGTGGATAAAAAAGAAATAAAAATCTGTAAACCGCCGGGAAGCCCTGAATCCCGTTCACGATGTGTGAAATGAACAAAAATAGCAGAATCGTGTCAACGAGATTTCCCGGAGAGCTATGGAAAGCCGATGCAGAGAGATGAATGAATAGGAGAAAAAAAAAAACAGGAAAATATATACAACGGTCGAGAGTCGCATCAGAGATTCACGGAGTCTCGGGGATCCCGCGTGCTCGGCAATCTACGCTTGTTCTTTATCTCTCTTTCATTTTATGTCTGTACACTTACTAGCGAACACGTGTGGGTCATTCTATGTCAAATATCAAGACCATTCAAAATGGAGTATCGATAGAAAAATCATACGCCTATTTTTAACTTTGCGCCAGCAATCACGTTTTTCAAAGTCTGTTTCTAGACTTTTTAGGGTTGTCGTATAAAAAATTTTCGAGAAAAAAGAAAACAGGCTGCAATCTTTTCTATATATTTGACTCTGTATCACAAGTTTTGATATCAAATGTGCCTTTAAATCCTCTCTGTATACAAGCAGAGGGTTAAGTCTTATTACAGGTTGTCTTACGACAAACTATTTTATTTTCTTTGACATTGCACGAATTGTTTAATGAAAAGCCAGGGTTCAAATAATAATACAGCAAGAGAATAAGAAAAAGTTAAACATTTAGATTTTCAATATCTCGAGTGATTGTAACGGTTGCAAAATATTGGCAGAGATTGAATAAATGAGGCACAACGTGGTTCAGTGTACGTGCTGAGTTAAATAATAAATAAACTTGTTTTGAGAAGTTCAAGATTGATTTCACGTTAGTCGGACCAGAGATTCAATTGTTTATCAGGCGTATGCGGTCTCTATATATGAGAGGTGCATGACAAAGTCCCTAAAATCAGAAATGCCACGAAGCCGTGGTTCAACATTGTTGAGTTTGTCGGAAACACATGAATTTATATAATATTAAAACGCATAGCATTATGCACGTCGGACACGGTTACCAATTAATGCGTATCCGCGTACGTAGAGGCAGGAAAGTTGTACTCATTCATATGGATCAGTCTATAAGGGTACGAAACTATAACGAATCACTATTCATATCAAAGAAATATATTTCGAATAAAAAACTTCCATTTCAATATCCGTACTCTCTATGATTGAAAAAAATTAATTCTCATCAGTTTTCAAATTTTTGAGAAGTATATATTATGAAGCACTTCTGCAGGAACAATGTTGAAATTTTCATTGCGTTGGGATACACCAAAATTCCTTTATTTTTTCGTTAGAAGAGCCTACAATTGTTATGTAATGCGGTTGAGATAATAGAAAAATCTTTTTCTGTCAAATTTCAACTAAATCTGCGGGTAATTTTAGAAAAAAAAATCGTTTTGTCTCAATGATGTGATATTAAGTACCGCTTCGTGGGGTGTAGAAGACTTTCGTATTACAAGAATAAAAATTATTCTTCAAAGTCCACATCAAACATCATCTTTTTTCCGACAACCACAGTTCAAACAATAATTTTTTTTTTTTTTCCAAGGCATATCCTTAATTGCATTTTTTCAAAGAGAATAAACACATTTAAATGGCTATAACTTTGTGTAACAGCTCTAAAGTCGTGCTGAAAAATGTTAAAACGTACCATTTGGTTTTTAAGAGAAAGGATCTCGTCTTCTTTTGGCTTTTGTATAAAAATGTATATACCGTTCATGAATTTACGTATACGAGATAAAATTCCGGAGTCCTCACTCTTGTTCCGGCACTTTTAAGTTCATGCGAGCTCGTTAAAACCTTCTACTTAAGCAGGTGAATTTAAGAGGGGTCTATGAAGCTTCTATATTAAGGCTTTCACTTGTTCTCGTCTTTCTTGCCTGTCGTGCATATATACGTATATATATATAAATTACATAATAATAGTGAGCTCTATAGTGCCTGATGCAGCAACACCCAAGGTGCCCAGAAACCATAGTACGACCGCCATCACTCGTGTCTTGTGTCTTGCGAGAGTTGCATTTTTATCGCGTGGAAAAAAAAAAAAAAAAAAAAAAAGAAATCGTCGTGGCTTGGTGAGAAGCTTAAATCGGAGCACCTTCGGGGTCCGTCATGGAACACAAGTTGATTGGGACCCTCCAGCAGTGTATATCCGGTACCAACCACACGAAGCTTCGAGATGTTTACACACTGTTCTGTGCTTTAAATTATGCGTAGACCTCTTTCTCTCTCAGTTTCTACTCGAAACACCTCTTCCTGTATTATATTTGCGGTGGCTAACATAGGGTAATATTCCCCTGAAGATGGACGACAGAGTTGTCTTTCCTCCTTCATGTCGTCGTGCAACGGTAGCAAGTTTTATTCGCGAGAGGTCAGCGGGGTGGAGGGAGGCGTTATAGAGTCGGGAAAAGCGGCAAGAAAAGAGGGTTTGTGTGACTTCAAGTTAAAAGAAGAAAAAAAAAAAATGTGAAGGGTTGGGACGCTGGATGCGACGAGAAGACGTCGTCTCCGATTCCGTTTTAGCTCAACGTGGAGGGCTCGCGCCCCCTTCAAGTAGTAAGATTATGGAAATTGCATCCGGATCCTCGAACCCTTTTCAACGAGCATACACACACACATTACCGTCTTAATACGTGCTTGAGATAATGCACCAGCTTCATTTCTGGGTCGCTTCAATCGCCGTCACAAAAGTTCGATAAATATACATATATATATATATAAATAATTCTTCGCGTAACTGACAATTGCCATCGTCTCTTTGTCCATCTGCCATTATACCGAATACTTAAATCTCGATACCCTCAAATGTCAATGGTTTCCAACATTTTTCAGCAATTATATATCCCTTTAAAATCAATTTATTGATGTCGATGACTTAAAGTGAATTCATTCAAAGGTCGTTAATAGAAGATAATGCACGAAATATAATAGTATGAGAGATTCAACATCAATGTAAACACATTGTACAATTGTTTATATGTTATTATTTAAAAATACTCAAAAAAAAAAAAAAGAACAGCGTTTGTTGACAATTTCCGTAATTTATTTCAAACAAGGTGAAAGAAGGGCGAAAAATTCTCGATGTTCGACGATAAAAAGACCATGATTTGACGACCCACACTCGGTAAAAACTTGTGCATATACTAGAAAGAGAGAGAGAGAGAGAGAGAGAGAGAGAGAGAGAGAGAGAGAGAGAGAGAGAGAGAGAGAGAGAGAGAGAGAGGGAGAGTGAGAGAGACGAGGGCCACCGAGAGTCAAGTAGAGTTTCGAGATTCCTGTTTCTCTCGTTCTCAAGAGCTAAGAGTATCAAAGCTCACTCGTCTTTACTGCCAATTCCAAGTAGGGCAAGTCCAGTGAGAAGAAAATCGAGAGTGAACGAAAAAAGAAAAAAAAAAAATTAAGAGAGAACATTATAGAAGTGTACGGTTCGCCGATCGAGCGTGCAACGCGACGAGACGTTGAAACTTCTATGGAACAAAGCTTCTTTGTGGCTGCTACTTTATCTCCATCTCTCTTTCTCTTTCTCTTTTTTTCATATCTCCATCTTTATTTTGGGCTCGAGCCACGGTGACGGCGCCACCGTTACCAAACGATAAAAAATCACTCCCCTCTTTATTTCACTCGATCAATTCCAATATGTACGTGATCATAAAGTAAAATGAGTACATTTAAAAATCATATAAAACTTTTAACAATTATAGCACGTATGTGAAATTTTTTTTTTTTTTTTCCAAAATTCAAATGTCATCAAATGTGTCATGATAACTATAATCATAAAAAGTGAATCAAAAGTCATGAAAGCCGGAACAAACTCGAGGCGGGTGCTAAATTGGACCATCGAGAATGTCATTTCGACGACGAGACGTTTTTTTTCTCCTTTTTGTAACACTTTAAATCCACATAATTGGTGACGATCCTCCCTCGCGTATGCATATAATCACTGTACGTGTTAACTGCACTGAATTTGTGACCCGGAGCCGGAGGATTTATACGAAACGAATGTGTGAATGTGGATGAGAGGAACGAGGGAAGAATTTCAAGGGGAGAGAGTGAAGAGGTCGAGAACAATTATGTACGAGATCGGAGTAATTTCACGTCCAGTACATAGCACTGTAAACACCATTCTCTTTTGTTTGTACGTATCCAACAAATCGTGGTGTTATTTGCATTACGAGGTTTCCTATAATTTTAACCAAGGCAATGATTCGACGGCAAACGAGCGAGTAATGTAAATTTCGTAGAATTACGTGAAACAACTATTCAGAATACAACGCTCTTGCTTTCGTCGCGTCACACAGTTTTACCATTGGAGATGAAAAAAAAAAGAAAAAAAAAACAAGAACATATACACACATATGGAAAATAATCTCGTTGAGTGAGAGATTTAAAGTAAAATTGTTGCTTCGCATCAGTCAAATGTGTGATAAGTTTTCACAATAGTTATATGCAACGCTTAATAAAATAATTTAATTAATTAATGATACTTTCGTAATACAACATGTCTTATTAACATAAAAAAATATTAATAACAATAGATTGACAGAACCATCAGGTGATAAATGCTAAATTATTATCACCGTTTATTTGTTCCCTCGCGAAATGTTGAATAAATTCACTCAAGAGATATTTGGACTATTTATTTATTTTTAAACAACAGCAATAATTGTTTATGAAATATTTTTCTAGCCGATTAAACAATCTAGATATTGATTCATCTCAACCGCCGGAAAAAGCTACGAATCAATATGAATTATCGTTAAAAACAAAACAAAAAGTTAAAAAAAAAATATATATCAAGTCAGCGAAAAATAAGATTGGTTAAAATCGTTTAAAATGTGTCACGTAACGAGATAAAGCCGGGAATAATATATACATACATACCTATTTGAAAGAAAAATTTATTTGCCCAGAAAAGAGTAAAACAACACATACACAAATCTATGATCCAAAATGGGTTTCCTATCTCTGAAGGGACGTCCCAAGCGAAGCGAATGTGTTGCCACGTGAATTATACATAAACTTCGTATCTCGAAGAATTCCCTGGTTGCGCATATTACACGTGTCTGTATAAAATTTAAGAGTACATTTCTCGCAGAACCGCGACTTTATCGTGACGATGAGAAATCTTCAACCGCTGGAAAAACCTGGTTTGCGATTCTAATAAACAGACCAATCGAGAATGATGAAAAGAAAAAAAAAACAACAACAACAACAACAACAACAACGTAGAACGTTAGTTAGAAAATTCAATAAAAACAAAAATCGATATCTCACATGGAACAAAATTTTACTTTTTTTTTCAGAGCTATATCGCATCGGTTCGACTTGAAATTGAGGTGAGTTTGGAAGAACCGAAACCGAAAAAAAAAAAAAAAAAAAAAAACCAACAAATAATAAAGCAACCCTCGATGTCAGAGTCGGTTTGGAAAAAAGTATTAAAAAAGATTGCAAAAATCGTGAAGATAACTAGCCTCTCGATAGTATATACTTGGAAGGTTAATGGATTTTTTTTTCCTTGACTTAGCGCGATATTCATTCCTCATCCTTGAAGCAACTTCCATTCCATTCGAAGTCAGTCGTACGGAAATGGTCCGCGTGACGTGAGATCGTTCGGAAGAAAGAGTCGATACTTTTTCCTCGATATGAATATAGTTATATAAATTTTTCGGCAGCGTTAACCGACACGTTAACCGAAGCATTATCGCAGTGATACATGCATTTTCAATACTCAACATTTTAAACATGCATATGTGTATTTTTCGTCATATATATTTTGTCTACGTATATGAATATGCATTTGAAATACACATACGTGTATAATTTTTTGCAGTTTTATTCCCGAGCCCTACATGAACGAGTTGGCTTCAATATCCAGCGAGGGTTTGCCACAAGGGACAAGAGTTCTCGCCGCCGAGAATCGGTTTGAAAGCACTTTTTGATACAGAATCAATTCACTGAACACACACACACACACACATAACCACGCAGTGTATGATTGAACGGCACGTTGATAGGGATAAGCACGAAAAACGATTTAAAACTACACCGTAAAATACCACTGTTGTATAATCTTTTTTAATCTCTCACTTGTACTCCTTTCCTTTTTTAATTTCTTTTGTTATATTTATTTTATCGACAAATCATGTGCTCGTAAATCATCGTCGGTATTTTAAAAATAATATCGATTCTCTCCTTGACATAATCGTTTGTTATTCTTTTTTTATATTTGTGAATCGAAATGAAAATGAAATGTTCAAGCCGAGATATATATTCGATTTAAAATATAACCAGTTGTTGAACGATTGGTTGATGATCCTTGAAAATTGTACATATACAAAGAAAGAAATGACAATGTATTCAATTTTGTCAAAGATTTATTCATTTCAGACATAGTATATTTATTTTCGTTTCTCGTGATAATTTTGAGAACCAAAGAATGTTAAAAAAGACGAAACAAGCTTATTATAATTGAATTTCTTCCAATATACTGGGCTACGAAACTGTTTCTAAGAGATGCTGTTGGCTAAAATCACTGCAGGTGACCAAATAACCGATCGTCAATAATTATGATAAGTTAATTCAATTTCTCTTTGTGTGTCTCTATATCTCTCTCCCTCTCTCTCTCTCTCTCTCTCTCTCTCTCTCTCTCTCTCTCTCTCTCTCTCTCTCTCTCTCTCTCTCTCTCTCTCTCTCTCTCTCTCTCTCTATTTTTAGGAGACAAAAAAAAGAAAAGGAATAAAAATAGTGAATAATCTTATTGAATATTGATAACGTCAAAACACGTCTGGATAGAATTTAAATTCAATTGGTTTCGACTTCGCGAGTAATGTGCTAGTCAGAAAAAAACTTCATCAATTTGGTGCATGAATAATGAGGCGGTAATATTGTATTACAAAATAATTAAATATACTTGAAGAAAAATATAAAATTATATTTGAGTTAACCTATTTTCCTCGGATCGAGTTCTTCATCTTCTTACGATAAATTTGTTTCTGAGGTTTGAAAACTTTGATAATAATCGGATTTAGCTTAGTGGTGAGTTGTTTGCCCGAGTTTTTTTTTTTTCTTTTTTTTTTTTGTGGTCTTTCGTCTGTTTAAAGGACTACGAATCTAAAGGACTACGAAGGATGTTCAGGATGGTTGAGTGGTGGTCCGTTCTTTAGTGGTATTCTTACATATATCTATACTTTTTTGATGATTGGAAGAGAAATGCTCTCTTCCAATCGAGTATAGATATATGCAAGAATACACAGTAAACCGAAGAGCCGAGTTACCAGAATGGACAGTAAAACGAAACCCTCAAGAAATGCTAAAAAATAAGGCACTAAAAGAGAACGGGCAAAAATAGCCAAAAGAGTTGAAGTATCAAGTCTATATCGAGTGCAATTCGAGTTTCAAGAATATCGGTGTGACAGTTAAATATTTCGAACGTTAAAGTGCCTTCAAAAAATCATATACTTGTCGAGTCTTTGTTAAATAGATTTCAAATAAAAGAGTTGGTTCTCTTGCAAAAAGTGCAAATCCCTAAGTGATTTCGAGGGTACACGGGTTGATACACCATGAGAATATATACACGCGCAAAAGTACGATCGAGTTACCGTAAAGAATTTCGAGACTTTGAGTGGCACAAATGTGTTTAATTATCCTCGACATTATCCAGTGCACTATTGCTTAACTGCATTATCCTTTCTGGCGACGATATACGTATGTACGACAATTAAAAAAAAAAAAAAAAAAGGAAAAAAGAAGTAAAGTGAGGAGCATATTTGGGAGCGCGAGTGCCCATGGCAACCATAGAAAATTATCCGTACATATATTTCATTCAGAAAAGAAGCAAACACGAGGAGACAACACCGCAAGAGAGTTTTCTGGTTCAATTTGCTTGTGCGACAATCCAATGTAATTAACTAATTCATTGTTAAAAATCGCGACAGTACCATTGTCCAGATTATCATAGCTCCTCTCTCCCCCTGCATTCCCTTGGACCGTTTGTTCACGTTACCGTACTTTTATCTTTGGCTGGCAGAGAACTTGCTCTTCTAGCCGGTGTGGTTTAATCGAATTAACACGAATTACCGAATTAGAACGGTGCGCTTTTCGAGAGAGAGAGAGAGAGAGAGGGAGAGAGTGAAATGGAAAGAGAATAAGAGAGGGATGAGAGACAGAAAGCGACTCGTGATAATTGCTCGAAGCGATCGGCGGCCATTTGTACTATCAACCAACAGCAAGAAATACTCCACTCTGTTCTCCGGCCGCCATCTTACAATAAAACATACACACATACAAACCAACGCGTTCGTCCTTATGTACGTCTGTGTTATTTCTTAGTTAAGATACTCCCGCTAATCCCAATTCCCTTCGTCTTTTATTTTTTTCCTACTATTCTCTTTCCGCTTCTCCACGGTTGAGAAAAAGCTTCGTACTCTCAGTAAAAACATTTTTTAATGCCGTTCGCGGTCACTGAAAAAACACAACTGAATTGTTGGTACACTTATGTGTTACATACAAATATTCAGCTGTTGAGATTTTAAAGCGACGTAATTTTTTTTTTTTCTCAAATCATCCGATTTACATAAATATTGTTACATCAAATTCAATACGAAGTTTCACTGGGCCTTGTAGATTGAAGAAAGAAAAAAAAAAATTATACGAAGACATAATTATCGCCCTCCCCCTCCCTCGTTTGAAGAATTTCAATCTTTTTTTGAACAATTCGTTTAAGAGAGGGATGTGGATTTCTGCCGGTTGCTCGCTACGCCAATGTTGGAGACGCGTGTTTTACCTGGTCGTGCCACGTACGGGAAGTCGTGGCAGCTCACGACGAGCGTCTTTTTCTCGGACGCCGTCGTCGTTATACGGAGACAGAAAATGCGGCAGCCGAAGACTCTATAGCTCTTTCACTCTCTCTCTCTCTCTCTCGACGAGATGATTCATTCTCTGAGGTGAGATGCGCTCCTTCGTTCTTACTAACAGATTGCCACAACCAGCAGGCGTGCACTCCGTAATGTTCAAGGGCTACAAGTAAGTGCACAAGCCTTATATAACTATATATAGAAATATATATTATGTGCGTGTGTGTCACTACTTTTATAAGCCTCTATATGTACAGCCCTTTATACACTCGCAACTGTACATTTAAGTACAAAATGTTTAGCTATATATATATACGTGCTTTACTCCACTCGACTGGTTCGATGTTTCTTGTAAGAGCATCACGTGGCCTTTTCCCTTCGCATTTTCTTATCAACCAGCCGCCCATGATGTATACGAGTGAGAAAAAACATGCGGAACAAACGGCGATAAGGAATACCTATATACAACTTTATATTTTTAAGCCAACGGAATGCATACATACATCTATATTCAAAAGTTCCCCTCAAAAGTTCAAAAAGGTTAAAAACTTTTTTTTTTTTTTTTTTTTTTTTTTTTCAATATAAGAAAATCTAATTTTCAATTAAACCAAACTTACAAGCAATGGTGAAATGTTAATGGAAAATAATTGTCAAAATACTGAGATATATCACGAATTAATGTCACATTAACGGCGCTTATCTGAAATATTTCATGAGCTTGAGCCTCGTACATGATATTTTTATATTCTTGACGTTAGAGGAGTTTTATTAAATCGTTGAATGTACCTAAGATAGACATATATATTATTCATTTACGGTTTACAAAAGATCGAGATATTGACGTAATTTTTACGAACTCGATTATTCAAAGATTTTAATCTCGTACTTTACATGCTTGAAATAACATTTAAAGTTTTTGCATCGTTGGAACGCATTCGAGAAATATTTTTTTAATTATTTTTAAAAAATTTTCAATATCAATTTCATTATTTGGTGATTTATTTGACAAAAGCAATACAAAAAGATTGTCAAATTTTGGAAGATAAACACTGCATATAAATTGCGGGAATGTCCTAAGGAAAAAACTTCAATACCATTCCTTCGGTAATGATAATTTCGAGATGTAATTATTATTAGAAGGAATTTCATTTCATTATCGAACGAATGTCGTGAATTGAATCGAGTGCAGCTTTAAATGATACAGAATCTACATCCGGTCCTCCGAAAAAAAAAAAAAAAAAAAAAAACAGAATCTACTTATTCGATATCCGATCAAATAATTCGATGCAGACAAAGGCAAAATAATTTGTGCAATGAGAAGAATTGTACGATCGATTCAGACGTTTTCATATAAATAACGAAAGTATAAGAGAAAAATGAGAGACTAACAGCAAGTTTTATACAACGAACTTTGTCAGGGCTTCAATGTGTGGTCGAGATTATTTATATATATATATATATATTTTTTTTTTTTAATTCATGAACATTAGGCTCTTTCTTTTACATCGAAAAATAAGAATCCAAGTTGTAGTTCTCGAGTGCTAGATAAAAGCATCGCCTGCTCTCGGCGACCTTCGCGAACAAGACGAGAGAAACCAGTCCTCTTGTTGGGTTATGTCGTGGTCATCCGGTGCCTTCATCTTTCTCTACCATCTTCTTCGAAAGGCAGACGAACACGCGTTCTCTCTTTCTCCCTATACACACACGTATATACATAAAAGCATCTACGAGGGTTTCGCGTGTGCGTCACGCTAGTAAAGATTCTTTTCTGCGCTCTGTGGATGAATCTCCGCGAGTCCGAGAGAGCAAATCGAGATCATAAATCGGCAAATGTATGAAAACTCTATTGCATCGTCTTATTCTCTGGTTATCTCCGTTAAATAATTCAAGTTAGCTCAAAACTTTACATATTTCAACGCAATAATCATCCAAATATTTCAGATTAGAAAATCTATAAAACAAAATAAAATAAACATTGCTGCTGCAACACTTAACGTCCTTTTTTTCGACCAATCAATTATACTCCATTTTTCTAATTCGTTCTGCATATTTTTGACAAATCATAGTTTTTCGTTTTGACGCAAATATTTAATAATTCAAATGAATATTGTAGCCTTCTTACGTAAATTTAATGACAAACTAATTTGAAAATAAAATAAAAATCCACGTTGCATTACAACGATACACAAATTTTGTTGACATCCAGACGGTTCAAGATTCTTCGAACGCGGCCAATCGTCTTGCTGCTAATTTTCCAGCTGATCTCACTTGTGTTTAGCTGTGTCCTAAACAAAAGATGCGCTTTTATATGTTTAGCGTCGTATTTTTATGACGTGCTCGCTTTTTTCTTCTTCTCTTTCTCGTCTCTCTCTCTCTCTCTCGTTCTCTCTCTTTCTCTTCCTGCATTCTTTTTCTAAACTCTTTCATTCTGTTCCCAGAGACAAATGTTTCCGGGCAAGCATTCTTATATATTGCGGAATACTGAGGATACTTTTGTCCTCGAAACGCGAACTTATATCTACAGGTATGAGTTTGTGTGTGTGTGTGTGTGTGTGTGTTTGTACATATAACATGTTCACATAGATTTCTTTTCTGAAAGATTATACTTACCTCTCTGAAATTTTCTACAGCAACTGCTGACTTACATTCTATATATATGTAGTAAATATATATATTGATAAACATACATATGTCTGCCGTTCACTATAATGCACGAATGAATATGTATAAACGGGTCGTCGTCCGGTGCTCCACGCTTCATCGAACCCCGGATACACGTACATCTGCCTGTCTTTTTTTCAAACCTCTATTGTTGCATTAATACAGTGAATATATAAACTCGTACGAAAATACGCATATTTCACATCATTCACTAAAAATTTACTTGTGTTCAAAATATTCTAAGCAAATAATAATCACCGGTACAACGATTTTTATTTATTAATTTTTTTAATTTTTTTTTTTTTCACAAATGTTAAAATACTCTTAATTTGCTTTATTGTGAACCAAATGATCAATAATACAATTGAAACGATAATTGAGAAACAAGTGTCGTGCAAATTACAAAAAGATGCATTGTTGCTTATAATGAAAATAAACGACCCTTATAAATACATGAAAATTAAAAAACGCCACACCTCGGACGTACTTATATATATACGTTAACGATATTATATATTCACGATTAGTGAATAGAACGAAGGCGTGGCAACGCATCTCACGGTGGTTTGAACACTGACGTGTAAATATGCACAGAATATCGAGGTAAATGGATTGAAAAAAGGAAGATGAAAAAAAAAAAAAATGAAAATTTGCTTGTAACGCGGTTCGAGAATGTAGCGTGTTCAGTTTGTTGAAAAAAATATATATATCTCTTTTGTATAGAGTTTTAGACATTCAATGTCTGCCGCACCCCTATCCTTTACGAGTTGACTCGAGTCGTTTTTCTATCCGTCCGAAAATACGCGTGATTTTCGCACGCTTGACTTGGCCAACCTAGGCGATAAGAGTCACTTTTGAAAGGGGGAGAGTCGCTGATAAGATTACGGTTTCTTTTTTCCTGTCGTTGAAACGCCTAAAAAGGTGAGTACTTTCTTGGATTTTACTCCGTCACAAAGAAAGCTTTATAAACGGTGAAAAAAAAAAAAATCGAGCGCGTCATGCACAATATATTTCGAATGTGGAGTAAAAATCACATTAAAAGAAGATTAAAAGAAGAAGAAAAAAAAGCATGAGAAGGAAAGATTGAGAAATTCTTTTTTTTTTTTTTTTCATAACTTTTGTTACTACCCAAACATTTTAAATCATGATTCCAGCAAGAAAAAATAATTCGAACAATAAGACGGGATGAGATATAATAAAACATATGATCAATATTCTTCAATTCAATACCAGCTACGAGACCGGGAGTAAATATTAAAAGTATAAAAAGTACAACCGTTTAAAAAAGTTCACAATGCTTATGCCATCGGCTCATGTCCACCCGGAGGAAAGCTATATGTCTTCGTGGATTTTTTTTTCTTTTTAAATATTCTATAACGAGAACTTTAGCGATATATTTAGGTTTCGATCGCCAGTCGAGCTCGATGACACGATCATCTGCTTCTCTCTCGCACCTTCCGTTATCGTAAAGTGACACGTAATCTTGGTGCGCCGATAAAGATTTTTAAAAATGGCTGCCTACGTATATTTCCATGTAGCTTTGAATTTGTATGAGAATCTGAATGAGACCGGATTTGTAAGTGTGTGTGTGTGTGTGAGTGTGTGTATTATAAATTTATCGATCGCAAGACTCATCCCTGTTTGTCACGAGAATATTCTTATCAGAGACCATTGTATATATATAAATAGATATGATGACGCAGCACCGAATCGATTACGAAACGAATTTTTCTAGTTATTCATTTTCTGTTCTTCGTCATTTTATACTCCAGGCGAATGTTGGAAATTCTCTCAAATAATGATTAAAAAAATAAAAATAAAAAAAACGAAAACTTGAAGTAAAATTTCACATTAATGCCAAATATTTATACATATTTTATGAATATTCATAATACGATATAATCCATAATAAATTCAAGTTCGTTTAAAACAATAAATATAAAATGTCAAATATTGCAATTTACTTCTCGAGTACTTGCAAAAAATTTTTAAAAAAATCCATCTACAAGTTTAGAAAACGAAAATATCACACTGAGTCACACTGAAAAACGAGATTCCAGTTGAGTCAACCAATTGGCTTCGTTTATATATCCCACGAATGCGATAATTAGTTGGATCAATTATTTACACTATTAAATAAATTGTATTTGTCGTCGATCGAATAAAATCCAAAACACCAAAATTCATTTCGTGATTTCGATAAATTTTAACTATCGATATATATAATAAAATAAAAGATTCGTACAACTGAGCGATTTTTCAAGAATGAACAAAATATTGCATTCGACTCATGAGAAAAACTGGACTAACTCCGACTCTTTTCTGATAATGGTTTTCGGGTCTCGTATTTTTGTTGTTGTTGTTATTGTTCAAAACGATATTAATTGTCCGGTTAAAATGTTATGAGGCCAAAATGCAACATGATCGCACAAAAGTTAATGCTTACTTTCGTTGGTGGAGAAAAAAAAAAAAAAAAAAAAAAAAGAACAAGACATTTTTGTTCTCGGGTGCAGTTGAGCAGTTAAAAACGTAGTTTACTGTTTGTGCCTTCGCGTGTATAAGCGTAACGTCGTGTCGGTACGTATAGTGCATACAGAGCGAAGCACATTGTTGGGGTGTATCGTCGCTAGCCAGTGGTCATACGAGGCATGCAGTTTGTGCATCGGTTCAACGTTTCAGGAACGAGAGAAATGCGAGCGGCAAATCCGTACCAATACAAGCAAATGGGGGGGGGGGGGGGGGGGGGATGAGGTTAGAAAGAAAAAGCGTTGCTTTTCTTTGTCCTCGAGGCAGTAGAAAATCTCGTACATGCGCGAGCACCCTCAGGCGGTCTTTGAGTTTTACGTTATTCTTCGGTTCGTGTCGCTCGTGCATTTCATAACGCGTTTACTTATTCCATCCTCGTTGCCATTCATTGTCATAGATGTGAGAATAAAAATGTGACAAAAAACTTAAAAGTATGGGAGACAAAAAATTGAAAATAACAAACAAAAGGAGGAAGATGTTGAAAAAAATAAATAATAAATAACTAAAATATATTGTTCGTTTATAACATTGTGCCAATCGAAAGTTTTGTCCACGAGCTCAGAATCAAATAATTCTTAATTAGTTTATCATTTGGCTCATTCAATTGATTTGTTTCGTAGCAAAGTTTCCTTGATGACAAAACCGTATCGATAAGAAAAAAAAAAAAACAATACAAACAATGATGAGACATGGTCAAAAAATTGTTGGTCACATTACGAAAGTGTTTCTATTATCACTGAGAATGCAATACAAAAGATGTGCGCTTGTGTGAAAATGTCACAAGAATTTTTCAATTTCCAAATCTGTATTAAAAAAAAAAAAAAAAAAAATGCACCAGCAGGAGGTCGAAAATTAATAAATGATTTCAATAAATTCTCCCCTTTACATGGAGTTCGATCGAATCAAATGTCTCATCTAGTAAATTTTTTGCAGAGAAAATTCAACTCCAAGGACGAAGTCCAATGTGAAAACATTCAATATTTAATAATCCCACATGTAAAGATTCACTTTGTACGGAGAAAAAAAATTAATTAAAAAATACCATACCGAAGAAATGAAATCCCCTAAATAAACACAAAATTTTATGTCACTTTTAATAAAAATTTACGTTCTGCATGGTATAAAAATTGACGAAAATTCAAGATTATCCCCGACTGCTAAAAAAAAACATCTATATTTAAAATTCAACTAGAATCTAGTACCAAAAAAAAATGTTAGTCATTGTCTCACGTCCTAATAGAACTTGATTTAACGTCGAGAGATTATATTATTTTCTTCGAATTCGAATATTTATATATTTCTGATCAATGAAAATCCTTTCTTTCGATGTTTAATTGAAGAAAAAAAAAAAAAAAAAAAGTTCCAACAGATTCAACGAGCATTTCTATTCCGCAATGTCAATTTTCAGTTTGGATTCTTTCCGTGTATGACAAAAAGCATGAATTTCATCAACTGTTGTTTTCTATCAAATCAATTGAAATTTCAATTTCTGTAGATTCCTCCAATGTATTTCCTTGTGATTGAAACCGAGTGTAGAATGTTGAAAAGTTTTCTCGTTCATCCATTCAAACGTATATAACCTAATAGTAGATTTTCTCGTAGTTATAAAGTTACGACTTAGAACGTATGAAGCTTCATAGTTTTTCCACGTATGTAAAATTTGCATAATCCGTCACGGATCGTACACACACTCTCGTTTCACCGAGCAGTGGCATCCAGCACTAATACCAGCAGGTGTTTCTCACGTCCATGGCTTCGTTAACCGGTTTAGTATTATTTTACACTATAACGACTATACTGTCATGTGTACTGCACGCGGCATGTTAAGCATTTTCGACATAAAAATACATATTAATCCAAAACAAAAACAATGATTATACATTATAAGATAAATTCATTAAGAAACCGCGGTATAAAATTAAAAAAAAAAAAAGAAATAAAGAAAAAAAAATCACATACGTTAAAACCAGAGATTTGAGCGTTAGAAGCTTATTGCACTCGATCATTAAATATGTTTTCACGAACTGCATATACGAAGAACTTCCAGCTCTGCATATACAACGATCGTTAATAACGCAAATACTTTTTCGCAGCAGAGGGGCATTATGGCACCCTGTTAAGCAGGGACGAGACGGAGGGTCAGAACAGCAGCGCCCCAGTCGATGGGAGACAAAAAAAAAGTTTGTCTTTTGGACCCCAAAGGTTAAAAACTCATGAATGTAAAAAAAGAAGAAAAAAAAACCAAATAACATAAAAGTTCATAAGAAAAAAAACTGCAAGTGAAATTGAATGAAAATTCAAATGTTTGAATGAGAATGGAATGAAAAAAAAAAAAAAAAT